>CM035422.1:134278696-134456196 GCA_020310875.1 Ceratopteris richardii | reverse complement strand
GGGTATATGCGGTGCTATAGCACACCTCTATTTTTATAGATCTGACGCTTTGGCAAGTAGATCGCACATATTGTAGCACTCTTTTTTCTTTCTTTATGTTTTTGCTTTTCTAATATCTTCTCTCTTTAGTTTTGCAAGAGATTTTTGAGATCAAATCTTTGGAAATTCGACAAAGGAGAACTTCAAGTGGATTTTGACAACCTTGATTGAAACAATTACATCGATGTAAGTGAGAGATATACCACTCTTTTTTCTTTCTTTATGTTTTTGCTTTTATAATATCTTCTCTCTTTAGTTTTGTTTTCGATTGAGAGAGAGAGAGATATTTACATATACATACACACTCCATATGTATAAACACACACATGCATATGAATACAAACATGCATATGCATATATATACACATGCATATGCATACACATACACAAGCATATGCATACAAATATGCATATGCGTACACACATGCTTATGCATACACACATGCACATGCATACACACATGCATATGCATACACATACACATACACACATACACAATGCATATGCATACACACATACACAATGCATATGCATACACACATACACAATGCATATGCATACACACATACATAATACATATGCATACACATACGTGCATATGCATACACATACATGCATACATGAATGCATATGCATATAACAATGCATATGCATATAAGAATGCATATGCATATAAGAATGCATATGCATACATGAATGCATATGCATACATGAATGCATATGCATACATGAATGCATATGCATACACACAAGCCTACGTATACATGAATGCATATGTATACAAGCATGCATATGCATAGATGCATGCATGCATATGCATACATACATGCATGCATATACATACATGCATGCATATGCATACATGCATGCATATGCATACATGCATGCATATGCATACATGCATGCATATGCATACATACATGCATACATACAAGCATGCATATGCATACATGCATGCATATGCATACATGAATGCATATGCATACATGAATGCATATGCATACAAGCATGCATATGCATACATACAAGCATGCATACATGAATGAATATGCATACATGAATGCATATGCATATACATGAATGCATATGCATATACATGAATGCATATGCATATACATGCATGCATATGCATATACATGAATGCATATGCATATACATGAATGCATATGCATATACATGAATGCATATGCATATACATGAATGCATACATGGATGCATACATGAATGCATATGCATACAATGCATATGCATACACACATGCATATGTATACATGAATGCATATGTATACAAGCATGCATATGCATACATGCATGCATATGCATAAATACATGCATGCATATACATACATGCATGCATATACATACATGCATGCATATACATACATGCATGCATATACATACATGCATGCATATACATACATGCATTCATATGCATACATACAAGCATGCATATGCATACATGCATGCATATGCATACATGCATGCATATGCATACATGAATGCATATGCATACATGAATGCATATGCATACAAGCATGCATATGCATACAAGCATGCATATGCATACATACAAGCATGCATACATGAATGCATATGCATACATGAATGCATATTCATACATGAATGCATATGCATATACATGAATGCATACATGCATGCATACATGAATGCATACATGAATGCATGCATACATGAATGCATATGCATATAATAATGCATATGCATACATGAATGCATATGCATACAATGCATATGCATACACACATGCATATCTATACATGAATGCATATGTATACATGAATGCATATGTATACATGAATGCATATGTATACATGAATGCATATGTATACAAGCATGCATATGCATACATGCATGCATATGCATACATGCATGCATATGCATACATACATGCATGCATATGCATACATACATGCATGCATATGCATACATACATGCATGCATATGCATACATACATGCATGCATATGCATACATACATGCATGCATATGCATACATACATGCATGCATATGCATACATACATGCATGCATATGCATACATACATGCATGCATATGCATACATACATGCATGCATATACAAACATACAAGCATATGCATATAGATACATGCATATGCATACATACAAGCATGCATATGCATACATGCATGCATATGCATACATGCATGCATATGCATACATGCATGCATATGCATACATGAATGCATATGCATACATGAATGCATATACATACATGAATGCACATGCATATAAGAATGCATATGCATACATGAATGCATATGCATACACACATGCATATGTATACATGAATGCATATGTATACATGAATGCATATGTATACAAGCATGCATATGCATACATACATGCATGCATATGCATACATACATGCATGCATATGCATACATACATGCATGCATATGCATACATACATGCATGCATATACATACATGCATGCATATGCATACATACATGCATACATGCATGCATACATACATGCATACATACAAGCATGCATATACATGCATGCATATGCATACATGAATGCATATGCATACATGAATGCATATGCATACATGAATGCATATGCATACATGAATGCATATGCATACATAAATGCATATGCATACAAGCATACATATGCATACATACAGGCATGCATACATCTATGCATATGCATACATACAAGCATGCATACATGCATGCATATGCATACATACATGCATGCATATGCATACATGCATGCATATGCATACATACATGCATGCATATGCATACATACATGCATGCATATACATACATACATGCATATACATACATGCATGCATATACATACATGCATGCATATACATACATGCATGCATATACATACATGCATGCATATGCATACATACATGCATACATACAAGCATGCATATGCATACATACAAGCATGCATATGCATACATGCATGCATATGCATGCATGCATGCATATGCATACATGAATGCATATGCATACAAGCATGCATGTATACAAGCATGAATGCATATGTATACAAGCATGCATATGCATATATATGAATGCATATGTATACAAGCATGAATGCATATATATACAAGTATGTATACATATGCATACATGAATGCATATGCATACATGCATATGCATACAAGCATGAATGCATATGTATACAAGCATGTATACATATGCATACATGAATGCATATGCATACATGAATGCATATGCATACATGAATGCATATGCATACAAGCATGCATATGGATACATGCATGCATATGCATACAAGCATATGTATACATGAATGCATATGCATATACATGAATGCATATGTATGCAAGCATGCATACATACATACATATGTATACATGCATGCATACATGCATACATACATGAATGCATATGCATACATGAATGCATATGCATACATGCATGCATATGCATATAAGCATGCATATGCATACAAGAATGCATATGCATACAAGAATGCATATGCATACAAGCATGCATATGCATACATGAATGAATATGCATACAAGCATGCATATGCATACAAGCATGGATATGCATACAAGCATGGATATGCATACAAGCATGCATATGCATACAAGCATGCATATGCATACATGCATATGCATACATGAATGCATATGCATACATGAATGCATATGCATACAAGCATGCATATGTATACATGAATGCATATGTATACAAGCATGAATGCATATGTATACAAGCATGAATGCATATGTATACAAGCATGCATATGTATACAAGCATGCATATGTATACAAGCATGCATATATATACATTGGATGAGATGAGATCTTCACATTGCATGAGATGGGATCTCCACGTACACCTTGGGGTGCGCATGATCATGACGACTCCAAGATATATCATATCTGTAATGGAGCTCCAGTTATGGATGCGGCGGGAAAGTCAATGTGTCAGCACATTTGACAACTCTGCACCATCGAATTCGGTCATTCAGTAATGTTAAAATGGACTGAACAGGATAGGGACTCTAAAAATCATATCACACAATGCATATATGAAGAGTACCGGCCAGCACGTGGGAATCCTATTGTGAGTTCCGAATGGATTCAAAATACGGCACGCGAAGTGATGTCACATCGACGATCGGAAGCTTGCGATGCTTTTAGAGCAAGCTTACTGAAGCCTGTATGGCTAGATGTCGAAGAATGGGAATCGATTCTGGATGAGCAGCAACATACTCTTGATCGATATTATCAACAAAGAGATGCGGCGGCCACACGTTTAGATACGGTTGGATCGTCGCATTTAGGTAGCGGCAGATACGACAGTATGCGCTACCAATTTGTAAGTATCATGTTCATTATTGAAGTTGTTTGTGTTAAGCACATTATGTATGTTCATCTAACATTTTGCATATTTATTATAGGATTTGGCAGTGGGTCATCCTCCGAGCGAAGTGAAGAATCATATGGAACGGTTACAAGACTTAGAGGGACGCGGTGCAATCATCTCATGGGAGAATATTCTTGAGTAGGTAAAGTTATATCTTGGTTTCGTGTTTTTAGTTGTTGTTTATAAATGTCATGTTAATTGGTCTTATTTTATACATATGTTTTGTTGCAGGATTGTAGGTGTAAATATTTTGATCAATGCCACAATTTTGTATCACACTCGCATACGGCAATGACGTAACATAATTTTGTATTCGATTCCTATATGGAAGTGTTTTGTCACATTGCCACAATTTTGTATTACACTCCTATGTGGCAATGATGTACCATAATTTTGTATTCGATTCCTATATGGAAGTGCTTTGTCACATTTTGTATTCGATTCCTATAGAAGTGCTTTGCCACACTTTTGTACATTTTTCATTTATGGAATATACAACTTTTTGTACATGATTCATTGTTCATTTTTGCTCATATAAGTTTATGTTTTGGTTGCCATTAGAGTACATAACACATGTAGTCAGTTGGGCAGAGTGTATTGTCTTTTGCTAAACAACATCATGCTGTAGCAAAAGACAACACACTCTGTCCAAAAAAATTTGTGTAGAAAGGGTCGTCGGTATACGCGTCGGTAGCTCCAATATGGACGTCCGTATAGGCACCGGTACACCCAGTGCGGGCGTCGGTATGGACCTCGGTATAAGCATCGATAATACCGGCGTATATACCGATGCCTATACCGATGCTTATACCGGTGCCCATTTTGACGCTTATACCGGCACCCATACCGACACTTTCTTTCCGATGCGTATACCGACTCTAACATCGACGTCGCGAAGAAATCATGCCCATTCATTTGCCTCGGTAGCAGCCTCGGTATACCCTCGATATGTTGTAGTGATCAAGTTCTACTATCTTTACTTGGACTTTGTTGGATGAGGATCCTTGATTTTAATAGCTTCTTGCTCTACTGCTCCTTGGTAAAGTGGTTTCACCTTCTTTGTTATGCTTGAGCTCTATGGCCCACTAAGCTCCATGCTTATTTATTATTTGCTTTGAATCAAAATTGGTTCATGCATGTTTTCTACCGATGCATCATGTTTGTTATCATGTCATGTGATAAGTTCATCAAATGCTACATCCTTTAAGAACTTTGGGTTCTTAGTGTGTGGATTATAGCATATATTTTATTTTTCTCATTGGCATACCTCATAAAAATGCACTTCTCTAATCTAGGTTAAGCTTTCCTATCAATCCACTACACATCTGCATATAGCACAGAACCAAAATTTGTTAAGTGAAACAAGTTGGTATTTTCCATGGTCCATGCTTCATATGGAATCCTTGAAGGGATACTTGATGTTGGGTATTTATTCATCAAGTAAAAAATTTTGGTAATTGCATCAAGGCAATAACAATTAGGTATATTCATTTCATTCATCAATGACGTTCTCACCTCCATAACATTTTTCTTTTCCTCTCGAGTAACCCATTTTTTTGTGGTTTATACTTGTAGTTGAACTCTCTCTTCATTCCTTAATTAGGGACCACAAGTGTTTAAGAGATCATCGGGAGAAATATTCACGCTCTCCATCCAACCCCAAATCTATCTACTTTCTTCCCTATACATAATTTGATGTGGTTGAAGCAATTGAGTACATTTGATTTATCTTTGTGCAATAAATCCAATTCATTCGAGTGAAATCACAATTAGTTCCACCCAATGAAATAGAAAAACAGAAACAATTTTGCAAGTACTATAAGGCGAATGATCATGTCATAAAAAGTTGTCCTAAAGAGGTTTCAAAAGAAGCGAAGAAGAAAGAGGCTCGAATGATTGTTGGAGAGGCCTCTGCACTTAAAACAGAGTATGCTAATCTCTAACACACTCCATGGGATCACCTATTCTGAGTACAGATAAAGATAACCTTCGAATCCATTTGTCCCTGCATGCATGATTATCTTTCTATTTAATTAAGTGATAATACCATTGATCTGTACTGTATATCAAGTTCTGCTCATAATGAAGAATTATTGTGCCCATTTCGTTGGACATATGATATTTTGTAATTTTTCGTTGAACTTGAAGATGGCGCAATGATCTACGCAAACCGATCATGTTATATGGGAACACCTATCAACGACTATACTATCTTATTAGAGGGCCATTTCAAAAGGACAATAAATGTCTTATTACAGTAATTTTCTGTTGAACTTGAAGATGGCGCAATGATCAACGCAAGCAAACCGATCATGTTATATGGGAACTCCTATCAACCACTACTGTCTTATTACAGGGCCAATTCAAAAGGAAGCCTGACGTGCTCAAACGACCGGAGAAATGAGCTGAACACTGAAAGTTCAAACGGCGTGCAAAAGGGAGCAAACTCCACACACGTTTTACTGAAGGCAGAGGCGTTGACAAAGCAGGATAAAATAAAAGCTTGATTTGAGGCTGCTTTTCTTCAAGTCTTTCTGTTCTGCGTGTTGAAACGATCATGGATGTCATTGGAAAATTGGCTTCGCTCGAGAAACAACAAAGAAAGGTTGCGCGCGTAGTGGGAGTGAATGCTCTCTAGGGTTTTCAAGGCCGCGCGTTCTGGGTTTTGGGGCCGCCTCGTTCCCTACTCCTCCCTTTCGGAGTGGGGGAAGGCCCTGCTGCTCCTTCCCTCCCCCTCTTCGTGAGGGGGGCTTCAACCCTTGCTCCTGTTCTGTTCTGTTTCTACCTTGGCCCCCTCATGGCCCTGCATGAAGCGTTACGCGATGGACTCCCTGTATCGAGAACAGGGAATAAAGAAAATGTGATGAATGCGACTTTCAACCCTGTCTTCGATGGAAGCTCTTGCTCGTCCCGTCCCGGGGAGGCTCTTCTGGGAGAGTCGAACGCGCTGTCTGGAGGAGAAGGCAGGTATGACTCTGTAAAAGGTTTTACCTCTGACGTTCTGCTGCACGGTTTCTCGGCTGAACCCCTTCAGCGGCATGCCCCCTTATCTTATGCCAAGGTTGTGCAGAGACCTAATCAAGATTTTTTCTCTGTCTTTGCTAATCAAGATCACCCAGGTAACCATCTTCCTCCCTCTGTATCCTCGGATCTCAAAGGTAAATTGAAGGTAGATGAGGCCATTAAAGTCGATGGTATATCTAAAGATAAGCCTCATGATATCAACATTGACCGAGAAGTGGAGGATAAAGAAGATTGTACCTTAGTTATTGAAAGCTCTGCTCTAAGTAGATGGAACATTCATTTAGAAGATAAAGTGGTTATTGCCCATTGTCATGGCCCCAGACCTGCTCAGGAAGTGCTTAAATCTTGGATGAAGGTGAACTGGGAAAGCAAAGGTCTTTTTGCTAGACATGTGCAATATCTTCCGAATAATTTTTATCTGTTCTTTTTTGAGGATGTTAATAATGCTTTGAAAGTGCTAGCTGAAGGTCATTGGTTAATTAAAAATACTCCCCTTTCCTTTTATAAGTGGTATCCTGGTTTTAATCCTAGGAATAATAAGCCAACAAAATTACCCATTTGGGTGGAGTTCCCAGATTTCCCAGTGGAATTTTACCCTTGGCTTGAGAAATTAGGTGAGTTAATTGGCAAGGTGCTGGGTCAGAAACCTAAAAAAGAATTTAATCCCAAATGGGAGCCTCAGATGCTGATTGAGGTCGACATTGCTAAGAATATTAAAACAGAACTTTTTATCAAAAATTCTGAGGGTTGTAAAGTTCATACTCAAAAGGTTATCTACAGGAATCTCCCTAATGCGTGTTTTAACTGTTTTAAACAGGGTCACCTAATAAAAGATTGTCCTTTATTAGCTAAAAAACAGGAAAAAAAGGATGGGGAAGGTGAAATGCCTCCCACAGACTCAGCTCCTACTGGATTGGGCCTCCCCAAAGAAGAACACGGCTTCAAAAAGGTGTCTTACAAACAGAAAAGAAAAAACCCAACTGGGAGTATCAGGACAGAGACGTTGGTAAAAGGGATTTCCAATCCTTTTCAAATCCTAGAGGATTCCCCTCTGGAAGAATCTGAGTCTTTTGAAGAGCAAGCCTTGCAGGAAAATAAAAGGAATGCTGACTTCTCTCTTAATGGTGCTAATCATGCGAAAGTTACTCTCATTCAGGAAGGTAAAGTTGTCTCTGACATGCAGGGTGAAAAAGAAAGGAGAGGTAATGTTGATAAGGGGTCACCCTTCAGACCTTCTTCTGGTGACATCCCTAAAACGATGTCCTCTGAAGAGGATAACAATAGTACCTGTGATGATATGTTTATTGAGCAAATTAATAGTTTTGATCAACATACTTCTATTCAGGAAGAAATAGGTGGACACATTGATACAGATGTTTGCATGACAAATGTCAGATCTCCTAGTCCTCAAGGTAAAGAAAAACATAAGTCCAAGAGGAAAGAGACTGTAAGGTCGTCGGCGTCTGCTGTAAAACCAGGTAAAAACCTGAAAAAGTAAGTCTTTCCTTTTTTTTTGATTATTTCTTCTATGGATAGTATCAAAATTATCTCTATTAATGTCAAAGGACTTTCTGATCCGGTCAGAAGTAAGACTATTAACAACTGGATTAAAGAAGCTTCTCACCTGCCAGATTTCTTCTGTCTGCAGGAACTCAAGATTGGAGGTTCGGATCTTTTGTCTAATCTGAAAATTGTGTCAAATAATGTTCATTGGGTTCATACTGATCATTCTGGGAAAGGAGGGGCAGCTATAGGCATAGCTAATGGTCTGTCTCATCTTATTGAAGAGGTTCACAGAAGTTCCACCAATCAGTGGATTGCTGTTAAGTGTAAAGAGCCCATTAATTGTACTGTAGTGTGTGTGTATGCAGCTAATCAGGCTATGCTTAGATCTAAATGCTGGGAAGAAATTTCCAGGATTAATGGTGATATTTTGTTGACAGGGGATTTTAATATGGTTACTAATCCTGGAGACAGGATTGGAAAAAGTGAGAATATTGTCTCTGGCTTTGAAAAGCATTGCTGGTATAACTTGATAAATAAGCATAATCTGGTTGATCTTTCTACCAATTCTGGGCATACTTGGACTAATAAGAATCTCAATTCTTTTTTATCTGCTAGACTGGACAGGTTCTACATTAATGCTAGCAGAAGTCATTCTCTATGGAACTTTTGTTGTTTCACTGATCCCTCCTTTCAATTGTCAGATCATTCTCCTTTGATTGTTAACTTGTATAATAATAATCCTAACTTTCGTGCTGGGTGGACTCATCTGGATCCCTCCCTTTTTAAGATTCCTGTGGTGAAGGAACAAATCTCGAGTATTCTGAGGAGACATTTTAATGCTGTCACTCCTCCTTGTGTGGCCTGGGAAAGGGCGGTTAAGAACATTCAGGACTTAATTAAGTACTATAAGAATAAAGCTAAAGAAATAAGACAGCAGAGAAGGATGATGATTTTACAGCAGTTGAATGAAATTGATTGTTCTGACCTTGATCAAAATAATAAAAGAGCTAAGATTTTAGACCTTCAGGAGCAAGTGAAGAAAGTGGACTATCTCCTTGCTAAGGGTGCCCTTGCCACGTCTAGAGAATTCTGGGCTGGCAAAATTGACAAGCCCAACAAGCATATGTTTGATTTGATGAGAAAAAAAAAAGCCAGGGATTTTATCCCCCTTCTCAAGAATAATGATGGTTCTTTCGCTAAAGATTTTAAGGAAAACCTCCAGATTGCTCATAGGTTCTTTGCCAATGTATTCTCTCAGCCTCCCAAGAGAGGGGATCCTGTCTGGAGTGCAAGAGCTGCCATTGCCCTTTGTAGGAAAAAAATGGTTCCTCAGGGAATGGACTCCCTCCTTGATATGCCCCTCTCTGAGGGTGAGGTTATAGAATCCATTAGCAAATTGAAGCCTGGTAAGTCTCCTGGTCATGATGGTTTGCCTTATGAGTTTTTCCAGGAATTTAAGGTTGAAATGGTTCCCATAATTCTCAAGATCTGGCAAGAAGCCCTTAGCAGGGGATCCCTTTCTCCATTTGTGAACACTGGAGTGATAAAATTAATTCACAAAAAAGGTTCTAAGGATGATCTTAACAATTGGAGACCCATATCATGTCTGACTTCTCTGTATAAAATTTTGGCTGGTATTCTTGCCAGAAGACTAAGTCCTCTTATGAACAGTATAATTCTTCCTGAACAAAAGGGTTTCATTAAAGGCAGATATATTTTAGATAGTATCATCACCATTTGGGAAGGCTTTGATTATTGCAATGAGATTAACGTTGACTCTTTTTTCTTCAAAATTGATTTTGATAAGGCTTATGACAGGATAGAATGGGATTTCATTCTTCAATCTCTGCATGACATTGGTTTTGGTAAAAGGTTTATAAATTATGTCAGTATTCTGTTTGGTAATGCCTTCTCTAAAGTTGCCATCAATGGTTGTCTTTCTAAACCTTTTAGATTGTGCAGGTCCATTAGGCAGGGTTGCCCTTTGGCTCCCCTCCTTTTTGCCATAGCAAGTGACTCCTTAGGTTGGCTTGTCAAGGACTGCTTTAGACAAGGATCTATTACAGGTTTGGATATTCCTCAAGCTCTCTCTCCTTTGGGGCTGCAGATGTTTGCAGACGACACCAATATGCTTATGAAAGCTGATGATAATTCTGCTAAACAGTTCCTTAATTGTCTTGAGGTGTTCTGTTTGGCTAGTGGTTCGGTGATTAACCACAAGAAAACTGGTTTTTTTTTCTTCAAATAATCATATTCCTGAATGTGTTAAGCTTATAGGTTGTGACATCATCAAAAAGGGAGTGATCTTCAGGTTGCTGGGAATTCCTATGGGCTTTGGCATTTCTAACGAGCAAAGATGGAGTTGGATGATTGATAAATTCAGGGCTAAAATCTTTAAGTGGGGAGATGTGCAGCACAGTATCTCCCATAGAGCTTTTGTTTTGAAGCATTATATTCTTCCCTCCCTTACGTACTTTCTTTCCTGTTGGCAGCCTAATAAAAAGCAGTTAAGGCAGGCCATCTCGTTGGCTAGAAATTTCTTGTGGGGAGGATCCAAAATCCCCAAAGTTGCCTGGAGTACTTGCTGTATGAAGAAAACTGAAGGTGGGCTTGGTCTCATTTGTCCTTCTTGGATGGCTACCCAAATGGCTGCCAAATGGATTTTTAGATCCATCTCCTCTAATGATTTCTGGGCCTGTCTGATTAAAAGAAATATTCACAGGTTTCATGTGAAGTATAATAAAAGCTGGACTAATTGCTCTTTGTGGGATGTGATTACCTCCCCAAGAGAGTTTGTGCCAAAAGGCAGTCAGCTCACTTGTAATTTCTGGAAATCCTGGATGGTTGTTAAGTCTAAGTATAATCTCCCCGTTTGGCTAACTCACAATGCTTCCTTTTTAGTGCAGGACTCTATTTGGATTGGTTGGTTTAACTCGGGCTTTTTACAGTCCCTTCCTATCAGGTGGAACAAGTGTCGGAAGAAGGGTTTTGATCATTGGCAGGACCTGATGAGAGATGGTAGAATGATTGATAACCAGTACATACTTTATACTCATGATCTTTCTTTTCAATGTAAACAGGTTCTTTTGAACAAGAAGGATTTTCTAAAGGAGAAGATGGAAACTTACATGTGGAGGAAGCAGATCTCCCTTCAGCACATTGCCTGGGATATGTTTTATTCTTTCAAAAGGAATGGAAAAAGAAATATTAAAGAAATCACGGAGAAACTGAACAAAAAATGGGGCCTTCAGTGGTCCCACCATCAATGGAAATACAGGTTTCAATGTGCCTGGGCCTTCCCTCTCACAAATAAACAAGCTTGTCTGAACTGGATCATTTTTCACCAAGGCATTTGGACTGGCAGTCAGGCTAGGAAGTATAAAATTGATGCTGGACTATGCAAATTATGTGGTAAAGAAGAGGATTTGGAACATCTTTTCATCAATTGTAAATTTGCTGCTAGATTCTGGTGTGGTATCAGGTCTTTCTGTCAAATTCAGGGTCTGAAAATTCCAAGCAGTAAAGATCTGCTGATTGGAGAATCAAATGGCATGGACATCCTCCTCTGGCAGCTCGTCAGAAGCCACTTTTTGTGGTATATATGGAAAAACAGAAACAGTGCTATCTTTAACAAAAAGGGAAAGGATCACTTTTTCTCTTGTTTGTTTGGAATGAAGAACATTTTCAGATTGTGTAGTTCCTCTTGTAATGAGACCCCTTCTGAATTCAAGAATCCCTATGTTGTGTTTAAAAATTATCACCACAATAGGTGGAGAAATAAGCTCATTGGAATGTATTCAAAGCCTAGAGGATACTTGATCACCTTCCTTTGTGATTATGTAGACTCTTTTCTTTTGTAAAGCTTCCTTGGGATGTAGAGGGCTCTAAGTTGAGCCTCTCTTGCCTTGTACCTTTTCTTTGCTTAGCATCAATTTAATATTTCCTGTTTTGTTCAAAAAAAAAAAAATTGGCTTCGCTCGTGTCTGTTGGAGGCAAAGAGACACATGGGCCCCGGAGCACTTTGGCTTTGTTCATGTATTTGAGAGATCGAAAGAGACGATTCGGTGAATCGATATGTGTACACTGTGAGACATGTGCATGACACAGAAGTGGGAAATTATTGAAACCTGCCAACTCATGGCATGTGAAACTTGGAATTTGGAAACTGGTGACGCCGTTCGAGGCCATATTCGGGATTCGATGATCCTTCTTTTTCTCATGCCGCTTGTTTCGGAAACTTGAAAGTCGACTTTTTCCTTCTCAATTCTGAGAAACTATTCAAACCTGCAGGCTCGCGGTGTTCAACGAAGCAAAGAGATGAACGAGTCAAGTCAGAAATGTCGATCCTGAATGCTGAAGTGATCGACCGTGGTTTCAGATGCAGATGTAGTTGCGTATAAATTCATGTATTCGTCGTTAACCTCAATATATCCGAAATCTTAAGAAGCTTGGCTTCAATTTTCAAATCTTGAAAGCCTGTTTTCTTCTCCGCATTCTCTGAACTTCTTCTTCCCAGTCTACTCCATCTCATTACATTCATTGACCAGGGAACGCATCATTATCTCCGACGCACGTCCCGGCTATGCAGATAGACCTCCACCTAACAGCCGCAGTTGCAAGACATTCTTCTGCCATTGCCACTAGCTTGAACCGTTCTCCACAATCTAGTCGAGCGACTCGAAGTCACACAGCCCACCCTCGATATAACAGAAATTTCTGTCTTAGGGCGACAGGAACCTTGATTACCGAGAATATAACTGACTCTACACAGCCTATAGATCTCTCAGAAAGGACGTACAGATTAGGAAGAACGCTCTTCGCCAATAGCAACGACGAGAGTCTATCTGTCGCGAAAACGCAGGGTAAGAGAGATCTTGAGGACATCCACTATGCACAACTGCATTTACTGGCTAACGCGACGCTCGACCGTTACAACATGCACGAGATGCTTGCTATTCAACGTGACAACTGGAACAAACTGTTTCAAAGGACTCTGACTCTCGCTACCCTGTCTGCGTGCCTTCTTTCTGCTCTCAGCGCCGCCCAAATTTTGGATCCTTCTGCCCTAGCCTCAGCGTTCCAGCGTCGCTCCTGAACGGTGGATGCTTCTTCATCATGAGCATGGTTAATCGTTTCCAGCCCTCCCAACTGGCGGAAGAACAGCGAAGCGCCGCTCGTCAGCTGCGGAGGTTTCACGCTGATATACAGTATACAATCAGTGCCCCTTCTGATATTCAGCGGAACATTCCTGATCTTCTTTACAGTTCGCAACAACGGTTGCGCGCTCTGGACAAAGCCTTTCCGATCCCTCTTCCCCTGTCCAGTGGTTTGGAGAAATTCCCGCGCACCGTCACTCCGCCTGCACTACTTACTGTGGAGGCTCGTGGAGCTGATGCAGACATCGTTACTCCAAAATTGGACAGGGAGCACTTAACCTATAATCGCGTATTCGGGACTTCCGGAAATTTGGACAAATGCCGCATTCATAATCTGCAACGGTTGGCCTCTCAAATACGATCTTCGGAGACAAACATGTACCTCGAATGGGCAAGAAACGTGGTTAAAGTTAACAAGGTCTTTGCCATCCTCGCACCAACTCTAGCGGCTTTGGCTTGCCTTTTAAATGCCGCTAGCGCTCTGCAAGGTGGTGTACACTCCTACTGGACAGGAACTCTTGCGGCAATCTGCAGTATATTTTGTGTGTTTATAAGAAGCATGTCGAATGACTTGCAGCTCGGTGCCGTGTATGAAATGTACAGGAATGCTGCAGGACACTACGCTGAAGCTGAGGAGTCCATCCACAACACGCTGCGAGAACAACCTGCAAATCGGGAAGATGGGCTTCTGTTCATGGAAAGGCTGGCTTACAAGTTGGGCCGCTGGGATGAAATCTTCAATGATAATTGCCAGCAATAAGTGCGTCATTCGTGCAGGGCGGATAACTTCTGTACAGATTAACAGTTGCCGTACATTGGGATCATATCTTCGTTGACAATTGGCGTGTCATAGAATTTTTGTAGAGATCAACAGAGCGAGTCAATATAAATACTTGTCATTTGTGCACATACTTTGTAAGTATTCAGAAATTCATTACACGAGTATACAGAAATTCATTACACGAGTATTTTATTTGGCTCGCTGGCTTCATCGACCACACATTTTAACACTACAAAGGAGGAATCAGTCTATCACGTTTAAGATTCCCTTCTAAACGATGCTCTCACCTTCTCATATGTTACCTCCTTTGAGAAAATGAGTACACGAATGAAGCTAAATGGAAAGTGTACCAAATACAAATAAAATAAAGAAAATGGAGATGCGCTCATAAAAATGGACTAGAGATGAACTAATAAACTAAAAATAGATATTCAAGCTTATCGTTTCTTCAATACAATGTTTGTAGCTCCATTTTTCTCATGTTGAATGCTAAAGAGGTACACCAAGCACAGAAGTGTAGCTAGAGGTAAAGCCTTTGTGAATGTGTCTTCCAAATCTCTTGAGAGATATACTACTCCAATGCGTTTCATGAGATGCGATCTTCTCACAAATGAAATAATACTAGATCTCAATTTGTAGAAGATTCATTATACCAATGTTAGATAACAAACATCAAAACCATCTAACTTCAGATATTGTAGATGATGCTTAGTCCTCTACCTTCATGGATAAAAGAGCAATAACTAGTTGCTTCTTACTTGCCCAAGAAATGGACATGTATCCTAAAGTGGAACTATGAGAGTGAATGTTGAGACTAATTTGACTTAGAATATCCAATGAGATAAATTTCCCATAAATACCACAAACCACAATGTCAAGTGGGATCCATGTATCTCAAGAGTTTGTAGGTAGCTTGCAATTGAATCTCACAAGGATCAAAGAAGAACAAGTGAATAACAACATTTGTATAGAAGATGTCATGTCTAGGACTATTGGTGAAATAAAGCAAAGAGTCAACATGTTTTTGTTTGAGGGTACAATGAATTGGAAATACACACTCACATAGCCAACCTCGTAAGGTAGAGGCACCCATCATGAGAGATTCATGGACATGGCCAGCCAAGACTTGAACTCAAGACTTCCTCCCACAGCTTCAAGGCGTTAGCCACTAGGCTATGCGGGCTTGGACGTCAACATGTTGTTTGTAGTCATGCACATCCACAAGATATTTGATATCTCTAGAGTGAGCTTATTCTTTGGTTCTAGAGGTATAGAAATTTTGCAACATTGATGTGATCTGTGGATATAAGATCAGAAAAATACTTCTTTTGAGAAAGAGATATACCCCGATGTAGCATCTAAGTCTACATGCCTAAGAAGTGATGAAGTAAACCAATATCTATCATGGAATAATCATAAGGAAGTTGATGGATGAGAACGTATATGTGATCAATAGCACGGCTAGTCACGAAAATATCACCTAGAGATAGGATATTGATGATGAAATCTAAGAAAAAATGATCTATAGAGAGCTTTATGAACTTGATAGACATGATCTGTTTTACCTATGACTAAAATCTTTGAGATTGCTCTACATAGGCTTTTTCTTGAAGCTCAGCTTTGAGGAAAGCACTCTTCACACATAATCACTACATTAACCAATGAATGTAAGCATTGATCGATAGCACAATATGGATACTATTCAAACAAGCTATAGGAGCAAATGGTCTTGTGTAATCAATTCCATGTTTTTGTTTGTATCCCTTAGCTACCGATCTAGCTTTATACTTTTCCAAATTACCATCAGATTCACACATTACCTTGTCGACCCATTTAGCCACAATTTCTTGGCTATTAGCTGGTATGCATGTAGGTGTCCAAGTCTCATTCTCATGAATAGCTTATGTCTCTGATTGTATAATTTCTTCCTATCCTTTGTGCCATTGTGCTTCTTGAAATTAGACGGTTCTCACCTCTCTTGAAGATAATGCATGAGATAAAAATCAACAAAGTGTAATTGCTTTTTATATTGCTTTCCTTGGATGTGTTGGAAATGCTGTCGTGAAGTATAAGCCTTTGGATTGAGTGCCTTAATAAGTCAATACCCATCTAAGGCATAGATAAGAGGATCTTGGATCTTAATCTTGATGAATAATTGGAGGGCCGATGAAATATTGACATCTTTAGAGAAAGTGATTGTATATGGCGTTCAAGAGCATAGAGAGGATATGCATTTTATTGATCACTATATCTGAATAAGAGATACTTCTTAGATTTAGAAGTTTCAATGATCCTATAAAACGTGCATAAAATCATCACTCATAAAAACTTAAAAAAAGTAGAGATCTTTATGCCATAACAAGCCTAAATACGAATGCAATTAGAAAAAGAACTAGTATAGTCTATATGGAAGATATATGTAGCAATATGCAGTACTTACACCCAAAATATGTTAGTAATATTTTTGTGCTAGAGCATGGTGCATGCCATCTCCATGGAACTTTTCACTTTGATCTTAGACACTCCATTCTAAGGAGTAAGCGCTTGATTGATTTGCTACTTGACACATTCATACTTCAAGAATTTAATGAAAGTATGGTTGATGAAGTCATTAAACCTATCTCATCAAATATGTCACAATGTATTTGATCTTTCGGTATCAACAAGTTGTGTGCGCCCTTGGAACATTGTAGAGCATAGGATCTATGAGGAGTTCGAGTGGAAGGATCTCCTGGTAGAAATCGGGTCCTTGTATACGGCAAATGGTGTTTTCTCTTCATGAGCATATTCTCAGAAATGGTGGTAACTTCAATCAAGTTGAACTATGGTGGTAGCTTCAATCAAGTTGAACTTGGCTCCGTGATGTTCATACTATTGAAGGTGAATGAGATAAAATGTTGAACTTTGAAGAGACGCTTGCTAGATCCCACATCTCTTATTTTGTCTGTCTCCACTAGCCCACCACCCTGCCATCCCACCTTTCCTCCATCCGGCCATCCCGCCATGCCCCCTCACCTCCACCCCCCTCCATCCCGCACCCCCTCACTCCCTCCATCCCCCACCACCTCACTTCCACCATCTCTTAGCCCTCACCCCCGCCATCCTTCACTCCATCACCTCCACCCTCCACCATCTCTCCATACACCCAGCTTCCCTCACTCCCTCACCTATACCATCCCTCCATCCCGCACCCCCTCACTCCCACCATCCCTCAACCCCTCACCTCCACCATACCTCCGCCCCCCTTACCTCACCTCCACCCTCCACCATCCCTCCATGCACCTCGCTTCCCTCACCCCCTCATCTCTGCCATCCTACCATCCCTCAACCCCTCAGCTCCACCATTCCTCCACCCCTTTACCTCACCTTTACCCTCCACCATCCATCCGTGCACCCCGCTTCCCTCACCCCCTCATCTCTACGATCCCACCATCCCTCACCCCGTCACCTATGCCCTTCCTCCATCACACACCCCCTCACCTCCACCACCCTCCTGTTCTCACCTCTCTCTCTCTCTCTCTCCCATAATCTTCTATCCCGCACACCCACACTCTACCATCCTCCCACCTCTCTCTTCCCTCTCTCTCTCTCTCTCTCTCTCCCCCTTGCAATGCTCTATCCTGTGCAGCCACACTGACATCCTCCACCTCTCTCTTCCCCCCTCTCTCTCTCTTTGTCTCTCTCTCTCCCCCAGAGTCTTCTATCCCGCACACCCACACTCTACCATCCTCCCACCTCTCTCTTCCCTCTTTCTCTCTCTCTCTCTCTCTCTTGCAATCCTTTGTCCCGCACACCCACACTCTACCATCTCCCCACCTCTCTCTCTCTCTCTCTCTCTCTCTCTCTCTCTCTCTCTCTCTCTCTCTCTCTCTCTCTCTCTCCCCCCCCCCCGCAATGCTCTATCCCGTGCAGCCACACTGACATCCTCCACCTCTCTCTTCCCCCCCTCTCTCTCATTACCCGCAAACATCTCTCTCTCTCTCTCTCTCTCTCTCTCTCTCTCTCTCTCGTGTTGTGCGTCCGCAGGTCCTCCATGCACCGGTCCACTTCTCCGCCACCCCGCAAGTCTTCAGCATGCAATCCGTAGCCAAGGAGAGAAATCTTCAGCGTGTAGTCTGCAGCCAAGGTGCTTCTCTCTCTCTCTCTCTCTCTCTCTCTCTCTCTCTCTCTCCCCGCCAACCCACAGCAAGCCTACCCCGCATCTCCTCTGTCGCGTGCACCGCAGCTACCCTCTCTCTCTCTCAACCCACTGCACTCCCGCCCGCCATCCCTCAAGCTTTGCACATCGTGCAACTCCTTAGAAGCGCCACAACCCCTCAGCTCCCCGTCAACACCCCCCAGCCCTCTACAGCCTGCAGGCCGACGTCTTCTTCTCTCCACCAATTCCTATGCGCGTTCTCAAGTCCGCCAATTCCGCAAGACGACCAGTTTGCCATCTGCCTTGTTCGGTTGCAGGCCCGGAAGCTCCCACCAGCTCCTTCTTTTTCTCCCTCTCGCTCGCTCTCTCTGACAGAAGGCATAGCGCAAGCCAGGCGGATGTTTCTTGTGAATGCAGAATTGCGACACCTCGCGAGTCGCGCATGCTATCCTCTAAGATTAGGTTGTTGGCGGGTACAGTGGATGTCTTGGACCTTGACTAATGTGGAGAATTTGCAAAAGATATGGCGTGCATTTTTGGAGTACACTCCATTACAAGAGCCAATGTGGCTATCCTGTAGAGAATTTGCAAAAGATATGGCCTGCATTTTGCCTTATAGACTACACACCACTATAAGAGCCAATGAGAATCAAGACAATACTCGAGAGAAAAGTGAAAGATGTCACTAATTGAGTAAACAAAGGAGTTTTCATAAAGCCATTGGAAATGCAAGATGGGTCATGAGTAATTGTTTCTTATTTCTTTATTTTTAGCTATTTTTAAAGTATAAAAAAAGCGGTCTTCTTTTTATCTCTCTCTACTTCTCGCTATCCTCTCCTTTATCTTCTCTCTCTATCTCTCTCTACTCTCTCTAATCTCTCTCTAGTATCTCCCTCCTCTCTCTAATATCTCTCTTCCCTCTCTCTCTTTCCCATCCCCCATCCCCCCTGCCCCCCTCCCCCCCTCGTGAGACATTCACCCAAGCATGCATGAAACTAGACACGGGACGCCAAGGTGATTGTCAAAAGAACACGTTTTATATTATGTTCCTAAACCACTTTACAAGGGACGGCAATGAAAGCTTGGTAGAGGGGTAGCTTGACTACCCCTTATAGTTGCGCATAATTAGACACCACGTGGCATACCCTCAAGCATTGAAAAGCTTTGGATAGAAAAACAGGGGCTGTCACATCCTCCCCCACCTTGGAGAGTTTGTTGCCCTCAACAAGCGGGTTCAAGTTTACAAAACTTGTTGTGTTACAAAATGTTTGGAACATTACAATGGGCTAAGGGGCCATGGTAGGCCTAAGGGGCTCGGTAATATTTTCGGACAAGAGGATGGTCTGGACCAAAGGTGTTGGAGAGGATCTAGTTGGTGTCAACTAAGGACGACCTTTCCACTTGATGAGGAACTGGGACCCTTCGCCTGTGTTGAATTCATGTAAGATGGCTTCTGGTTGGAAATGGTTCTCATCATCTCGAAGCACAGGGATGTAGCGTCCATACTTGGTATTGAGTTTGAATCATTTCAGCAAGCTCACATGAAAAATGCATTATGGAACTAGGCCTTATCGGGCAACTCTAGGCTGTATGTGACTTCGTTGATCTGCTTCTCTACCTTGTACAGGGCCGTGTTATCGATGATTGAACTCCTGTGTGATTTTTGGGGAAGTGTGATGTTTCGCGCGCTCACGAGGACTAAGTCTCCGACTTTGAAAACTTCACCCGATCTTTGTTTCTAAATTGCGTACCTTGCCATACGTTCCTTGCTTTTCTGTAAGGTTGACTTAGCCTGCTCCAACTTTGTCTTCCATTGATCGAGGAATGCTCCACAATTGAGGTCGTTGGTGGCCAAAATGGAGTCTTGTGTGAGGGCAAGCGGGGTGATGACATCTTTTTTGGTTGCAAGCTTGAAGGGGGTCATCTTTGTACTCGAATGGACCGAGGCATTGTAATGAAACTCCAAGATGTCTAAGTGTTTGATCCACAATCTCGTTGGTCCATTTGCACATAGTTGCAAATGTAGTCTTCAATTGTTTGATTGACGTGCTCAGTTTGCTCGTCAATTTGTGGGTGATTTGTACTAGAAAATCTGAGTTATGTGTCGAGTAAGTGAAAGAGTTTGGTTCATAACCGACTTAAGAAGCGACCATATCGATTTGAAATGATAACGAGGGGCAAGCTGTGATACTTGACAATGTTGTGTGAAGAACAGTTGGGCCACTGCTTTTGCATTCAAGGGAGGCTTAGCCGGAATGAAATGGGCTTGTTTGGTGAAGTAGTCAACAACAACAAATATAATTGAGTATCCCTGGGATGGTGCAAACTCGGTTATGAAGTCCATACTAATCATGTTCCATGGCTTGTTTGGTATGGGCAAAGGTTGTAAGAGACCCATCGGTTTGATTTTGTCCTGCCTGACAAGTTGGCATGTCGGACATGTCTCCACATACTCTTGAACTTGAGCCTTCATACCTGGCCAATAGAAGTGTCTGTGTAGCAGCTCATAGCTGTAATTCTGGCCTCCATGTCCTACCACTTTACAATCATGCGCTTCCTAGAGCAACTCCTTGAGTAGCTCAAAGTCATTTGGGACATAGATTTGACCTTTCTAGTAGAGTGTGCCTTCTTCTATGGAATACGTGCCCGAGTGTGAGGTGGAGCGAACCTCTTGCATGAGCTCGTGCACCCGGCTATCATGTTCTTGAGCTTGCTTGATCAAGCCCTTTAGGTGGATGAGATTATGGAAAATGCTTGAATTTTGGGTCTTCTACTTAGTGTGTCTAGCATGATGTTCTATTTCCCCAGCTTATCAATGATCTTGATGTCAAAATTTGTGAGGAAATCCTGCCATCTAGCTTGCTTTAGACTTAGCTTTGGTTGGGATGCAAAGTACTTGAGTGAGATGTTGTTTATGAAAACCTTGATGTGTTTGTCTTGGACGTAGTGTTGCCCTTTGTGTAGGCAATGCATGACTGCAAGCATTTCCTTCTCATGTGTGCTCCACCTGAGCTCGACTTCGATAAACTTGTGAGACTCGTAGGTAACCGATTGCACGTCTTGCATCAAGACCCCTGTGAGCACTGTGTTGGATGCATCGGCATGAATTTCAAAGGGTTTATCAAATTCTAGAAGTTTTAGGAGAGGGGTGTTGCACATCGCGACCTTAACTGCTTTGAAGGCATCTTCTTTGGGTTGGCCCTATTTGAACTTCTATTTCTCGTTGATCAAATCCAAGAGTGGGGCTTCGATCTTGCTAAAATCCCAAATGAAGCAGCATGGAAATCGGAAGAACCCAATGAACTCCCGAACCGCTTTGACCATCGTTGGGGGGCCCACTTTAGCACTGCTTCCAGGATTGATATGAAGCCCAAAAACTCGAACTTCTTCATGGCAAACTCGGGCTTGCTCGGTTTAGCATAGAGGCGGCGTTCACGGAGGTGTTGGAGAATAGGCTTCATATGTTCGTATTGCTCTTCTAATCTATGAGTGTAAATCAATAGGTTGTCAATGTATATGACGAGAAATAGATATAGCATATCCCAAAAGCCATTGTTCATCCCTTGACAGAACGTCGTAGGGGCGCCTGTGAGCTTGAATGTCATGAAGAGCCACTCGTAGCTTCCATAACATGTATGGAACGCAGTCTTCTTGATGTGCTCCTGAGCCACCATGATTTGATGTTATCCAGAATGGAGATCTATGCATGTGAGGTATCCCGCCCTGATGAGGCAGTCTAGAAGTTCCTCCATTACTGGGACCGGATACTTACTTTTAATGGTGATCTTGTTGAGGGCCCGATAGTCAATACATAGGCATAATGAGCCATCCTTCTTCTTCACAAAGAGGACCGACACTCCATTTAGTGAGTTGCTCAATCGAATGTAGCCTCGCTCTTCTAATTCATGTAGTTGGCACCTTTAGGTTGGTCTCATTCATCTTATAGGGTGCCCGTAAAGGGGTCGATTGATCCGAAAGGGTGTCAATCTGATGTTGCACATTGCCTGCTGGTGGGAATCCTGGTGGAAGCATATCTGTAAGCACGTCTGCATATTCCTCCACGAGAAACATGAATCTCAGGTGGTCAATTTCGGATACGTCAATTGGGGCTAGTTCTGTTTCCATTTTGATTGGGCGCAAGAGGCATAGTTATGCGATCCCACCTTGGTAAACTACTCTACTAAACTGCTTGTGTGAGAGAGTGTTGGGGGCATGGTGGGATGAGGAGGCCTGTGCTTGAGCCGTCAATTCTTGCTTGGATTGATTCCAGTGGCGTTGGTGTGAACAACTTTGTTCCTGCTTGTGCTTGGGCACCCTCTCGATGAAAGATTCCTCCCAGGTTGATTTGGCATGATGACAATCGACCATGATGGATTGGCCGTTTTGATTGAGAATAAGTTTATTTGTCCCTTTTCCAAGGTATGTGATCATGTGCTGGTCCATGAATGAGAGCCCAATGATAGCTTCGAAGGATTCCATCGGTAGAAACGAGGAAATCCAAGTGCCCAAACCATTATCCCAGATAGACAGGTACGGCTTTGGCATGGAGAACATGGCTATTGTGAACTTGTGTGAAAACCACTGACATTCAAAGATGTTTTCTAAGTTTGAGCCCAAGGTGACATGCTAAATCTGGGGTCATAAAGTTGTGTGTTGCTCCTATGTCGAATAGCATGGGACTGTCAAGGCCTTGAATCTTTCCCATGATGAACATTTGATGAACTATTGGTAGCATGATCGGATTGCATTTAGCCTTGCCTTTGTAGGATGCGCGTTGTGGTGATCCGGGCTCATCGGATTCTGTTATGGAGCCTCATAATTGAGAGGTGAGAACCTCCTCATGCTCAGAAACACTAAGCCTATAAGGTGGCCTACAAATAGGGTTAGTATTAGTAACAACCTCAATTGCATGGTCAATGTCCCCTCTCTCAGGTGGTAGCCCTCTAGGTAAGTCAGTGGGAAAAACATCTGTATACTCAAACATAAGATCCTTAAAACTTTTAACCACACACTCTTGCAAAAAAGAATAGTAGAAAGTCCTGTTTACATTTACATTCCTAGCATGAAAATATACATCAGATGAGCTGTCTGTACAATGCTCCATATTATGACTATACAATAAAAACATCTCCTGTACATGCTGAGAATAACAAAGACTATACAACTCTAGTGATGAAATGAGAGGTGCACTAGGTACATCTCTCTCTCCCTGAATACAAACTTTACTTCCGTTCTTTTCAAATTCAAGTGTGTTGTTCTGGTAGCTACGTTTAAGTGTGTCTCCCAACCCCCATAGCCACTCTCTTCCTAAGACTAGATCTGTCCTCTCCATATTCATAATTTGGAAGTCTTGCATCTTCACTTCCAAATTGGATACCATAGTATCCCATATCCTCTTATCTTGCCCTTGCATCATAGATACAACATATTTATGTGCACTCGGCTACTGGGGAATCTTTAATTTCTTGACCAAAGCATAGTTTATAAAATTATGAGTAGTAGAGTCATCTATCATGACCCGCACCCTGGTCCCGTACACACTACCATGCAATTTGACTAGGTCATGTGGTCCAAATTGCTATGAACACAATGACTGAGTCAAACAACAGGTGTGCTCTATATCCTCGTGCATCACCTCCACTCCCTTGTAGCTAGAGCTTCCATGAATAGGAAGGGTCTGCACTAGGTGGACCGCCTTTTTGCCCTTTTCAGGGGCCGTACTAGACTCTGGTCCCTTCTTCTTTTCTTCCCCCTTCTTGAGTGGACAGTTCCACTGTGAATGGCTAGGAGACAAACACCTAAAGCACACGTTTTCTCTTTTGGCCCTCTCAAACTGATATGTGGATAACCTAGGCCCTTGTGATCTTTGTTTTTAATAAAAACTTTGTTTTTCCCAAAAGGAAACTTCTTCTTGAATTTAGTCGTACTAAGAGGCTTGAGGGGCTGATCCGTCTCCATAGGAGTATACTGAGGATGGTTATGGTCCTCATAAATCTGTGCATACTTGATTGCCTCCTCAAACGTCTTAGGCACATTCCTTCTGACTTCCCTCTTTATGGCTTTATCTGAGCCCCTAACAAACCCTTTGGTTTTCTGGAAATCATCTAAGCCCTTAAGTTTCAAAATGATCTCTCTATAGTGGGATAGGTAGACCGAAAAAGGCCTACCTCTCTCTGTAACCCTATCCCACTCATCCCAATTCCTCTCCTCCTCATTCTTAGGAAGAAACTCTTTTAGAAAAAGAGTCTCAAACTGAGTCCAGTCAGTAGGGATAGAATTCACCTCCTTAAGACTCATCCACCACTTGTAAGCACGCGGGCTGAGGGAGAGACTCGCCTCTAGCACACGATACTCTGGTGGGGTGCCCTTCAATTGATGCAAAGCATGCCACTTTTGTAAAAAAGTGTAGATTGCATCCTTATTCCTGTCTCGGTCATCCCCCGTAAAGGTAGGTGGTTTCAAGTCTTTCAGGAGGGGAGCTTCACTACAAGGAATGCGGGCGTATAGCGACGGTTAAAGCGACAGAATTTTATCGCTATAAAATTGCAACATGCGTCATAATTAGCATCGCGCACGGACCGTCGATTAAACGACGAAGTGAACGAGGTTTTTTGTGACTTGTGGCGTGACGGGGCTGCGACGCTCCCATAGAGCGTTGCTAACACGACGCTTTTAGAGAGCGTCACATAAGCGATGCTTTTTTACGTCGCATAGGCGACGATGTTTTTCGTCGCATAAGCGATGCTAAAAATATGTCGCTTACGCGACGACAGGTAGCATCGCTTACATGACGGTCTATTGACGGACAAAAATTAAAACATTGGAGGATATTCGATTGGCATTTTCATGCATCCGATTGAAGAGCTCTCCAACGTTCTTAATTGCACTGCGCTTACGAGCTGAAGCAAGTATATGCAGAATTGTTGTTTTGCCTAAGCTCTCTCTTATTGTCTCCCTCTGTCTTTGTTTCTCTCTTTCTACATCTTTCTCTCTCTGAATTATCTCTCTCTCTCTATTGCAGGTTATTCAAGAAGCTAACCAAGCAAAACGTATGGCTAACTATTGTAAGTACAATTTCTATTCTTTGTATATCATTTGAATTGTGTTATTTTCATTAGATATCATACTCACACTTATTGATATGCACTTATACACTTATAACTTTTTGTCCGCGCATCTTTCAAAACTATTAATGCATCTTTCAAAATATTCGCGAAAAATTTGATTGTTTGGATGGCAGGATACGATTGTTTGTTTTGGAGGATATGAAGTATGTACCTTCATTGAATGATTTGTCGATTCTATCATATGTTTAGTTTGAAAGTGTGAGAAGCGGGTTTATAATTGCTATTCAAAGAATTTTGCACTATTTATAGGCCATACAATGGTACGTGACCTGGATGAATCGCATGCACAGATGTTACTCAAGATAGAGCAATCTGATTATAATGGACTAGTGCCAGCAGGATTCCTAGGGTATGCAGTAAACCTCTTGCATGTCAATGATGAGCATCTGAACTTTAGGATACAAAGTGGAAATCATGGTGGCTTGAGAGGATCACTTTTATACAGCTTGTTCAAAAAACTTCATTGTCATAAACCTGAAGTTCTTTGAACAATGTGTGTGCGCGTCTATGTGTATGTGTGTGTGTCTATGAGTGTGTATGTGTTTATGTGTGTGTATGTGTCTATGTGTGTGTATGTGTCTATGTGTGTATGTGTATGCATGTATGTATGCATATGTGTGTGTATGTGTGTGTATGCATTATGTATGCATATGTGTGTGTATGTGTGTGGATGTGTTTATGTGTGTGTATGTGTCTATGTGTGTGTATGTGTATGCATATGTGTGTGTATGTGTATGCATGTATGTATGCATATGTGTGTGTATGTGTGTGTATGTGTGTGTATGTGTTTATGTGTGTGTATGTGTCTATGTGTGTGTATGTGTGTATGTGTGTATGTGTATGAATGTATGTATGCATATGTGTGTGTATGTGTGTGTATGCATTATGTATGCATATGTGTGTGTATGTGTGTGTATGTGTTTATGTGTGTGTATGTGTCTATGTGTGTGTATGTGTATGCATATGTGTGTGTGTATGTGTATGCATGTATGTATGCATATGTGTGTGTATGTGTTTATGTGTGTGTATGTGTCTATGTGTGTGTATGTGTCTATGTGTGCATATGTGTGTGTATGCATGTAAGTATGTATGTATGTACTCATATGCATATGCATTATGTATGCATATGTGTGTGTATGCATGTAAGTATGTATGGATGTACACATATGCATATGCATTATGTATGCATGTATGTGTATGTGTGTGCATGTTTCTCTATGTGTGTGTGTATGCATATATGTGTGTGTATGTGTGTATATGTGTGTGTATGTGTGTGTGTATGTGTGTGTATGTGTGTGTGTATGTGTGTGTATATGTATGTGTATATGTGTGTGCATGTGTATGCATTATGTGTGCATGTGTGTATGCAACATTATTTGTGTATGTGTGTATATGTGTGTGTATTTGTGTGTATGTGTGTGTGTGTCTATGTGTATGTGTGTGTGTGTCTATGTGTGTATATGTGTGTGTATGCATATGTATGTGTGTGTAAGTGTGTGTGTGTGTGCGCATACCTTGCAAGTAGTTGCGTCTCTCTCTCTCTCTCTCTCGCTCTCTCTCTGTCTCTCTCTCGGTATCTTCTTGGTCTCTCGCGTCTAAATCCCGTCACAAATGTGCTGGGAGAAATCGAATTTGTTTTTTTACATTCCAGAGCGTCGCATATGCGACGCTCTTCAGTTTGCCAACATCCCAAATACCGGCACTAAGTAGCGACGATATTTGCGACGCTGTAATTTAGCGTCGCACAAGCGACGCTAGCATCGCTTATGCGACGACTGTCGCTTGAAAAAAAAAGTTCGAAAAATTGACGTCGCTTATGCGACGCATAAGCGACGGTTCTCGTTTTTTTTTCAATTCGGGGGCGTCGCTACGCCTGCCTATTTCTTGTAGTGCTTCCCTAGAGCTCTCTCCTTTGTGCTTACTAGAAAGAGAAGTATCTTTCCTAGTGAGCTCCAGAGGAATAGGGGAGGTCTCTCTTTCCTTCCTAGCTAGGAAAGAGGTGACACTAGTCTCAAGTGAGATCATTTGATACTTAAGCTGTTGTATAAGAGATGTGATGCTACCAAGATCTTTCTCTAATTTAGGGGTTTGTTCTTTCAAGTCTATGAATTGGTCACGAGTGACAAACTCATCTAGCACTTCCTCATAAGTATACTCTTCCTGTGAAGGCTCTTTTTCTTTAAGTTTTCTTCTACTTCTTGCCTTAATTCTACTTCTACACTGAAGACACCAGAATTGGCTAGACTTTTTGTGGAGAACCTATACCGGTTATATGGTCTTCCTTTAGACATAGTCTCCGATCAGGATAGGAAGTTTACTAGCCACTTTTGGAGAGAGGTCTTCAAAAGTTTGGATACAAAACTTAGCATGAGTACGACCGAACATCCATAGTCAGATGGGCAAACAGAGAGGGTTAACCAAATCCTAGAGGATATGCTTCGAGCATATGTGAATGAAAGGCAAACTAATTGGGAAGAGTACTTACCTATAGTAGAGTTTGCATATAATAGTGCCAAGCACTCTTCCACTGAGCATAGTCCATTTATGCTTATGTTTGGGTTTCAGCCAAGAGCTCCTTATGCAGTAGGCTTGCAGAATGAAAAAGTTCAAGCTGCAAAGGACTTCTTGGATGAGATGAATGATATGCTTAGACTTGCTAAGGACAACATTAGGAGAGCTCAGGATAGAGCTAGAGCTTATGCTGACCCTCAAAGGAGAGACATCAACTTTGAGGTAGGAGAGCAAGTCTATCTTAGAGTTCCATCTAGGTCTGAAACCATGAAGACGGGACCCTATCCAAAACTATCTCCTAGGTATTGTGGAGCTTTCCAAATACTTAAGAGAATAGGAAAGATCGCTTACCAGCTCCAACTTCTAGAGAATAGTCAAATCCATCTAGTTTTTCATGTTAGCCGGATTAAGAAAAGGCAGGGTGAATCTGACAACCTCATTCCAGACAGTGAGGTAATAGAGCCTATTTCTATTCAATCTATTCCACATGAGCCTGAGAGCATACTACGCACTCGAGAGAAACGGATGAGAAGTCACTTGTATAAAGAGTGTCTAGTGAAGTGGAAAGATAGTTCAGAAGATAGTGCCATATGGGAGCGGGTTAGCACCCTTCAGAGATAGTATTACCTTCCCAAGATTCTTCTTAAGAGGAAGGGTATGGGGAAACAACACGGAGATATGACCATGTATTGCTATACGTGGGGATATAGTGGGAGTGGTAGTTCTAATACTTCTCTCTTTCTACTAGACCTTCCAATACCATTTTTGAGGACAAAAATGGAAATAAGGGGAAGAAATGTTATGGAGCCTCATAATTGAGAGGTGAGAACCTCCTCTTATGATAAATAAGGAAGTTAATTATATGATTGCCAAGTGGCACTCATATGTGTCATGTGGAGCTTGCCCTTTATGGGTAGGTATTAGAGAGATTTGAAATGAGAACTATCATGCAGCTGGGCGGCAAAAATGACTGAGTATCTCCGTGTATGCTGAGTTACGAGCTGTGGAACAGAGAGTTTACATTCCCCAAAATGAAGCAGAATCACTAAGAAGATAGCACATTGGTATAGGTTCTCACCTCTCAATTATGAGGCTCCATAACAGATCCACTACTTTTGACCTCTATGATTCTTGGTCTCAACATGGATGCTCCTTCATGGGGAGGGCCTCTTGTGGAGTTGATCGGGTGTCTTGTGGTTGTTGATGACAAAGATGAGACGGGTGGTTTTCTCGAAAATTTCGGCACACCGATCTTGGGTCCTTTCAGTTTTGGTCGTTTCTAGTGGGCGAGTTCCTTTGGTTTTCTTGAGGTGTAGGTAGGCATGCCGTTCTGTACTCTAGTTTTGGCCTTGGCCACAAGAGTATTTGATTTGCCTTCGTTGCATCTGGTTTTGGTTGAACTGGATATTAGTGTCTCACCTGCTTCCTTGACCTTGGTTAGTGGGTTTGGGTTGTTGGTTCGAATAAGCATCGTTCAATTGTTCGGCTATGCTCGCTGCTTCTTCCTATGACTGAGGTGATCATGCGTAGATGAACCCGTGTAGGCGGTCTATCTCTATCATATTGAAGATGTGAAGCATAAGTTTTTTGTATTGAGAGATGTATGGTGCGATGAATCTATCCTGAGAGAGGTTTTGCCACTCATCCCGTGCTTGGAAGGCCTCTTTGTGAGGGACGAAATAGTCAATGAGAGTGGCCTTGAATTGATCCCAAAGTGCCCCATGCCTGCTTCTTCTATTTTGCCATGTACCACGCCGAGGCTTCAACTTGGAGGAACGAACTGGCGATGCAGGTCCAATTGTTATGGTCAACACGGAGCATATGGAGGTAACTCTCCATTGCATGAATCCATCAGTTGACCACTATGGAGTTGTGAGCACCACGATACTTGTTGGGTGGGTTGGGCTTGAAGAGGCCAACGTATTCTGAGTCATCTATATTCCCTGGTTGGAATTGGTTGATGGGGGATGGGTTTATGGGATTTGGTTGCGGTTGGAGGTTGGGTTTGAGGGTCTGGTTAGGGGCTTGGTTGTGGGTTGGTTGGGTTGGAGGAGAAGAGGTGGCGTTCGACTAAGTCGGCTAGCCAAGTGAGGGCATCTTCTAATCGGTTGACATGGTTCATTACCTCAGTTTGGCTAGTTGGATCCAGTTGGTGGTCTAGTATGGTGTGGAACTCGGCCTCTTGGAGCCATTCATGTAAATCGATATTCTCCATCAAGATTTGATTGATCTCTGCTTCAAGGGCCTTTTGGTGAGCCCTGTTGCATCTTTGACATTCTCTTACATTGTGATCATGATTGGCATCCGAGGTGTGGCCAACTGTGGCATCATCATACTCGTCGGCCATTGGGACCGAGAGCCCGATGGTGGCGACTCGAGGGAAGAGCGGGTGGGGTGTGTGTGTGTGGCTAGCAATGACTCGGCAAAGGTTGTTGATATATTTAGGTAGTGATGTGTGCAAACACATTAGGACTTCCCATGCACTTTTTTCCTAATTTAGGAGATTTTTTTCCCCTGGCTTGTATATATGCATATAGCCCTAATGGGCTACTTATCTTTTTACATTCTATTGGTAATACATTCAGTATTGTGTGTTGTGCTCCAAGCTTCTTCTTCTTCCTTGTGCTATTCACGTGCTTCCACATACATCTAACTCCAACAATGGGTATTAGAGCAGGCCACTGCTTCATCTAGGGCATCGTCGATACCCCATCGGTCACAGTCTCAAAATCATATGATATTTCGTGAGCATATATAGGGTGATTAGGAGCTCAAAACTCCTTTGCTTTGTGGTGCCAAAATCACGATCTGAGCTTGTTTCGGCCTCTGAATGCACTATCATGGTGCTTGTGTAGGCTATTTCATCTTTTTGTGCCAAAGATATATACATGTTTCATTTTGCCAGTATAAGCATCTTGAAGAATGCTACAAGTTTAGTAGAATTCATTAGGGTAATTTTGTTCAACTTTTTTAGATACAGTCATTTTTGTGCATCAGTGTATTTTAGTCAGTGGTCATAGTTGAAAGTCGTGATGTATTCCGTATGTTGGCTGTTGAGGATAAGTTGGACGGTACCAATTACCCATTGTGGGCTTATATGATGCGACATATATTGCTTGCAAAAGGACTATGGAACATTGTGCAGGGTGTTGAAAAACGTCCTATTACACTTGCAAATATAGGTATTGAAGCTGATGCAAATGGCATTGAAGATGTTGATATTCTTTAGATTCCTATTCGTGCTACTGTTTCTAATGCAGCTACTCCATAACAAATTCATTGGGATGGCAGATATGCTCAAGCACATGCATTGATAGACTTGTCTGTCAAACGTGCCATTATTCCTCACATTCGCTCTTCCAAAATAGCTAAGGATGCTTGGTATACACTTACCAAATTGTACCAGACTAGGAATGAGGCTTGTATTGCTTACCTTCGAAAACAGTTGGAGAGTGAGCATATGAATGAAGATGATTCTATGGACAACTTTCTGACAAAGATCAAAGACTTGAAGGAACAATTGATTTCTGTTGATGAAGTTATATCAGATAGTTCACTTATGCAGACCGTTCTGAATCATATCAGAGTTTTGCTTCTAGTCTTCATTTGATGATGAAAGGAAATCCAAATGCCTTGTCATTTAAGGACTTAGTCTCTGTTCTGTTGCAGGAAGATTAGCCTAGGCAGAACAGGTCCATTATGCATGTTGCAGATCAAGCTTTCTTGACTAACTAGAAGTCCAAAGGTAAATGGAGCTCATGTACTAGTAAGCAAAAATCTACAAATGCTGCACGTTCAAAGAAGGAAGACAAAGATGAGAAGAAATTAGAAAAGCAGAAATTCTTTTGTAAGTACTATAAAGAAAATGATCATGTCATAAAGAACTCTCCAAAACTGGCTGCAAAAGAGGCAAAGAAAAAAGAGGCTGGAATGGTTGTTGCAGAGGCCTCTACACCAAAAATAGAGTCTGGTAATTTTGTGTAGAATGAAGAATGGGTGTTTACTACTGTTTTCTATTTTGACCCATCTTCTCCTAAACAGTGTATGTCTGCTGTAGCCCCAAATATTTGGTACATTGATAGTGGGGAAACGATACATATTTCTTGGCAGTGCAGTTTCTTCACTTGACTCGAGCCTGCCCCTATAGAGAATACTATCACAAGCACCAACAACTCCTCTTTTCCTATTACGGGAGTTGGTAAGATCATTCTAACTACTGTTGATGGTAGTTATTTCACTTTGTTGGATGCTTTATTTGTGCCAAGGATCAAGAAAAATCTGGTTATCAGTTTCTACATTAGTCAAGATTGGCTTGGTTGTGAAATTTATTGATGAGAGATGTACAGTTCATGATCTATGGAATGGTGATATGATTATTGCTTCTGGCATTTTATGTTGTGGGCTATATAAGCTCATAGACTATGAAAAATCTATGAATGATTCAACATGTGTAGTACATGATTCTCAGGCTATGTCAGATGTAAATCTTTGGCATGCATGCTTTGGTCATCTGAATTTTGCTAGTTTGCTATCCCTGTAAAAATCTGATAGCCTCAAGCTAGGACATCATAGTAGGGCCCATCCAGTTGGAAGAGATAATAAGGCCTCTTTGATTGACAAAGGTAAGGGGAAACAACAGATTCATTTGATCCAAACTTTGAACTTGGATGAAAATTCAAGCGCAAAGAAGGTTCATATCATGCATTGTAATAGTACCCATAAGTGGCAAGTCTCCAAAAACATGTGGCAACCTCAAGAATTTGGTCCACATGATTTGGTCAAGTTGCATGGGTTAGTCAAGGGTCACACCATCCGGATTGTGGTGGACGATTGGGCCACACATAATTTTATTAATTATGCACTTGTAAAGAAATTGTCTCTTGCTCAGAGTCCCTCTCCTCATAGATATGTTGTCTCTATGATGCATGGGCATGACACTTGCATTTTGGATACCACGATTTCAAATTTGGAAAGTCTTAGGGACTATGTTCCTAGGGGGAAGTCTTACCTGGCTGTGTTCCAAAATGAACCCGTGCAGCCTCAATCCTTGTAGCAGTTGCTTCAAATTCTCTTAAAGTGACATCTGTTCTCAAAAGCTCTCTTGTGACAACCCGTGGGCAAGAGCCCCCCCTCCCCTTGTATTTCTATCTAGGCCTTTTTGGTGCTTGTGTGGTTTGCCGACCGGCGCCAAATTGTGCGCAACTATAGGGGGACATGGTGAGCCTCCGACCCAAGTGACCAAAGAGAACCAAGCGATCTCTGCGATCAACGTGCGGTAGCCTTCGTGCTAGTCCCCTCCGTACGCACCTCTCGAAAGCGCGAGGTGCGTACGGAGGGGACTAGCACAAAGGCTACCGCACGTTGATCGCAGAGATCGCTTGGTTCGCTTTGGTCACTTGGGTCGGAGGCTCACCGGTTGTCACATCTCTTAGCTTCTGTTGTGTGGATTTCGGCAAGGCTTTCTCCACCCACTTCTTAACAAGAAAATCCCCGGGTGGTTCTAGCAATCTTGCCACGAGTGACCTTGCCCATGTCATAAGTTCTGAAAATGATTCTCCCATATGCAAAATTAGATTCTCAAGTTCATCTAATGTTCTTTCTGTAGAGTTACCTAGCCAAAATGCTTTTGTGAATTCGGTCCTCAATGCTTCCCATGTTTGGAAATGGTTTTCCCTGTACTAGTTGAACCATTTGTTGGCCAATCCTTCAAGTGTTGATGGAAAGAGAGCAGGGAAGGTGTCCTGTCGTTGCTGTAAGCCCTTGCTCTTACAAATTGAAAGAAATCTTTGTACATGATCTTCAGGATCTTCATTAGCACCACCATGAAATGCAAAAAATCTAATATTTATCCTTGAGAGAAGAGCGGAAAGTTCCTCTGCCATAGCCTTATTAAGAAGAAGGTAAAGTCTTTTGAGTTTTAGCATTGTCCTCTAACCCTTCTATCCTAAAAGCTAGGCTTGAGGCGGATAGACTTCTTACGGGTGTTAGGTAAGGGTCTGGCCTTCTTCTGTGATAGCTTTTGATTGGTGTCTTCTTAGAGCTTAACTGCTTATCTTTGCTAGCTCTGGTGTGGGTCATGGACCATCTTGGGAACTATTTCCAAGAGAGGAAATAATGAGAGGGTAATAAGATGGGAGGAGGTGGCTCACCTTGATGGATAAGCTAAATGGAAGAGGAAATCACCCAAATGCAGAGGTCGCCCAAGAAGAAGGAGGCGTCATCGCCCAAGAAGAGGTTGCTCAAGAGGAGAAGGAGGAGGAGGAGTCCCCTAAGAAGCCAAGAGAGGAGAAGGAGGAGGAGTCGCCCAAGAAACCAAGAGAGGAGAAGGAGGAGGAGGAGTCGCCCAAGAAGCCAAGAGAGGACATTGCTCAGGAGGAGAGGAGGAGAAGGAGTCACCCTAAGGAGGAGAGGTGACCCTGGGCACTCAAGGTCTAAGTGATTTCTCGAAAAGGAAATCTCTAGAAGCCCTGTCCGATCGGGCATGCCAAATTTTCACGTGTAGATGGTGAAGTGAAGTGTGTGGGTGCAAGGAATGCAAAATGCACTACTCCTGGAGCACATGTAAGTGCATGGGCACATTAAAGCACATTACCATAATAAACACTTATCACCAAGCCTCCGTATCACCACTACAAACTACACTTAGGAGTAAGAGTCACACCAGCAGCATGCATGCAGCAAAATAGAGCCCAAGATAACACCAACTAGAACAACCAAATGTAATGCAAACTGTACTCGCCATTAGCTAATCATACCACTTTATCATACAATGGAACAATAGAATTCAACTTCCAAGTATTCTCACATAAGTAGCATAAGCAAACAACACAAGTGGGTCTCTACTAGCTCAAATCCTACACTCACTCTTAGTATAGTCTCCTATAGTGTGCACTATATGCTATATCCTCTTCTCTTGAGGTTTCCCCTTTTTATAAAAGAGAGGTGGGGAACCAGTTACAATAGGAGAGTCTGTTACATGAGAGTAATGGAAAGTTAATAGGTGGTTTCAATTGTCAGCATGGCCGCCAGTTCTAGACTTTGTCATGTAATGATGAGTGGCTCGGGCCCAATCGGCTGCCTTGTCACATCTACTTGTCGTCTTGATGAATCTGGGCCTTCCGTCTCCCAACTCTACCATCTAGATGTCTTGGTGCCCAACTCTAGATTTTGGACGTCTTGGCGTCCAACTCCAGATTTTGGACGTCTTGGCACCCAACTCCAGATTTTGGATGACTTGGCGCCCAAGTCCAGCTTTTGGACGTCTTGGCACCCAACTCCAGATTTTGGATGTCTTGGCGCTCAACTCCAGATTTTGGACGTCTTGGCATCCAACTCCAGTATTTGGACGTCTTGGCACCCAACTCTAGCTTTTGATATTTGGTTCCTTGGTGCTCATTCTTTACTCTATTCTTCAAAAAAAAAAATCTACAAAGACTACTATTTAGATATCAAGCTCAACATGTAGAATTGCTTTGACTCTCCCGTGGCCTATTTTGTTGATGTTGAGATGCATGTGTTGCCTCCTCGGTTTCCAAGTCCTCAATGAGAGGGGATGAAGGAAACTCCCCTTGAGATGCTTATGATGAATGCCCTTGAGGAACTGAGCTTTGTGCACTACTAGGTGTAGGTGCTCTAATACCTCTTCTTGTTTCTCGTGCTTCAACCCATTCCAAAAGTTCTTCTTTCATATTCTTCGATATTGGCTTATAGCAAGGACCAATACCTACACCTCCAAATCGTGCTAGATGGGCTTTTATTCTAATTGCACCCTTGTCCCTTTGTACCCACACAACTTACACGTCCATCTCTCACTACCTCCTTTGCCAAATTTTCCTTGGCTTCTGACATGTTGCCAACACTCTCGTTTGACTCTAAGCATGATGGCTAAGAGTCTCTCTCTCTCTCTCTGAGTGCTCACTACTCTGAGTTCTCTAGAGTCTGAGTGCTCACTGCTCTAGAATGAAATGAAAAAGGGCCCTCCAACGGGCCATTTTTGGCCTGCTGGGAGGGCCCTTATTTTTTCAAATGTATGCAGCGCGTTGCGAACGCATACGCCATGTGACATTGCGTTGTGTATGTTGCGAAGGTTCGCAATGCGTTGCATATGCAACACTACTTCGGTGGACAAATTCGGAGACAACACCGAGCTAGCTCCTCACTTGACTTTGGTACACCTGCTCCTTCCATTTGATCTTGTAGATTCTTCATACGAGTGATAAACACTTCGGAGGTCTCCCCATAAGCAAACCTCTCTGTTGCTAGCTCATCCTCCAAGTCCTGAATCGTGTCTGATTTTGAGTTTCATATTGATTTCTCAATATGTTCCAAGCCTCACACACCTTTGTGGTGTGCTCAATAAGAGTCAGAACACTATCAGAAGTACTTGTAACTAGAGTACAGAGTGCATCTGCATTTCTACGCTTCCAAGCACGTAAAAGATCAACATCGGGAGGAATCAATCGACCAAGATCATTAGAGTCGGGTGTTTCTCAGGGCTCACAATTAGTCCCAAGTAAAGTCTCAAGAAGCTCATAAGACTCAAGGATAGACGTGATCTTAAACTTCCACAAGGTGTAATTAGTACTATCGACTTTACCTTTTGTGAAGGCCGGTGGTCAAATCCGCAATGTTTGCACGACCGGCATCATTACTACTCCGGTTTGTGTTCCACATGCTTTTGCTAATGAACCACCTTGATTCTCAACAATAAATGATGACACACTGCATGACATCTTCTCTCTTTAAATCATTCGAAGACTTTTGCAACTTCTTCGTTTTTGCTTCTGTGATCCTCAAAACCTCTTGAGCTCTGATACTATGTTAGAAAATAATGATCAAGATGAATAATGCAGTGGGATTAGATCGTCCGATCAAGTAAAGAGAGGCCAAAACGCTCTGAAAGAACTGTTCACAGATAGAAAGACAAAGAAATTAAAAATTCTCTAATTGCCAACCACAATGTATATACAACAATGATACTGTCCACTCGTGCACTCCTGTTGTGAAGCTTAAATGACGATATAGATAGATTCTAGATGAAGGGCTTTATAGTGTGCATAACCATGATTTACCTCAGTAATCTGATCTTGCCTAATCCACTAATGTAGGCATGATCTCTAGGACTGCCCGATGCTATGTTTTAGAAGTAATCGTCAGGATCATATATAATTTCAAAACATCCCAAATTACGTAATTACCGGACTCGGTATATCTCCGTACAGAGCTTTAGACCACCAGACGAATCCGGACCACCGAACTGGTAACCGAACTTCCAGACAAGTTGACTACCGAACTAGTTCCCGTAATTTCGAACAGTTTAACTACCGAGCTGGACACCGTAATTCCGGACAGGTTGACTACACACTTCCGTACTTCCTTTGGGATTCCAAACACATCACCGTAATTCCAGATTGGTTGACTACGGAACTCTCATACCTCCGGAATTCCAGTGTGAATGAAGTATATACCCTGGCTAGCCTTTTGACTAAACTCACATAGATCATCTAGAACTTTTGCTTGTCTCAAGTAGACCTCATCACAAATGTTCGGGACTCTCATAATGGCTGCTCCTCATAGTGGGGGTCGTACAACTTAGAGTACCATGGATCATTTGCGATCACATGTGGGTGGAGTATTGAGTATATCTAACAGCTATGCCATGTACTCGTGAAGAATTCAATAAGACCTATCGGTTTTAAGGCTATATCACGCATGTCAAAAAAGATAGGCTCACTTAGCTAACTGTGAATTGAATCTCTTCATGACATTACAAGTTTGACGGCCACAAACAAGCTTGCGTGATACCAATCATACCACATACTCGTGAAGAATTCGATAAGATCCATCAGTTTTAAGGATACATGGAGCATGTCAAGAAAGATAGGCTCGCCAAACTAACTGCCCCTCAAAAAAAGAGAGATCATGACTTTCTCTATCTTAAGATTAGTGTTCACTGAACAAAAATAGCAGAGACAACAGACTAAAATGCAAGCTCTCTTTTTCTTTACTCTTTTTTGATTCAGGAATTTCGACTTGGGCAAGCATTTCCCCTTTTTATTTTTCAATGAATCATTTGTATTAGCTGAATAAGTTTCCAAACACCGCACGAATGAAACAGCTATGTTGCATAGCGTACATTTACCCGTAAAGTAACACATCAAAAGGATAAATAAAGTGCTTGGCAACACGAATTCAAGATAGCCAAACTACCTGCTTCACACGAGGATCCAAGGAATGAAGTAGAGTGCGAGGAGAGGAGATATATTGTGCGATTGGAGCAGAACTAGCACCAGCTATCAGCCTCATTAGCTCCTCCCCGAATGAAATCCCGGATGGGTTCTTCAATTTCTGTATAAAACTGAAACGAGGCATTTCGCCGTCCCCATGTGCAACAGCTGGACACCTGCAAACCATGATCTCTGCTTGCTCTGCCGCCCACTAAACAACTTTTGAGGAGAACAATCGACCTGTGACTGCGCAAAGGAACGAGACCTTCTCCGTTGTAATAGCTTGGTCTCCTGGATATACAAGGGTGCACACACAGCAGTGTGCCCCAAGCTGCTGTCATGTCATTTGAAGCAAGAAGTGGCTTCGTTATCCTAGTCTTATAAGCTTATAGGCTTAGGACCCGGTGAATTTTTAATAGGCTTTGAATGAATTGCTTTAGAAACGTTAACCCACCATTAGGTGGGGCTATGGTGGTTCCACATATGAGGAGTCTTCACTACACACAAGTATATAAAGGTGTGCGATAGGTAGAATTTCTTCGCGAGTGCAATGTCTTCATTGATTACACATGGGGGATGGAATATGGAACACAAGCAAAGTATCCAAACCCTACAAAGAGAGAATAGTAGTAAAAGAGAATCTTGAAAAGGTATTATTGAATAAGAATATATTGTAAAATAAGCATAAATACTATTGAAGAATCAAAAGGTAGATTGAATATGGTATCCACCATTCCTACGTGGAGGATGGAAGTCCATTGTTCCAATGAAAAGAAGATTGAAAGAGTTCGAGGGTAGCTCGTCCCCTACAACTCCATTGTTCTAATGGAAGGATACCTTCAAATGTTCCATGAGCTTACCAAATGGAAATAGCTCATGGAAGCACCAACATAAACAAGAATGCATCAACCCTATGTAAAGTCAACCTTAATTTCCTTGCATCTTCAATACTAGAGTCAGGTTTAAATGACTATGGTATGTGGTTGATGTTGATATATTTAGGTAGTGATGTGTGTGAACACACTAGGATGGCGGGGGCACTTTTTTCCCTCTTTAGGAGGTTTTTTTTCCCCCAACTTGTATATACGCCTATTACCCTAATGGGCTTATTATCTTTTTACATTCTAATGGTAGTACATTCAATATTGTGTGTTGTGCTCCAAGCTTCTTCTTCTTCCTTGTGCTGTTTGCATGCTTCCGTACACCTCAAACTCCAACAATTGGTATTAGAGCAAATCGCCGCTTCATCTAGGGTGTTGTCAACACCCATCCAGTCACAGTCTCAAAATCACACAAAATTTGGTGAGCATACTCAAGGTGATTAGTAGAACAACTTCGATATTTGGTGCCGAAATTGTGATCTGAGCTCATTTCGACCTCCGAACGCACTATCACAACACGTGTGTAGGCAATTTCATCTTTTTGTACCAAAGATATATATAGGTTTCGGTTCGCCAGTAAGCACCTTGAAATCTCCTACAAGTTTAGCAGAACTCGTCAAGGTAGTTCTGGTCAACTTTTTCAGATACGATCATTTTTTTGCATCAGAGTACTTTAGTGTGTAGCCATGGCTAAAAAGTAGTGATGTATTCGGTATGCTCCTTCATTCATGTGCTCACTCTCCAACTATTTTCGGAGGTAAGCAACACGAGCCTCATTCCTTGCCTGGAATAAAGTGGTAAGTGTATCCCAAGCATCCTTAGCTATTCTGCAACAGTCAATGTGAGGAATAATGGTACGTTTGACAGACAAGGCTATCAATGCATGTACCTGAGCATATCTGCCATCCCAAAAGAATCTATATGTAGTAGGTGTAGCAGGAACTGCAACACGAACAGGAACAGGAAGAATATCACCATCTTCAATGCCATTTGCATCACCTTCAACAACTGTGTTTGCAGGTGAAATAGGACATTTTTCAACACCCTACACAACATTCCATAGTCCTTTTGCAACCAATACATGATGCATCATATAAGCCCACAATGGGTAATTGGTACCCTCCAACTTATTTCCATGGATAGTTCTCTGAAAAAGATCAAAGATTTGAAGGAATAATTGATTTTTGCTAATGAAGTCTTGCCTGACAATTCACTTGTGCAAAATTTTCTGAATGGTTTTCCTGATTTATATCAAAGTTTTCCTTCTACTCTTCATTTGATGATGAAAGGCAATCCAAATGCCTTAACGTTTGAGGAGTTAGTCTCTGTTCTATTGCAAGAAGATCAGTCTAGGCAGAACATGTCCATTATGTGTGTTGCAGATCAAGCTTTCCTAGCTAGTCAGAAGGGCAAAGGAAAATGGAGCTCTTCTACTAGTAAGCAGAAATCTGCTAATTCTGCACAATCAAAGAAGGAAGACAAAGATGAGAAAAAAACAGAAAAGCAGACATTGTTTTGCAAATACTATAAAGAAAATGATCATGTCATAAAGAGCTATCCGAAATTGGTTGCTAAAGAGGCAAGGAAGAAAGAGGCAAGAATGGTTGTTGTAGAGGCCTCTACACCCAAAAGAGAGTCTGCTAATCTTGTGCAAAATGAAGAATGGGCATTTACGATTGTTTGTAGTTATGACCCATCTTCTCATGAAGAGTGTATGTCTATAGTAGACTCAGATGTTTGGTACTTTGATAGTGGGGCAACCAAACATATTACCTCGCAGCGCAGTTTCTTTACTTCACTCGAGCCTTCCCCTAAAGGGAATATTGTCACATGTGCCAACAACTCTTCTTATCCTGTTATGGGAGTTGGTAAGATAATTATGACTACTGGTGAGTAGTTCTTTTACATTGTCAGATGCTTTATTTGTGCAAGGGATAAAGAAAAATATGTTATCAGTTTCAGCATTAGCCAAGATTGGTTTGATTGTGAAATTTGTTGATGACATATGTACAGTTCATGATCTGTCAAATGGCGATGTCATTATTGCTTCTAGAATTTTATGTCGTGGGCTATATAAGCTCATAGACTATTATGTGAATGATTCAGCATGTGTAGTACATGATTCTCAGGCTTTGTCAGATGCAAAGCTTTGGCATGCACGCTTTGGTCATCTAAATTTTGTTAGTTTGCTATGCCTGTAGAAATCTAAAAATGATGTCCTCTTTGCCTAAACTTGAGGCATCTGGTAAACATGTATGTGAAGGCTATATTTTTGGCAAAATGAAGCATTCCTCCTTCCCAAAAGATGGTTCAGTTCCAGCTACTCAGAAATTAGTGATGTTTGTGCTCCTATGCAGATACCTTCTTTTGGGAACTATATTTACTTCATGAATTTCATTGATGATTTTTCCAGGCATGCATGGGTATATCCATTGAAAACAACATCAGAAGTGTTTATTGCTTCAAACAGTTTCTGCTTTTGGATAGAAATTTGTCAGCATGTAAAATGGGCACCCTCTGTTCTGATTGGGGGGGAATATATGTCTTCTGACTTTAATGCATTTCTGGTTGAACGTGGCATAAAACATTAGTGTACAATACCATATACACCTCAATAGAATGGAGTTGTTTAATGGAAGAATAGGTCACTCATGCAGATGGCGAGGTCTATGGTCAAGGGTCAAGCTTTACCACATACTTTCTAGCTTGAGGCTATTATGTGTATAACATATGTACTTAATAGGTGTCCCACTAAAGAATTGCATGCATGGGTATATCCATTGAAAACAACATTCGAAGTGTTTATGTGCTTCAAACAGTTTTTGCTTTTGGCTGGAAATTTGTCAGCATGTAAAATGGGCACCCTCTGTTCTGATCGGGGGGGAATATATGTCTTCTGACTTTAATGCATTTCTGGTTGAACATGGCATAACACGTTAGTGTACAATACCATATACACCTCAATAGAATGGAGTTGTTTAATGGAAGAATAGGTAAGTCATGCAGATGGCGAGGTCTATGGTCAAGGGTCAAGCTTTACCACATAGTTTCTAGCTTGAGGCTATTATGTGTACAACATATGTACTTAATAGGTGTCCCACTAAAGAATTGCAGTTTGTCACACCATATGAGGCTTGACATGGTTGTAAGCCATATGTTGCTCACCTACATGTTTTTGGTTGTTTGGCATATGCATTAGTGCTTGAACAACAACACAGGAAATTGGATAATAAAGCAGTGAAATGTATTTTTGTTGGGTACAATTCTAAATGCAAAGGCTATCGTCTATATCATCCATAAAATAAATGCATTTTGGTTAGCTATGATGTTGTTTTTATGGAAGATGCTATTCAACCATTACTTTCATGTACTAAGGAGACATCAGTTAGCTCTAAAGACATGTATGACACTTTGCTTCCTCTTTTTATAGGTGGACAGTCTAGTGCTAGTCCTAATGAGGCAACTTCTCAACCTTTAGAGGTTTCATGTGATGATGTAGATCATTCCATTTCTGATGTAGATTTACATGATGCATTTATTGATGAGAGACCTGATATTGAGGAGGCAAAACCTATGCCAAAATGGCTAGTGCAAACTTTGCTTGACAACAAATTAGATGCACCTCTATCATGTCGTACTCGTTCTGGCTCTCATAGTGCTTCTTTTGCATCAGATTGCTATGTTCTCGTTGCTTCTAGTCTCTATGATGAGAATGAGCCTGTTTCGTTTGATGAAGCACAAAATTCAAAAAATTGGATGGCTCCTATGCAACCAAAAATATGATGCTATCATGAAAAATGATACCTGGTCTTTATATGACTTGCCTCATGGCAAGAAGGCCATTGGCACTAATTGGGTATACAAGGTGACACATAAGCCTGATGCAATAGTTGATGGATATAAGGCTAGGCTTGTTGCAAAGGGTTATGCTTAGGAAAGAGGCATTGATTTTGATGATGCCTTTGCTTCTACTTGCCGAATGACTATTGTTCGTAGCATTTGTGCACTCGCAGCTCATCGTGGTTGGAATGTACATCAGTTGGACATTAAAACTGCATTTTTGAATGGTGACTTGCATGAAGAAGTGTATGTTTTTCTACCCTGTGGCTTTGTGCAAAAAGGACATGAAAACCAAGTGTGCAAGTTGAAAAAGGCATTATATGGTTTGAAGCAAGCACCACGTGCTTGATATGAAAAGATGCATGCCTACTTGATGAAACATGGTTTTGACAATAGTCAAACTGAGAGCACCTTATATGTTAAGTGTGCAAATGATGTGCTTGATCATTGTTGTGTATGTTGATGACATGCTGCTCACTGGTCCTCATGAAAAGCATATTGCTGATTTTAAGGCTGATGTGCATGCCCCATTTGAGATGTCAGATTTGGGGCATTTGCATCATTATTTGGGCATCTAGTTTATGCAAGTTGATGGTGGAATAGCTCTGTGTCAAACAAAATATATTAACATATTATTGTAGTGTTTTGGCCTTGAAGACTGCAAACCTATTGCCACTCCTATGGACACAAATTTACAATTGAGTGTTCATGATGCTTGAGATGCATTTGATGTTGATCTCTATTAGAGGGCTATTGGATGCTTGATTTACTTATGCATTACTCGGCTAGATATTCAGCTTACTATCTCATAGATGAGCAGGTTTATGCATTGCCCAGGTGTGAAGCATTGGCACGCAATTAAGCACATCTTTCGCTACTTGAGTGGTACTCGACTACTTGGATTGTTTTATCCCAAGGGGGGATCACTTCTGCCAGATTTACATGCTTTTTCTGACAATGAGTGGGCTAGTTGTTATGATACTCGTGTGTCCACTAGTGGCTTTTGCTTCATGCTTGGTAACTAATGTATATCTTGGTTGAGCAAGAAGAAGCCTACTATGGCCACTTCTAGTTGTGTGGCCAAGTATAGGGAAGCTTTCATAGCAACTGTTGAGTGTGTGCGGCTCAGATGCCTTATGGCTGATATGGGTGTTGATTAGTCTTCTGCCACCACCACCTTCACTGACAGTCAAAGTGCATTGGCACTTGTGAGGAACCCTGTGTTCCATGCTCGCACTAAGCACATTGAGATGCACTATGATTATGTCAGGGAGAGGTTCTCTACTGGAGAGATAAGTTTGGCATATGTGCCCACACACGAGAACATTGCAGACCATTTCACAAAGGCTCTACCTAGGGAGAACTTTGAAACTTTCTACAAAGCTTTGGGCTTACTTCCTTTTGTCCACCGCATCACTCCCGGGGGGCATTTGTTGATATATTTAGATAGTGATGTGTGTGAACACACTAGGACCACCAAGGAACTTTTTTCCCTCTTTAGGAGGTTTTTTTCCCTTGGCTTGTATGTATGCCTATTACCATAATGGGATATTTTTTCTTTTTACATTCTAGTGGTAATACATCCAGTATTGTGTGTTGTGCTCCAAGCTTCTTTTTCTTCTTCCTTGTGCTGTTCGCATGCTTTTGCAGACCTTAAACTCCAACAGTCAAGACTTTTACTATTGCAATATGAGACATTGGTTCTTTTCTCATATAGCATCTTGATTTTTTCTTTAAGAAGGGAGCTCTTAGTTTTGTTGAGCTCAAAGAAGGTGTCCTTGACATTGCCAATAAAACCATTTGATAAGAGGGAGGAGATGGGGATGCTAGAAGAGATCAAGCTCTTTTCTATTAAAGATTGCTTCACATACATGGCTTCAATTTTAAGACATATTGGGAGGTTGAAAGGGAAGAAGAAAGGTTTGTTAAAGCTCCAATCTATGGAGCATAGAGAATCATATCTAAAGATATAAACATAGAATACATCCAATTGTTTTTCAATCTCTCTTGATTTGGGAGTAGTTGTTCCCTTAGAGAGCATAGTATGATGAAAGTCGGAGACAATTACCTTAAAATCTACATCATTTATTCCTTGGCTCTTTCCATGGTTAATATCTTCAACAACTCATCTTGAGGTCATTTTCTTGTCTTTTTAGAGGGATTTTTCTTTTGAGGGTGGGAGGGGAGAAAAAACAAGAAAATAAATTTGTTTTTATCTTTATCACAAACACAACTTGATCCCATTATAGATCACCCTTACACATAAAAAAATTGTTCAAGACAATGCTATGAAGGTGATTAGCACCTTATCCTTTGTATGCACCTTAAAATTATTTTTTTTTCTTAGTGTAACACGTAACCTGCTCTTTTGTTGGAAAGTTGGATAATACTTAATACAAAGTCAAATTATTCATTCAATCATTAACCATTTTTAAAGAAAAATATTTTATATCCAAAGATACTACATTCTATACTATTTATCGACTTTATTTCATCTATTTTGGTGCAATTAGTAAGCCTAAGTGTTTGGCTAATCATTTAGGACTAGACATCATTTTATCTCTTCACACGAAGGAACTTCATGTGAACCTATGCTAGTCATTTTAGGCATAGTTACTTTGGATAAATGTAAAAGCAAGGAGAATAAGGAATCTCGTGAAGTTAGGGAGCTGAACCCACGACTTATGTGGTAGGAAGATTCAATTCAAAACATTCCTGAAGTGTAGGATCACTTTTATGTGAGGGAAAATTCAAATTCAAACTTGAACTATGAGTATAAATAGACATGCTTTTAGTTGCAAGATATGAGAGCCATTATGCGAGACATTGAGATAGTTTAGTGAGCATACATTGGGATCATCTCATGTATTACTAGTCCACTACACTCGCCTTGTATCATATTTGCATTAGCATATACATTTTGATACAATTCTTCAAGTACATCTCTATCTACGGTTCTCAGCTGCATCTTCATCATTATAGTGATTTTGTGGAATCGATTGCTCTATGTGTACTCCAATTTGTTGTGATGTGGCTTGTATTAGTTATATTAAAGTTTCTATTACTTGCATATCAATTTTCATCACATTTGGTTTAGAGTAACTTGATATATGAATCATAGAAGGTGATTGTGTTTGCACACCTTCTAGATCCTGAAATGTTGGGATGAGTCCCCTGGCTTGTTAGAATCATTTCTGAGTGTATGGTGTGGCTAAATTTGTTGGAGCAAGACAATCATCAATTAATGATTACATGAAGCTTAGGAGTGAAGAAATGACGAAAAGGTTGAAGCTTGAAGTATGAAGTGAAGTGGAGGTACAGGAAGAGATGGTCTTTATACACATGTACATTAATCTTGTAAATACTTCACATATACTTTTGAAGCAGTGTCCAATCCACATTCACACACACACACACACACACACACACACACACATATATATATATATATATATATATGCACACTTGTATATGGATTATATTAGATGAGATATAGATGATTAGATCATAAGTTGAATGTGAAATTTTCAGTAGATGTACTTCTTATCAGAATAGAAGGAGTTCTTCAAGAAGTTGCACCTTGATGTTTCTCTTGTTTCTCCTTTTGTGCTTAATCAATTGAGAAATTCTTTTGTGTGTCTCTAAGTCTATAGTTGATGGATCTATGATCAAGTTTTGAGAGTCTAATTGTAATTAGGCTGAGAGAATTTCATTTAGGAACATTCATATGTGTAACAGGCGATAAGTGACTCCTGAAACAGACACAATCTCGATGGTCAAAGATTTGATTAGATCTCAGTCTCTAGTGTAAAGTTTTGCACAAATAAGCATTCAAAATTTAAGTTGAAAGGTAATCAACCTATGTCTAGAAGCATTTGATCAAATGTGGTCTAGATTGTGCGAACTATGTCTTTAACGTTGCATATGTGAAAGTCTCTTACAGAGAAAACTTGTTTCACACATAGGTTTACTTATTGAAGTAAAGTTGAAGTTTTCTAAATTCTTTTGAAGAAATTTCACTTGAAGTAGGGACACAAACATGAGAAGAATTTTGTATCAAAGTTTCATAGAAAAATTTAATCATTTCATTAGTCAATGAGTGAGTTTTGTGAGGCAAACTTTTCTGAGTGAAGCCATAGCTCACAAAAGTATTAAATGTTTATAATTTAGCAAAGATTTCCAAAAATTGGTAAGGGCCTTGAGCTATGCTTGGACAAAGATGAAAGACATTGCTGATTCTTTAGGTGCACTTGATGAAGAAGATAAATTGGTAAGACGAATTCTCACAGGTTTGAGAGGAGATGAGAAGTGGACACCTTTCATATTATCAACTGAACTTTCATTAGATCATTTTACTCCTGATTTGAATCAATTTCTAGGATGTATGCTAACTTTTGAGCATGATATCAAAGGGGATACTGATAAGAGTGCAGGTCAAGCAATGTATTCCAAGGATGAGAAGAAGATTAGCAAGGGAAAGAAACAATCACTTGAAGATGAAGGCACTTCAAGTCAAGCAAACTTCCTAAGAGGAAGAGGAAGAGGTAGAAGTAGAGCGAGGCAAAAATAACAAGGTGTCAAAGCTTGTTGGATATGTGGTAAGACTAATCATCTAGCCCATGAATGTTGGCATAATAATCAAAGTGTTAGCTGCTTTAATTAGAATTATAATCAAAGAGGAAGAGGTGGAAGAAATCATAGAGGAAGCTTCAAAGGTAGAGGTAGTGGAGGCTTCTTTGGAAGGAATGGTGGAAGAAAATTTCAAGGTTAATCGTACAATAATACTTACTACAATTATGCATCAGATCAAAAGGAAAATTCAACCCTAATCATGAATGCAACATGCAAAGTCCCAACCGAAGACCAAAGAGTGTTTTATATTGATTCAAGATGTAGCAATCATCTGAGTGGCAACATTGCTTTAATGACTGATTTGGAGAATAAAGTAAGTAATCATACATTTCAAACAGTTGGTAATACAAATCACAAGGTTAAGTCTATTGGATCAGTGAAGGCCAAAGATGGAAGTACTCTTTTGAGTAAGGTTCTGTATGTTCCTACAATTCCAAATAATTTGATCAATGTAGGACAAATTGTAGAAAAAGGATATGAGGTAAGGTTTACTATTGATGGAGTTTATGTTGAAGACCCTAATCAAGGGTATAAGCAAATTGTTACAAGAAAGAAAGAAGGAAGGCTTTTCCAATTGAAGGTACAAGGTAATGTTGGACATGCCTTGTTCACATATGGAGATCAAAAGATATCTGAGTTGGATCTTTGGCACAAAAGGCTTGGACAGTTCAATGAAAGAGGTATTAAAGAAATGATTAACAATGGTTCATTACTTGGATTACCTAATGTTGTAGGTCAACACATGACATACAGATGCGAAGCATGTCAATTAGGTAAGGACTTTAGTATAAATGGTTCAAGATATTATGTCATTTATGTTGATGATGCTACCAGGTGGATCACTATTTATGTGATCAAAGATAAGTCAGAAGTGTTTAGCAGATTTAAACACTATCATGTATATGCAGAGAGGGTTACAAGAAATTGAAGAGATTAAGGTTAGATGGAGGGGGAGAGTATTTCTCAAATGAATTTAGTGATTATTTGTGGAATGCAGGTTTAAAAACAGAAGTTACTTGCAGGTACTCTCCTCAACAAAATGGTGTAGCAGAAAGGAGAAACATGACTCTTGTTGAATTTGCAAGGTCAATGTTGAAAGAGAAGAATTGCCCTAAATGTTTGTGGGTTGAGGCTGTAAATACAGCCACATAATTGGTTAATAGGCTACCATGTAAATCTTTGCACGATATGACATCATACCACCCTGCCATCCCACCTTTCCTCCATCCGGCCATCCCGACATGCCCCCTCACCTCCACCCCCCTCCATCCCGCACCCCCTCACTCCCTCCATCCCCCACCGCCTCACTTCCACCATCTCTTAGCCCTCATCCCCGCCATCCTTCACTCCGTCACCTCCACCCTCCACCATCTCTCCATACACCCAGCATCCCTCACTCCCTCACCTCTACCATCCCTCCATCCCGCACCCCCTCACTCCCACCATCCCACAGCCCCTCACCTCCACCATACCTCCGCCCCCCTTACCTCACCTCCACCCTCCACCATCCCTCCATGCGCCTCGCTTCCCTCACCCCCTCATCTCTGCCATCCTACCATCCCTCAACCCCTCAGCTCCACCATTCCTCCACCCCTTTACCTCACCTTCACCCTCCACCATCCATCCATGCATCCCGCTTCCCTCACCCCCTCATCTCTACGATCCCACCATCCCTCACCCCCTCACCTATGCCCTTCCTCCATCACACACCCCCTCACCTCCACCACCCTCCCGCTCTCACCTCTCTCTCTCTCTCTCCCACAATCTTCTATCCTGCACACCCACACTCTACCATCCTCCCACCTCTCTCTTCCCTCTCTCTCTCTCTCTCCCTTGCAATCCTTTGTCCCGCACACCCACACTATGCCATCCCCCCACCTCTCTCTCTCTCTCTCTCTCTCTCTCTCTCTCTCCCTTGCAATGCTCTATCCCCTGCAACCACACTGACATCCTCCACCTCTCTCTTCCCCCCCCCCTCTCTCTCTCTATCTCTCTCTCCCCTAGAGTCTTCTATCCCGCACACCCACACTCTACCATCCTCCCACCTCTCTCTTCCCTCTTTCTCTCTCTCTCTCTCTTGCAATCCTTTGTCCCACACACCCACACTCTGCCATCTCCCCACCTCTCTCTCTCTCTCTCTCTCTCTCTCTCTCCCCCGCAATGCTCTATCCCGTGCAGCCACACTGACATCCTCCACCTCTCTCTTCCCCCCCTCTCTCTCTCATTACCCGCAAACATCTCTCTCTCTCTCTCTCTCTCTCTCTCTCTCTCTCTCTCTCTCTCGTGTCGTGCGTCCGCAGGTCCTCCATGCACCGGTCCACTTCTCTGCCACCCCGCAAGTCTTGAGCATGTAGTCCGCAGCCAAGGAGAGAAATCTTCAGCGTGCAGTCCGCAGCCAAGGTGCTTCTCTCTCTCTCTCTCTCTCTCTCTCTCTCTCTCTCTCTCTCTCTCTCTCTCTCTCTCTCTCTCTCCCCCTGCCAACCCACAGCAAGCCTACCCCGCATCTCCTCTGTCGCGTGCACCGCAGCTACCCTCTCTCTCTCCCTCTCTCTCTCTCTCAACCCACTGCACACCCGCCCACCATCCCTCAAGCTTCGCACATCGTGCAGCTCCTTAGAAGCGCCACAACCCCTCAGCTCCCCGTCAACACCCCCTAGTGCTGCACATCATACCCCCATCCACGGCCCTCTACAGCCTGCAGACCGACGTCTTCTTCTCTCCACCAATTCCTATGCGTGTCCTCAGGTCCGCCAATTCCGCGAGACGACCAGTTTGCCATCTGCCTTGTTCGGTCGCAGGCCCAGAAGCTCCCACCAGCTCCATGTTTTTCTCCCTCTCGCTCGCTCTCTTTGACAGAAGGCACAGCGCGAGCCAGGCGGATGTTTCTTGTGAATGTAGAATTGCGACACCTCGCGAGTCGCGCATGCTGTCCTCTAAGATTATGTTGTTGGCGGGCGTCGGGTACACTGGATGTCTTGGACCTTGACTAATGTAGAGAATTTGCAAAAGATATGGCCTGCATTTTGCCTTATAGAGTACACTCCATTATAAGAGCCAATGTGGCTACCCTATAGAGAATTTGCAAAAGATATGGCCCTGCATTTTGCCTTATAGACTACATACCACTATAAGAGCCAATGAGAATCAAGACAATACTCGAGAGAAAAGTGAAAGATGTCATTAATTGAGTAAACAAACGAGTTTTCATAAAGCCATTGGAAATGCAAGATGGATCATGAGGAATTGTTTTTTATTTTTAACTATTTTTAAGGTATTAAAAAAATGGCCTTCTCTCTACCTCTCTCTACTTCTCGCTATCCTCTCCTTTATCTTCTCTCTCTACCTCTTTCTACTCTCTCTAATCTCTCTCTATCATCTCTCTAGTCTCTCCCTCCTCTTTCTAATCTCTCGCTTCCCTCTCTCTCTTTTCTCTCTCTCTTTCCCACCCCCTACCCCCCTTGCCCCCTCCCCCCCTCGTGAGACATTCACCCAAGCATGCATGAAACTGGACACGGTATGCTAGGTGATTGCCAAAAGAACACGTTTTATATTATGTTCGTAAACCACTTTACAAGGGATGGCAATGAAAGCTTGGTAGAGGTGTGGCTTGACTACCCCTTATAGTTGCACATAATTAGGTGCCACGGGGCATACCCTCAAGCATTGAAAAGCCTTGGATAGAAAAACAGGGGCTGTCACATCGTTCCCCAGCTTGGAGAGTTTGTTGCCCTCAACAAGCGGGTTCAAGTTTACAAAAATTGTTGTGTTACAAAATGTTTGGAACATTACAATAGGGGCCATGGTAGTCCTAAGAGGCTCGCTAATATTTTTGGACAAGAGGATGGTCCGGACCAAACGTATTAGACAGGATCCAGTCGGTGTCAACTAAGGGACGACCTTTCCACTTGATGAGGAACTGGGGCCCTTTGTGTGTGTTGCAGTCATGTAAGATGGGTTCTGGTTGGAACTCGTTCTCATCGTCTTGAAGCACAGGGACGTAGCATCCATACTTGTTATCGAGTTTGAATCGTTTCAACAAGCTCACATGAAATGCATTATGGAACTGGGCCTTATCGGGCAACTCTAGGCATTATGTGACTTCGTTGATCCGCTTCTCTACCTTGTACGGGCTGTAGTATTGATGATTGAACTTCTCTGTGATTTTCCGAGGAAGTGTGATGTTTCGCGCGCTCACGAGGACTAAGTCTACAGCTTCGAAAACTTCACCCGGTCTTCATTTCTAAATCGAGTACCTTGCCATACGTTTCTTGCTTTTCTATAGGGTTGACTTAGCCTGCTCCAACTTCATCTTCCATCGATTGAGGAATGCTTCACAATCGAGGTCGTTGATGGCCAAAATGGAGTGTTGTGTGAGGGCGAGTGGGGTGATGACATCTTTTTTGGTTGCAAGCTTGAACGGGGTCATTTTTGTACTCGAATTGACCAAGGCATTGTAATGAAACTCCAAGATGTCTAAGTGTTTGGCCCACAATCTCGTTGGTCCGTTTGCACATAGTTGTAAATATAGTCTTCAATTGTTTGGTTGACCCGCTCAGTTTGCCCATCAGTTCACTACAAAGAACACGGGCGCATGGCGAGGATTATGGCGACACAATTTCATTGCTATAAAATTGCGAAACACGTGGCAATGAGTGTCGGGCACGCACCATCGATTAAACGACGAGCCAAACAATGTTTTTTTTGATGTGTGGCGTGACAGGGTGTGCGACACTCGCATAGAGCATCGCTAACATGACGGTTTTGATCAACGTTGCATAAGCGATGCTTTTTTGCATCACATAAGCGACGCTAAAAAATATCGCTTATGTGATGTCAACTCTAGTGGTTTTTTCGACGCGTTAGCATCGCTTACACGACGCGTTGTTGATGGAAAAAAATTAAAATGTTGGAGGCTCTTCGATCGGCATTTTCACGCATATGATCGAAGAGCTCTCCAACGTTCGCAATTGCACTGCGCTTACGAGATGAAACAAGTATATGCAAAATTGTTGTTTTGCCGAAGCTCTATCTTATTGTCTCCCTCTGTCTTTGTTTCTCTCTTTCTACATCTTTCTCTCTTTGAATTCTATCTCTCTCTCTCTCTCTTCTTTCTCTCTTTATTGCAGTTTATTTAAGAAACTAACCAAGCGAAAAGTATGGCTAACTATTGTAATACAATTTCTATTCTTTGTATATCATTTGAATTGTGTTATTTTCATTAGATAGCATACTCACACTTATGGATATGCACTTATATACTTATACATGATGAAGATGCACTTTCACACATATACACATATACACATGCACATACACACACATATATACACACAAATACATGTGCGTATACACTTAGACATACACACATATACACATGCATATGCACAAACATTTTTACAACCAAATAAAAAGACTTATATGCATGCATTATTGCATATATATATATATATATATATATATATATATATATATATATATATATATATATATATATATATATATATACATACACACATTAATATATACATAAATACATGTATATGCACATCCACATGCATGCACATTCACATGGATGCAAATGGAAATGCATCCACATACACATGCATGTTTCATACATTTACACATGCATATACATACATTATACACATATTTACACATATATTCACACATGCACATACCTACATATACACACATATGTACACACACATATACACATGCACAAACACATGCACATACCTACATATACACATATACATGCACATACACCGATATCCACATAGAGTTACACATATACATGCACATACATATGGACACACATACACATGAACATGCACATACTCATACACACATATACACTTACACATGCACATGCACATACATACATATACACACACATACACATGTACATACATACATATACACACACATACATATACACTTACATACACACATATGAACGAATTATATAATTAAATTATTAAAACACATGCTTAATATAAACAATAATAACAATCAATAGAACAAAACTCTTCATTACTTAATACCATACACACAATTCAAAACATAACTGAAATGCAAAATATATAGATAAAAGAAAAAATATATAAATATATATCAATGTAAATATATATAATCCGATGTCATAATCAAATAGAATCCTAATCATCATCATCATCATGATGATCATCATCATCATGATGATGATCATCATCATCAGTAGCATCATGATCATCCTGATCATCCTCATCCTCATCGTCATGATCACCCTGTGACGATCGCGATCGTGCCTCCTGTGTCTATCTCTCTACCTCATCCATATCTCTCTCTCCATAATACTCCTGTATTACATATAACAAACATAAATAAATAAAACAATTAAACCATTCAAAAAATAAAAATAATTATATAAAATTTAATAATACTCACAAAGGCATTAGGACGATCTCGCATATACTCGCTCAAACACCGATATCCAAAATGTGTAGCATACTCGATCTCATGTTTCGTAGGATATCAGCCATAATCCTTTTGCTGCATTGAAACAAATAAAAAATATTAGTTTCTTGCATTTTAACTAAATTAAAAAATATACTCACAATAACACATATACTTACAAATGTAGCTACAAAACCATTATGGTCCATTTGGCCTAGGTGCGATGTGGGGCCCGAATCCACTCTCTTCTTTGCAGTAGCCTGTTTATTTAAGAAAAAAAATACATAAATTAAATGTAAAAAACTACTAAAATATATAAAAATTATATATATAAACTATTAATTTGTGTACCTTCTGCTCAGGAAATGACTCCTGAAGACGTAGTTGTCTACGAAAAAACTGCCACGTCTCAGGTGGTATGTTAGGTCGTCTCTTATTTTTTTTCCACCATACAATATCTCCTGTTAATTTAATCTCAAAGAGAGAAAAAAATCAGAATACATACATATATACACACACATACACATACACATACACATACCCACATACACATATACATGCAAACATATACACATACATATATGTATACATATACACATATACATACATATAACATAAACACACATATATATATCTACATATATACGTACACACACATCCATGCATATACACTCATTCATACAAAATACATGCATTTACCCCACAATAATGTGTAGTTGTGTATATGTGAATATGTGAATATGTGTGTATGTGTAAATGTGTATATGTGAATATGTGTGTATGTGTAAATATGTATATGTGAAGTTTTTGTGTATGTAGATAATCAGATTATTAATAACAAATACCATTATTTGTAGATTCTGGTCAATCAGATGGAACTCCACCACTGTCTCCTCATCGTGCAATGACTATATACTGTAAGTATACCAAACATTTAATTTTAAATATATTTGATGTATACATAACTTATATATTTTTTTGTTTCTTATTATGTGTAGAATATTTTGATCAATCAGAGGGTACTCCACCACCTCCTACCAATGCAACGACTTCACATGTGTCCTCCGATAGGAATTATGATGAATTTTACTATCAAGAGCATATTATATGTTGGTGTAACTCTTGTTATGGCACATATCGAAGACCACGATTTGAATATATTGAACATGAGGCAGAGTATGGTACTTTTGAGCGTACACCATCACCTAGTCAATGTGATAATGCTTGGGTATGTACTGTTTATATATATTAATGTCATTATTTTATTTAAAAACCATATACAAAATCAAATTACTGTTGATATACATGAATACTTGCTCGATGATGATGATGATGATAATTTTTCTCATAATGTTAATATACCTCGTACACGTCATGGACTTGCTGTTCATCAATTAGAAGTAGAGGTTTGTAGAAATCCTCTACCTCTTGGTTTAGAGACTGAAATGGCTAGAGATTATCCATTGCCAGATCGTGATCGTTCTTTACTACAAACATATGATAGAAGAAGATATAGAGGATGGAATAGAGGACCACTTCCTTTAGATGGAGAGGTTTTCAACTTTTGTGGTAATCGCTATATGATTGCTCCATCCACTATTACTGATGTTGGTCGTGGTCTCTTTATTGTAGAGGATTTGTATGTGCCTCCGAACTCTGAAGTCACTCTTATGTCATTTTGTGGTCCTATATATGGATGGGGAGATTGGCATCGACTTTCACGTTATGTTCAAAGCATGAGTACTTATGGAATATGCTTGAAGGCAACATCCCTTAATAGTAGAACGATTTTACATGCAAAAAATGAAAGATTATATATTGATGGAAGACCTTACACACATGGAAATATAGCAGGTCTAATAAATAGTAGTCGAGGGTTACATAATAGTTCAAGGACTAATTGCACATTTGAGGAGCGTGAAAATGGTCATGAGTCACCATACATGAGTAGAGATGTATCAAGATACATAGTTGTCAATGCTATTACTACATTACATGCCGGTGATGAACTATTAGTGAATTATGGATGGCGTAGACCTCCAAGAGCACCTTTTGGCTAGAGAGAATAAAAATTTTCTATCCATATTTAATAACTTATAAACTTAATTTTATATTTAAAGTTTACTTTTCATTCATTTATGGAATACTAATGCATTTTATTTATATGTGTAGATTCCAACGTTTGATGTTGATGATATTCCTCCACACTATTCACAATTGCCAATAAGACCTCATCTATCAAAAGCTAGGAGGCTACGCAAAAGTAATCCTATGGAATATGCAAGGTTGAAAGATCTATATTCAAAAGACGATAAAGCACAAGATTTGTGTGACAATGATGAAGATGATGGCATGCCAGATTTTATTGAGGATTGGTATGAAAATGATAGTGAGAGCATTGATATTTCTAAAGATGAGAAATATCTTCGAGAGGAATGTCTAAAGCATGTATATGAAGGAAGTTGTTTGACACGACTAAGTGCGAGCTTACTTATTCTCAATCTTCAAAATCGTTTTGGATGGAGTAATGTATCTGTTTTGACACTATTAAGGTATAATTTTCTATTTTCTATCTATTTATATATATGCATAAATAAATAAATAGAAGTGTCCATCTAGCCTTTAGACGTGTCCACCCAACCTTTAGAATCTTCTTGACACATATGTTTCTCCTATTTTAGTCGACCTAATACCTGTGCTACTAATTATACAAATATTAAATAGAAGTTACCAAGCAAGGTATTAAGCCACATGTAAAATGGGAGGAGCAAATTTATCTTGAAGATTTTGAAGGATGGAGAAACAATTTTAAAGGATGGGTGAACAGAAAGTGTCCATTCAATGCAAGTTTTTATTCTTACTTTAGATAAGGTAAGAAAAAGAACTTGAATTGAATGGACACTTTTTGTCCGCCCATCTTTTAAAACTATTAATGCATCTTTCAAAATATTCGCGAAAAATTTGATCCTCCCATTTTACATATGGCTAAATACCTTCCTTGGTAACCGCTATTTAATATTTATAAACAACTTAGCAAGAAAGGTAATAGATTGACTATAAAATGCGAAATTGCCAGATGATTCAATGGTCTAGATATGAAAATTTGCAAACCACAATATACAAAAAACAATTATAAACGAAAGCAAATATACACAGCTACACATGCATACATACATATATACACATTCATACATACACATACATACATACATACATACACATGTATACATACATACATATACATATATGCATACATATAGACATAAGTATATATACATACATATACACCTATAAAACACATATACATACATATATACATATACACATATACATATGTATACGCATGCACATGCATATTCACATCCACATACACATACACATAAGCATACACATATATAAAATTATATGCATATATATATGTATATTTATTTATTTACTTTTTGTAATATATCTTTTTTTGATGAACTTACAAGTTATTATCTGAAAAGTTTTTACCAAGTCAAAATATTCTTCCTACCTCACATGATGAAATGAAGCAGATAATCAGCAATCTTGGTATAGATTATCAATGTATACATGCATGTCCTAATGATTGTATTTTATATAGAGGTGAATATGCAGACTCTTTGACATGTCCCAAATGTCAATCTCCTCGATATAAGGGTGAAGAAGGTAAAATCCTAAAAAAGGTATTCAGACATTTTCCATTGGCTCCATGGATTAGACATATGTTTCAAAGCCCCAAATTATTAAAGCTTTTGACTTGGGGATATGATCACAAAAGTACTGATGGAATAATCAGAATTCCTCATGATAGTGTTGCTTTTCAGCATATTGATTCTCCATGGCCTGAATTTGCACAAAATCCACAGATTCTAAAGTTAGTAGTTGCATTAGATGGGGTTAATTCATTCCTCATGAAATCCAGTAAATGGTCAACATGGACAGTGGTAGTCATAAACTACAATCTTCCACCATATCTTAGCATTAAAAAGGAGCATTTAATGCTTTCACTTTTAATCCAAGGCGAAAAGACAAGTTAAAGATATGAATATATATCTTGCTCCTCTCATTGAAGATCTCCAAGAGTTATGGAGAGGTATTAATGTCATTGATGTATCAGAAAGCATCAATAAAAGACATATTACGGTTCGTGGTATTGTGGCTTGGACAATTCACGATTTTTGAGGATATGGTGTTTGTTTAGGTATTGATGTAAATTTTTTATTCAATATGCATGTAAATAAATATGATTTAATCTAATCATATTTTTATCATTTTCATGATGCAGGAATATCTACTAAGGGTTATAAAGCTTATCCATATTGTGGTGATTGGTTGAGATCAATCTGTAGTCGATGAAGCTCAAGGAGTTCAAGGATCTGAACCATACAGGTAGATCACCCAAGAAGCTCAGATCTGATGGAGAAGCGTCCCCATTTGCCATTGAACTCAATTTCTGCTTCCCAGAAGTAGGTGCCATCACCCAATGGCCCTGCAACATCACTAAACCAATGAGTGTGTTTCCCCACTTGAGAAGTGTGTCCCTGAGGAGGGTCCTAAATGGGAAGCACATGCACCGCTTGAAGCTCTTGAGGCCTCTCGGTGAGTTATGGTTCAAGGAGGAGGGCTTCAATGTCCACAATCTGTGCGCTAGACCCTGCCTGGGAACTGGTGCCTCCAGTTTCTTCCATGTTACAGCTTGCTTGCTAGTTCTGTGAGAATATAGAAGCAGGCATTAACATTGTAAAGGACAAGTTAGAACAATTTTTGTCCCCCTTACAATATTAACATGAGGTGAATGATTAGTTAGTCGATCAGTGAGTGCTCGATGATTGTGTGTGTTGTTAATCCTATGAGCTAAGTGAAAAGATGCAGTTAGTAGGTGGAGAGGAATGTACAAACGGGATCGGGGGTTTATTACAAGCTTTTGGCTGCCAAACACAATGAATGACTTTATGTTTTGGTTTTGTGGAGACTTTGGAGGGCTTTATGAGGGTGTCTGCTTGGAAATGAGGCTGTATAGGGGCCCATTTGCAAGTGATTCCGCCTGTGCTCATGTGTAAATGTGTGTTTGTGTGTGTTGAATGAGAGTGGGCATCGGCTCTTTGAGTGAGTGAACCCTGTCGTGTATGGTGTGATTTGTGTGTGACTAGTTGAGCCCGTAAGCAAGCCTTAGGCACCCAAATTTGTCTTGATTGTGGGCCAACCTTCATCGACTTCTTGGGTACCGAGATAGATTTCACTTTCACAAAAGAATTTTTGGGAGTCTTCTTATTAGTATCATGTCGTTGATTACTAATAGGAAGTTGAGATAGTTGTTGTGGCTTGACCGCAATAGGACGCTCGCCTTTCCGCACCCACACTTGTTTCAATGGCTGAGACATCCTGCTTCGCACGTCCCTGTGGCCTCCAGCATAGGTAGTCTTCAGTAATTGATCTACCTTTGGTTGCTGCCTCCCTCTGGCCTTTGGAAAAGAAGGGAGTTCTGTTGAGTCCTTGACTTTTTTATTGAGATCATCTTTCCTCTGCATCACATAGCTTTGGACAAGAATAGCATTGTCAACTTCATGTCTACCCCTGGAAGGACGAGGAGTCTGTGCCTTTCCTAGTTCCTTGAGTGCTCCATTATCTAACTCAACTGTAATTCGACTCTGATTTACCCATACCTGAAGAAGTCCACTTCTTAGCTTTAGGTTGACTGCATGATCATAGATCCAGTCTTGACCCAAGACAAGAGGTTCAGTGAGGTCCTCATCTTGACACACTAGTACTTTAACTGTCATTAGAACATCTTGAATGTAGAGGGGGAGTTCCACCTCGCCCATGCAAGGGGTTTCCACACCTCCCAATCCTATGAGATATGATTCTATAGGATTGATATTTAATTTCAACTCTCGACAGTAAGAAAGTTTAACGGCACTAGTGGCTGCACCTGAGTCAATCAATGCCCATGCAGTCCTTACACTCTTCCCTTGTCCTATCTCCAAGGTTACAAAAGGACGTCGGTCAACTATTCTATGGGGGCTTACACTTGAGACTTCACACATAGCCATATGATATCCTGGGTTCGCATAGTCATCTATCCTTGGCTGATCTCGTCCTTGTCTTCTCATCTTCATTTTTCGGATGCGTTCCAAGGCTTCTGCCTGTGCTTCTTCTCAAACTTGTTTTTCCTCTTCTTTACGTTTCTTGGCAGTGTTGAGTCAATTGAACATTTCCTTGGTGAGAGGTTCCTGATACAACTTGAGTCTGCATCCACTTATGTAGCTCGGGAGAATGCCACCTTCGAGTATGGCTAATTGGACTGCTCCACTAGTCGAGATTCTATTTATGATCATAGGTCCATAGCCTCTCTTCTCTAATTTTCTCGCATGTTGCTTCAAAGTGTAGACTAACACTAGGTCCCCTGCTTTCAATCCTTTATCCTTCACATGGGCATCAAAGTATGCCTTCTGCCTTTTCTTAGCTGCATATATTCCTGCTGCAGCTCTTAGTCGTGTTTCACCTAATCGTTCGAGGTCAAAAATTCTCGAAGAGAGTTCATGACCCGTCCACTCTTGCTCCTGTGCTACCTTTAGTGTAGGTATCAAGAAGTCCAATGGTAGCACTGCATTTTGGCCAAATACCATCTGAAAGGGTGTGGCTTGGAGTACCGTTTTATAGGCCACTCGGTATGCCCAAACAGCATGGTGTAGCTGTTTGTCCCAATCAGAGCGTTTATTATTTAGCAATTTAGTCAACACATTGCATAGGATCTTATTTGTGCTCTCAACCTGGCCATTAGCTTGTGGGTGATAGGGGGCAGACTTCTTATGTACTACCAAGAATTCTTGGAGAAGATTTTCAATAACCTCATTCAAGAAGTGAATCCCTCTATCACTAACTAGCTCTATAGGTAGCCCGTATCTTGCGAATACATTCTCAAATAAGAACTTAGCTGTCGTTTGAGCATCGTTCTTTGTGGTAGCTTTCACTTCTACCCACTTGGTTAAATAGTCTGTGGCCACAATGATATATTCAGCATGTGAACCCTTGGCTGGGCGATTATAGGACCTACAAAGTCTATTCCCCAGTTAGAGAATGCACGTCCACCCATCATAGGTTTCAGTGGCATCTAACACTGAGTCACAACAAAGGAGAACAAAGACATGTTCTCTTTTCCTTTTTACCTAAAGACCATTATATCAAGCAATAAAGTGAGCATTTTACAATATCTAGAAAGAATCACTTGTTCTTGCTTGTAAATATTGTCACTAGAACCTTGATCTCATATCCCAAGTAGTCAAGATAGATATAATAAAATTCTTGTTGCCATGAAAACTAGTTGTTCAGCCGATCAAGAATCCCACATCATGATCTTTGACAATAGATTAGTGTTGAAGGTAGAAGTAAGAGTTCGGGAAGCTCCTTCCTTACATCCATAACCTCAACAAGCACAGATTATAGCTGATTAAAAGTTACTCGAAAATTAGAGTACATGTGTTGCAAAAATCGGAACATTTTAACAAGGCAATTAAGATCATCCCCTTTGTATGGTTAAGATCCTCATTGAATGCATGGCCATATTCACAGAATATGAAATACATTTCACAAAAGCATTCCCAAGAGAAGATAATAATCAACAAAATTATACTAAGAAACATTCACACATGATCAGAGAAATGCTCAAGATAAATCAAGTTGAACACAAAGTGGAAGCAGAACTCGACATTATATTTATATTAAAATGATGTTTTACATTTCCTGTGTAAGTACAAGAGTAATATGAATCTACAGTAGAAGCTGATCATAGATTTCCTCAGGCTCAAGGATATTGGGATCCTCTGGAACATTAGAACACATATCCTGCCTCTCTTGCTCCAAGATTGGCTCTTCAAGGTCAGCCATGTCCCCCGGTTCATCTGCAAGTGGGGGAACAGGCTCCCTTGAAGCCGGTTGGAATCTCTCCGTGTCTGCAATGTGCTTCCTTCCAACCTCTTGGTCTTCATCTGGGCATTCATTCAGCCCATTGATTCTCATTCTAATAAAGCTCACTTGAGCATCATCCTTCTCCACAGCTATGCAGTGCCTGAACATCTTTAAGGAGCAAGCCAGAGTCGTTCCTGAAACAGCAGAAAACCACTTAGAGGCGTCAATCAACCATGACTAATGAAAATTGTGAAAATTGAAATTACCTGTGCCCGAAAAAAGGTCTAGGACCCAGTCATCATCATTGGAGAATAGCTGAAGCAATCCCATTATGAGTTTTTGTGGCTTCTGATAGGGGTTAACCAATGTCATGTCCCCAGCTACATGAAGAAGTTTCTTGGTAACGGCTGGGAACATGAGCACATTTGAGATCCCATTCTCATTGCAATGCTCCCTAACTCTCCTTTTGCTTACTTCATCATAATAGCCAACTGTAATGCATTCAGTGGAGCTCACAAACCTATGCAAAGGAGTGTGATTTACGTTTGTCTTCACCCTGCAAACAAGAACTATGAGTCACAGAGAGCATCATTAAAGCCATGGAGATAGAAAGAAGATTACTTACCACGTGAGGCCCTCCACAGCATGACATCTTGCCTTCAGAGCAGTTGAAACAGAGAAGGACTGGTCTCTGCTATGGAAAATTACTATCCTCCAAAGAGGAGACATAGTCAACTCTGCAAAATCAGTGACCATCTTCCGAATCTGAGGGTGTTTGAAGGGTTCATCATCATTAACTGATCCCAACATCCTAAATCCATAGGGTATGTCCGCTATGAGAAGGGAGAAATGTTTTCTAGGCACAATAGAACAAATATTATTTACATCACTACAGAATACATTGTAATATACAGGCCTAAGGGGGTCTAGGGGATTGGAGAAACATTTCAGATCAGGTTCATCATCAAAATCCATCTCCTTGGCTTTCAGCCTAGATTTCTCATGCCTTGCTCTTTGAATGTGAGCCAGGAATGCAGGGGGGCAATCATCTAGTAGCTCCGCAGACTTAATTTTCTTTGGTTTCTGCAGAAAAAAGTGGAAAGACAACTAAATGAGCTCTTCAATACAGCAAACAGAACATAAGGAAGCGATGCATGGCATCGATTTCATGTGGGGGTAGATGCCAGGCATCGACTTTCTACTGAAAGTCGATGCCTGGCATCGACTTTGGGACATAAGTCGATGCTTGGCATCGACCTATGCCACGAGGTCGATGCCAGGCATCCACTTATGCTGCAGGTCGATGCCGGGCATCGACTTATGCCCCCAAGTCGATGCCAGGCATCGACTTTTGGCTGCAGGTCGATGCCAGGCATCGACTTTAGCCGTAAGTCGATGCCAGGCATCGAATTCGTACTAAAAGCCTGGCATTAAATTGGTTTGGTGAATCAAGGCATCTAACCTAATGGCAAACCAGGCACAACCTCAGAAAGAGAACCTACCCAATCACGGAAAAGGATGAAATATTCTGATAAAGCTTTGTAGGATGATGTGGTTGGATAGTCTGCTTGGACCTCTGTCCAAGAAAAGCAACCCAGCCTCTTCATCATGACCTCCTGAATCTTCATGTAAACTTTATGACTACAATTACAGAAATTAAAAAGAGACTAGGTTAGACCAGAAACATGGGAGGAGGGAAAAAGGATCTGAGAATAACATACATACTTATTGAGCTCTGTCACCATCTCCTCCAGGCTTAAGTCCTTGGAGATTACCCTTGACAAAGTTGATATGATCAATGTATCATCCTTGATTCCTTGAAGGGCCCTCCATGGTGTCAGCTTCATGTCCTCAGGAGCCTCTTCAATTGAGAGGTCAGCTTTCCTTCCCTTTCCCTTCAGATCAACCTGTGGGTCTGGCCTCGACTTTCGTTGCTTCTGGCCCTTGACCTCCTTGTTCTCCCACATTGTGAAAATTTTATCCTGTAGATCCCAGATCTCACCTGATCTAAATGCCAGTTGAAACCATGGATCATATTTCCTCAAGGCATCAGACTTTCTATTCTCATCCAGTGCAATTCCAACCTCAATAAGGCATTGCTTTCGTAGATTGGGATGTATTCTTCCAGCTTCTTTAACAAGACAATCTTCATATTCATGGTGGAAGAACCGAATTCTCTCTATGGAGGACATTTTTTGCCTGTAGTCATTGTCATTGTTGTGATCCCAAGCAAGAAGCTTGGCTTCCTCAGTTGTAAGACCAGCATATATCTTACACTCTGCATACCTAAAGAAAAATGTGGTAGGGTGCTCCTTCACTAGCTGTCTACGGGCCTCTGCAGAGTGTGAACCTCCAATCACATAATAAGTATACTCCTCAAATAAACCCTCATTGAACTCGTCCACAGAGCTGCACTCATTCGGATCCACCATGACAAGGAATGGCACAACAGTAGCATGAGGATTTATTTTCATTTTCTTCTTAAGATTCTGCACATGCAAATTGTGTGGCTCCCTGATCTCAAGGGGCCTCCTCCCTGTGACTGGATCTATTGGTGGCCTGTGGATGATATTGATTGGCAGGTGGAACAACTGCCCCTTCTTCACAACTTTTCTTTTAGCTATGTCCTCCCTCATCTTGTTCTGCTCAGTACCAAGAACACCCGAGGCAAGCTCTCCACCAGGTGCAACAATTATATCCTCAGAGCTAGAGCTTGAGTCAGAAGACTCCTCTTCTGAAATTCTCTTCTTTTTCTTTTGAAGCTTTTTCTGCACGCTCTGCTTACCCCTTGCCTTTACAGGGGTTGTCATCTTCTGTTATGTTGGCATGATGTTGCCCTGGATCCATGGCATCAAGTCCTTGATAAGATTGACTGAGTCCCTGCATATCTCAGCTAGACGATCTGGAACACAGCACTCTGGGCACAAGAAATCCATCTTGCATATAACATTTCTCAAACCTTTCGATGTCTCTACCAAGAAAAGAAGGTTGTCAGAATCCTCATCTTCATAATCCAGTTTGTACACAAGGCCATACTGAAAAACTTGTGTTGTCGTGATCTTTCCTCTCCCATATGCCCCTGCGAACACAAGAAGGACTGCATTCTTCTCTTCAACATACTGAAGGCACCACTCCAGATTTGTCATGTCTCGTAGTGGACAATCTGTCCTTAAGACCTCAGCGTCCCTCGACCTATCCTTCATAGTTGTATCATCCTCAGGAATTTTGATGCTACTCTGTCCACCTGAGGATATTCCTAGCGGGTTGCTGGCCTTCTCAGAGGATAAGGATACAATAAGTTTCTTTGGTTTTGCTTGGTGACCAATGCCTTTGTCACGTTGCTGATCACCAGAGCCATGGTGACTCTCAGTTTCTTGAAGGGCCTCTCACTCTTGGACTCCGCATCCCTGAAGGCGCTTGGAATAATCAGCTCATACATAAATGTGGTTTTCAAAGGCCCAAGTCGATGCCAGGCATCGACTTTTAGGTTCAAGTCGATGCCAGGCATCGACTTTTAAGTGCAAGTCGATGCCAGGCATCGGCTTTGTGTGCAAGTCGATGCCGGGCATCGACTTGCACTTAAAAGTCGATGCCTGGCATCGACTTGAACCTAAAAGTCGATGCCTAGCATCGACTTCCACCCAAAAGTCGATGCCTGGCATCGACTTTGCACCCTAAAGTCGATGCCTGGCATCGACTTTAAGGCAAACTTTGATGCCAGGCAAGTCGATGCCTTGCATTGACTTGAGGCTGCAAGTCGATGCCAGGCATCGACTTGAAGCCTCAAGTCGATGCCTGGCATCGATTTGCACCTGCAAGTCGATGCCTAGTATCGACTTGCACACAGAGTCGATGCCTGGCATCGACTTTCAGGTGCAAGTCGATGCCAGGCATCGACCTGAGGCCTCAAGTCGATGCCTGGCATCGACTTGCACGTGCAAGTCGATGCCTGGCATCGACTTGCAGCCTCAAGTCGATGCCTGGCATCGACTTACACCTAAAAGTCGATGCCAGGCATCGAGCTGTACCCTCATTGGATCTGTATTTTTAGAGCTAAGAAAAATAAAAACCTAGAAAGCAGACTCTTTACACAAACATACAAAGGGAATCTTTTAGGAATCTTTTTTTATGGTATGATTTTGTCTACCTCTTGGTACTCTTGCCAACATTCTTCTTCTCCATCATAGTTGCCTTGCTTGTATGCTGAGCTCTATGCTCCATAGCTGTCTGCGCTCTGTTGCTCTCTGTTGCTCGTGGATTTTGAAAATGAGAATGATCTCCTCCTCTGCTATTTATAGGCAATTGGGTAACTTGTGTTGAAAGTTTTTCAAGCTCAAGAGTGTGGGAACATGCCCCAAATTGAACCTTCCACATCATCCACAATCAAAGGAGGCTGATTTCCACGAGTTGGAGGCATCAAATCATGCCCATAATGGAAAGAATTTGATTAGAGAAGATTTAGCTCACCTCTTGATGTGATTGGACCTCACTTTTGACATGTATATGCTTTTGATTGGTTAAAGAGGTTAGTATGAGGTCTTTAAAACCTCTAATGAGTTGTATTATGACTTAGAGTCGTGGAAATACGTGCCCAAGCTGCCCCCTTGCTTAAGCACACCCCCTACTAGCTGTTCTCTGCATATTTTGCAGAAATTTCACTTTTACACACTCTATCTATCTAGATGTTTTTGGCAGACCCCCCGGTCTTGTAATTGTTGTTTCTCCTTCATCCGGAATCCATTTGCAATGATTTTTGTCTTGTTGGAAAGATTATAAGTTCTACTTTGTCTGGTATAAGGCTCAGGTTCAGTGCCTGCACACGTGCAGAGAAATGTTCAGAACAGTGTCTGTCCAGTTAGCTCATACTCTGTGAAGAGATCAAGTTATCTGTTTTGTTGCAGCTGGTTGAGGCATTATCCAGTATCCAAATGGAGTGATTTTACTCTCATTTGAAAGCTCGTAAAGTCTAGTTTATGCCTGCAAAATTTCATGTTCAGTCTCTGCATATACTCAGACAAACTCAGAAAATATAGAACCTATGTCTGAAAAATTTCAGGATCCTAGGAGGGTTCATTTGCTTTTGTTGTGTACATAGGAGTGTTTATCCTCCAATAGTGGTATCAGAGCTATAAGTGGAGTATCAAAGAGAGAAGAAGGAGCTACTGAAGTGAAGTAAAGACTTCATCAAAGTTTGAAGGAAGGAAGCAAAGAACGGGCACGTCAACAACAAGGGGAAGCAAATACATCATCAAATCAAAGACGAAGCTTCATCAAGAGGAGTAGCTCTATTTTTTGAGGTAAAAGCCATCCTTTTCAGCTTCATTGCATCAAAAGAGTTAGGAGGCACCATGGCTGATCTCAATGCTCAGATTGAGAAGCTCGAAAAAGGAAACTACCAACCGTGGCGATTTAGAATAAGCAATTTTTTGATGGGGAAAGGTTTGTGGGGACTTGTGAGTGGTGGAGAGCCAAAACCCTACATAGATGAGGTAAATCCAACCAATGACCAGAGAAGAGCAGTAAGAGAGTGGGATGAAAGGGACAAAAGGGTCATTTTCATTTTATCTCAGCATATTAGCAACTCTATGGTAGGGCATATTCAAGATTTGGATACATCGAAGAAGGTGTGGGAGTGCTTGGAGAGATTGTATTCAACCTCCACAAAAGCTAGAAAAATTCAGCTCAAGAATGAGCTAAATAATCTTAGGAAAAGCCCCTCTCAAGGTGCTAATGATTACATATTAAAGGTTAAAGAGCTTGCAGATGCACTAGGGTCAATCGGTTGTGCCCTAGATGATGACGATCTTGTCGCCCACACCCTAAATGGACTTAGGGATGATGAAAAATGGAGGGCTTTCACAACTTCAGTGTATGTAAGGGACTCTCTTCCTGATTTTGATAAACTAATCACTCTCATGGTGACAGAGGAGATGAACCTTGGTGGTCATAACGCCAAGGATAGCCAAGGGCAATTGTTGTATGCAGGTAGAGGAAGAGGAAGACACAACGGAGGTGCTACAAGAGGAAGAGGAAGATATCAAAGCAACCAAGGAGGTCAAGGACAACAAGAAAATGCATGTCAAAGAGGTGGAAGAGCCACAAATAGAGGAAGAGGTGCAAGATTTGGTGGAAGAGGACAAGCCACTTCAAATGGATGCTTTGTATGCGGTAAGCCCGGTCATTTTGCAAATGAATGCTATCATAGAGCTCAAAGACAAGGGAATCAAAGCAACAACAACAATTATAGAGGGCAAGGTAATTATGCAAACACATCATCCAGCCAAGGGAATGATTATTTACTTGCCATGAGGTATGGTGAAGATACAACTCAAGCTAGTGAAGATGTATGGTATGTAGATAGTGGATGTAGCAATCATATGTCATGTCGAAAGGAGTTTTTTAGTAATTTGCAGGTCCCAAAGCACCAAGGGCATGTGGAAACAGGTGATAACTCAGAGCATATCATTCAACATGTGGGAGATATCAGTTTGGAAGGAAATCAAAGAGCAAAGTGCTTATCAGAGGTATTACATGTCCCTACTATTACCAAAAACTTGATTTCGGTAGGCCAAATGGTAGAAAAAGGCTATCAAGTTAGGTTCAATGAAAGAGGATGTTTTGTTGAGGATCCAAGGGTAGGTTTCAAGCTCATAGCAAAAGGAAAAAAGCAAGGGAGAATGTTCACAATGGACATAAATCAGCCACACCATCGAATGTATGTCACATATGGAGACAAGAGGATAGCAGATTTGGATCTATGGCATAAACGAATAGGTCACATCAACCTACAAAAGCTCAAGGACATGCAAAGGAGGAGCTTGGTAAGAGGCCTACCAAATTTTACATCTAAAATGTTGCATGAAATTTGTGTAGCTTGCCAACAAGGAAAACAATCAAGGCTGCCCTTCAAGAAGAGTACCTATGTAAGTGCAAATGTTTTAGACCTCATTCACACGGATGTTTGGGGTCCAACAAGAGAAGCATCCCTTGCTGGAAATAGGTATTTTGTAACCTTCATTGATGACTTTTCAAGGAAAGTGTGGTTGTATTGCATTAGAAACAAATCAGATGTGTTCCACTACTTCAAGAAATTCAAAGCACAGGTGGAGAAGGAATCTGGCAAGTTTATCAAAACTTTGAGATCCGATGAAGGGGGAGAGTACTTCTCCCATGAATTTTCTGAATTTTTGCAGGTCAATGGCATCAAAAGACAATTTACATGCAGGTATACCCCTCAACAAAATGGGGTAGCAGAGAGAAAGAACAGACACATAGCAGAGGTAGCAAGGTGTATGCTCAATGAAATGAATATGCCGCATTGTTATTGGGGAGAGGCTACATATACAGCCACATACATCATGAATAGATGTCCTACATCAGGTATACATCATCTAACCCCTGAGGAAGCATGGAGTGGAAGAAAACCTTGCATTTCACATCTTAGAATCTTTGGTTGTATATGCTATGTACATGTACCTCAAGAGTTGAGGTCAAAGTTAGATGCCAAATCTGAAAGGTGTATTTTTTTGGGATATTCTATGGAACAAAAGGGGTATAAATGCTATAATCCCATCACCAAGGAGCTGAAGGTAAGTAGGGATGTTGTCTTTGATGAGTTGAAGCCTTGGTATGCATGCACAAGTCCATTGCAGGTTGAAGACATAGGTGAGACAGATTTGAAGAATGATGATAGAGTTCAAGAAAGCATGGATTTGAGTGGTCCAAGCAACTCATGCAACACAAGGACACCCTCACCATGGAGTGGAAGGCTTAGGGAAAGAGAGACCAGCTCTGAAGAAAGCAAAGTCAAAGGCAAAGAGAAGATTTCAGTTGAAGAAGGAAGCTATGTGGACGAGAGCATGTTGGAAGATGAAGAGATAGAAGAAGTTCAAACTCCAGGAGTGGCTAAACAAAGAAAGAAGATGGCAACCACACCAAAAGGAAGTGAAAGAAGGTCTTCAAGAGTAATCAAGGACAAAGAACCAACTAGTTATGAAGAAGCTAAGGATTGCAAGGAATGGCAAGAGGCAATGAAGGAAGAGCTCAAAGCACTTGATAAGAACCATACTTGGAGCTTGGTACCAGCTCAAGAAGGCATGAAGGTGATAGGTAATAAGTGGGTTTACAAAATTAAAAGAAATTCAGATGGTTCCATTGCTAGGTACAAAGCAAGGTTGGTGGCGAAAGGCTTCTCCCAAAGCTACGGGATAGATTATGATGAAACTTTCAGCCCCGTAGCCAAGATGCCAACAATTAGGACTTTGATTGCAGTGGCCACATCAAGGAAATGGAGCTTATATCAGTTGGATGTGAAGAATGCCTTCCTCAATGGAGAGCTTGAAGAAGTAGTCTACATTAGCCAACCTCAAGGATTTGCTAGTATGAGGTACCCAAATCATGTTTGCAAGCTAAGGAAAGCACTATATGGACTAAAGCAAGCCCCAAGGGCCTAGAATCAGAGGTTAGTGGATTATTTATCAAGTTGTGGATACAAAGAAAGTGTTGCAGATCCATCACTTTACATGAAGAAGCAAGGAGACAAGACGGTATATATATGCATCTATGTGGACGATTTGATCATCACAGGAAGTGATATTGTTGGTATTAAAGATATCAAATCAAAGCTAGGAAAGGAGTTCAAGATATCTGATCTTGGAACACTAAAATACTTCTTGGGAATAGAGGTAATCTATGCACACAATGGCATCTTCTTGATTCAAAGAAAATACTTGTTGGATGTGCTATACAGGTTTGGTATGAGTGGTTGTAAGCCACTTTCTCAGCCCATGGAGCCCAATACAAAGTTGGTTGCAGGTCAAGGAGAGGCTATACAAGATATTACACTATATAGAAGCATAATTGGCTCATTAATTTATGCTACATTCACTAGACCTGATCTTGCATATGTAGTAGGTGTTCTCTCTCAATTTTTGCATACACCTACTCATGATCATCTTATGGCGGCAAGAAAGGTGCTTCGTTACATCAAGCACACCATCAACCAAGGTCTATTTTACTCATATGATGCTGATCTAAGTGTCAAAGGATATAGTGATGCTGATTGGGCAGGTAGCAAGGATGATCGAAGGAGTACATCGGGTTATGTTTTCATGATAGGTACAAAAGTGATCTCTTGGAGCTCTAAGAAGCAACCCACTGTTGCTCTTTCATCCACAGAGGCTGAGTACAGAGGTTTAGCATTGGCTACATGTGAGCTATTATGGCTTAAGAAGCTACTTAAGGACTTGGAAGTGGAAGTGCAGGAGTTTCCTCTTTATGGAGACAACATTTCAAGCATCTATCTAGCTAACAATCCCATGTTTCATGCAAGGAGCAAGCACATAGAGGTTCATTACCACTTCGTTAGAGAAAAGGTGATGGCAAAAGAGCTAGATATAAGGTATGTGAACACTAAAATGCAGGTTGCAGACATGATGACAAAGTTTCTTGAAGGTACAAAGCTTGGAGGATTCAAGGAAGCTATCAACATAAGAGACATAGGCTGAAGCAACAAAGGAAAAGACTTGAGCTTGAGGGGGAGTGTTGAAAGTTTTTCAAGCTCAAGAGTGTGGGAACATGCCCCAAATTGAACCTTCCACATCATCCACAATCAAAGGAGGCTGATTTCCACGAGTTGGAGGCATCAAATCATGCCCATAATGGAAAGAATTTGATTAGAGAAGATTTAGCTCACCTCTTGATGTGATTGGACCTCACTTTTGACATGTATATGCTTTTGATTGGTTAAAGAGGTTAGTATGAGGTCTTTAAAACCTCTAATGAGTTGTATTATGACTTAGAGTCGTGGAAATACGTGCCCAAGCTGCCCCCTTGCTTAAGCACACCCCCTACTAACTGTTCTCTGCATATTTTGCAGAAATTTCACTTTTACACACTCTATCTATCTAGATGTTTTTGGCAGACCCCCCGGTCTTGTAATTGTTGTTTCTCCTTCATCCGGAATCCATTTGCAATGATTTTTGTCTTGTTGGAAAGCTTATAAGTTCTACTTTGTCTGGTATAACGCTCAGGTTCAGTGCCTGCACATGTGCAGAGAAATGTCCAGAACAGTGTCTATCCAGTTAGCTCATACTCTGTGAAGAGATCAAGTTATCTGTTTTGTTGCAGCTGGTTGAGGCATTATCCAGTATCCAAATGGAGTGATTTTACTCTCATTTGAAAGCTCTTAAAGTCTAGTTTTTTCCTGCAAAATTTCATGTTCATTCTCTGCATATACTCAGACAAACTCAGAAAATACAGAACCTATGTCTGAAAAATTTCAGGATCCTAGGAGGGTTCATTTGCTTTTGTTGTGCACATAGGAGTGTTTATCCTCCAACAACTTGAACCAGAGACTAACTGGATCTAACTGAATGAGTCCAGTTGCTAACTATATCTGTCAACCAATCTAACCAGGGAATACCACTCACACAAATAGGCTGTTTCAGAGCCACTTTAATGAAATATTCATAGTACATTGCAACTATTTATATACATTTGCATGGAAATTACACTTCAATGGCAAGAGTATGGTATGTACATGAGGATGTCTAATCTCATGTAGAAATTTTTTCTTAGAATCTCTTGCTTGGGAGAAAATCAAGTCTAAGTTGTGTTGAATATGGGAGATTAATGACATCTTTATAGTGTTATCCTCTTCACTTTAGTTCATATTCACATTTATCTTGTAACACATTGTTGAAATGGAAAATCAATGTATGAATAAACATTCAAGTAAAGAACCTTGCAACTATTTATGTACATTTGCATGGAAATTACACTTCAAGTCTAAGTTGTGTTGAATATGGGAGATTAATGACATCTTTATAGTGTTATCCTCCTCACTTTAGTTCATATTCACATTTATCTTGTAACACATTGCTGAAATGGAAAATCAATGTATGAATAAACATTCCAAGTACCTCTTTTACACATAATTCTTTTTTAATATACTTTCATCTACCTCTTTGAGATCTAGCCAAGAATACAATGAAACCTAATCCTTGAAATCTTATTTAGTACCAAAGGTAAAATTTCTTCTTGTATAGTCTTCAATGGCACTACTACAAACAATTTTAATATATAATCTAGTTGGAACTCAAATTGGATATATTTTGATTAACTCACAATGCTAAGACTCAATGACTCATATCTAGTTAGAAATCAATTGTGTTTCTCATTTCAAAAGTGAATCAAATCTTTGGTTCCCTTATTAGTGTATATTTGAGTAATTAAGTTATTTGATGTAATTTGATGTTTAATGTTATTTAATGTACTTTAATAAACTTTTGATTTCATATCTCCTTGATGTGACATTTGATGTGACATGTTCACTTGATATCGGATTTCTACTTATTTAAAAAGGTCATTCATCTTCAGTCTTCTGTGAACTCAGTGAAGATGAGCTCAATCTTTTCAGTGGATGCTTGGGCATCAGCTTCTTCTACTCATATTGATACAGTTTCGGATTCATTGTTCTCAGTTGATCCTTTCCACAGAAGTGATGATCCCTATGACTTAGGACGTGCTGATGGTTCCATGTTTTCTGTTGAGTCATTTAAGTTATCCAATTCACAGTGCAATGCTTCTCAACCAAATGCACCTCTTGATCTCCCATCTGATCCAACCATTGATCTCCCTTCTGACTCAAGTGCATGTGGAGCAACGAAAAAGCAAAGCAAGCTCAATCTACAATTTAAAAGAAGGCCTCGTGAAGTAAGTCAAAAAAGATTTAAATTTCTTACTTCAGATAGACAGATTGCATTGGATATTGTGAAGCATTGTTGTGGTTTGAAATGTTTGTACAATTTAGGAATGAAGAAACTAAAGCACCTAAGAGAAAAATTCCTCCATTTAGATAGTGAAAGGCAGGATATATACCTTGTTTCTCGCATGCAAATGATTGAGGATAACATGTCAGTAACACGTGTTGGTTTTGAATATTTCTTTAGTCAAGGGATGCGATGTTGTAGGGCTGCATTTAAAATTGCAATGGGTGTGGGAAATTTTAGAATACATAGAGTTCAACAAGGGCTTTTGAATGGGGATCTCATTTTGGATACGTTCCATGTTGGGACCAAAGGATCTGTTGGATGTCATGCAATGAATTGGATGATGAACTATTTTAGCTTGCATTGTGAGGTTATGCCTACAACTGGAAGGTTGCACTTGTCAGATAAATTTACTCGTCGAGAGGTATTTCAAATATATAGAGAAGACATGGAAAATAGAAATGAGAAGTATGTGTTGTATCGTCACTTTACTCGATTATGGAAAGAAGAGTTTAACAATGTTTCTATTCCTCGTAAAGTTAGAATGGGTGAATGTTCAGTTTGCGCCACTTTGAAAAACATGGTAAAAGGAGCTACAACACCACAGGAAAAGAATAATTTTAAAAACCTTCTTAACAACCATCGTGAGAGTCAATCTTTAGAGAGAAAGAAAGCAATTCATCATCGAAGTAAAGCACTCAGAAATCCGGAGCGTTATATGTGTTTGTTGATCGATGGTATGGATAAAAAAAAAACTTGTTTACCACATTTTTATCGCATCCCTAAGGACATTGGAGATGAAGTCCTTGTGCAAATGCATTTGGTTGGTGCTTTGGTATACAATGGAGCTGTAATGTCCAAGGTTTTCTTCACATATCCGAATGTGCATAATGATCCAAACCTTACAGTTACTTTCATTCATGTTGATATATTTAGGTAGTGATGTGTGTGAACACTCTAGGACCGCCGGGGCACTTTTTTCCCTCTTTAGGAGGTTTTTTTCCCCCGGCTTGTATATACGCCTATTGCCCTAATGGGCTACTTATCTTTGTACATTCTCTAGTAATACATTCAGTCTTGTGTGTTGTGCTCCAAGCTTCTTCTTCTTCCTTGTGCTGTTCGCGTGCTTCCGCAGACGTCTAACTCCAACAATTGGTATCAGAGCAGGTCGTTGCTTCTTCTAGGGCGCCGTCGACACTCCTCTGTTTGCAGTCTCAGATTCGCACAAAATTTGGTGAGCATACTCAGGGTGTTTCCGAGATCAAAAAAGCTTCGTTCTGTGGTGCCGAAATCGCGATCTGAGCTCGTTTCGGCCTCCGAACGCACTATCGCAGTGCTTGTGCAGGCTATTTCGTCCTTTTGTGCCAAAGGTATATACTAGTTTCTGTTCGCCAGTTTAAGCGTCTCCAAGTCTGCTACAGGTCTACCAGAACTCGTCTGGGCAGTTCTGTTCAACTTTTTGAGATACAGTCAATTTTCTGCATCAAGGTATTTTAGTCACCAGCCATGGCTGAAAGCAGTGATGTATTCCGTATGTTGGCTGTTGAGGATAAGTTGGATGGTACCAACTACCCATTATGGGCTTATATGATGCGGCATGTAGTGGTTGCAAAAGGATTGTGGAACATTGTGCAGGGTGTTGAAAGACGTCCTGTTACACCTGTAACGACAGCTACTGCAAATACAGGTGTTGGAGCTGATGAAGATGGTGTCGAAGATGATATTCCGCAGATTCCTGTTCGTGCTGCTGTTTCTGTTGCACCTACTGCAGAGCAGATTTGTTGGGATGGCAGAGATGCCCAGGCACATGCATTGATAGCTTTGTCTGTCAAACGTGCCATTATTCCTCACATTCGCTCTTGTAGAACAGCAAAGGATGCTTGGGATACACTTACCACTTTGTACCAGGCTAGGAATGAGGCTCATGTTGCTTACCTCCAAAAACAGTTGGAGAGTGAGCACATGAATGAAGGTGATTCGATGGATAGTTTTCTTACAAAGATCAAAGACCTGAAGGAACAATTGATTTCTGCTGATGAGGTTATACCAGATAGCTCACTTGTGCAGACCGTTCTGAATGGCCTTCCTGATTCATATCAGAGTTTTGCCTCTACTCTTCGATTGATGATGAAAGGCAATCCGAATGCCTTTTCATTTGAGGAATTAGTCTCTGTTCTGTTGCAGGAAGATCAGTCCAGGCAGAACAGGTCCATTATGCGTGTTGCAGATCAAGCTTTCCTGGCTAGTCAGAAGGGCAAAGGAAAATGGAGCTCTTCTACTAGTAAGCAGAAATCTGCAAATGCTGCACAATCGAAGAACCAGGATAAAGATGAGAAGAAATCAGAAAAGCAGAAATTGTTCTGCAAGTACTGTAAAGGAAATGATCATATTATAAAGAACTGTCCAAAACTGGCTGCTAAAGAGGCAAAGAAGAAAGAGGCTGGAATGGTTGTTGCAGAGGCCTCTACACCAAAAACAGAGTCTGCAAATCTTGTGCAGGAAGAAGAATGGGCGTTTACTACTGTCTGCAGTTTTGACCCATCTTCTCATGATCAGTGCATGTCTACAGTAGACTCAGATGTTTGGTACTTTGACAGTGGGGCGACCAAACATATTACCTCGCAGCGCAGTTTCTTCTCTTCACTCGAGCCTGGCCCTACAGGGAATACTGTCACATGCGCCAATAACTCCTCTTATCCTGTTATGGGAGTTGGTAAGATCATTCTAACTACTGCTGATGGTAGTTCTTTCACTTTGTCAGATGCTTTATTTGTGCTAGGGATCAAAAAGAACCTGTTATCAGTTTCTGCATTAGCCAAGATTGGCTTGGTTGTGAAATTCGTTGATGACAGGTGTACAGTCCATGATCTCTCAAATGGTGATGTGATTATTGCTTCTGGCATTTTATGTCGTGGGCTGTATAAGCTCATACACTATGAAAAATCTGTGAATGATTCGGCATGTGCAGTTCATGATTCTCAGGCTATGTCAGATGCAAAGCTTTGGCATGCACGCTTTGGTCATCTGAATTTTGCTAGTTTGTTACGCCTGTAGAAATCTGAAATGGTGTCCTCTTTGCCCAAACTTGAGGCACTTGGAAAACATGTTTGTGAAGGCTGTATTTTGGGAAAAATGCAGCGTTCTTCCTTTCCAAAAGATGGTTCAGTTCGGGCTATGCAGAAATTGCAGCTTGTACATAGTGATGTCTGTGGTCCTATGCAGACACCCTCTTTTGGAAATTACCTTTACTTCGTGACTTTCATTGATGATTTTTCCAGGCATGCATGGGTATATCCACTCAAAGCAAAGTCCGAAGTGTTCATGTGCTTCAAACAGTTTTTGGTTTTGGCTGAAAATCTGTCAGCATCTAAAATGGGCACCCTCAGTTCTGATCGAGGGGGGGAATATATGTCTTCAGATTTTAATGCATTTCTGGCTGAACGTGGGATAAAACACCAGTGTACAGTGCCGTATACACCTCAACAGAATGGAGTTGCTGAACGAAAGAACAGGTCACTCATGGAGATGGCGAGGTGCATGGTCAAAAGTCAGGCTTTACCACATAGTTTCTGGCTTGAGGCTGTCATGTGTGCAGCATATGTACTGAACAGGTGTCCCACGAAAGCGTTGCAGTCTATCACTCCATATGAGGCTTGGCATGACCGCAAGCCATCTGTTGCTCATCTGCGTGTTTTTGGTTGTTTGGCATATGCATTAGTGCCTGAACAACATCGTAGAAAATTGGATGATAAGGCAGTAAAATGTATTTTTGTTGGGTACAGTTCTGAAAGTAAAGGCTATCGTCTGTATCATCCACAGACTAAATGCATTCTGGTTAGCCATGATGTTGTCTTTGTGGAAGATGCTATTCAGCCATTGCTTTCATGTACTAAGGAGACATCTGTTAGCTCCAAAGACATGTATGATACTTTGATGCCTCTTTTTACAGGTGGACAGGCTAGCGCTGGTCCTAATGAGGCAACTTCTCAGCCTTTGTAGGTTTCATATGATGATGCAGATCATTCCATTTCTGATGCAGATTTACATGATGCACTTGTTGATGAGAGAGCTGATATTGAACAGGCAAAAACTATGCCAAAATGGCTGGTGCAGACTTTGCGTGACAGCAAATTAGATGCACCTTTGTCATATCGTACTCGTTCAGGCTCTCATAGTACCTCCTTTGCATCAGATTGCTATGCTATGGCTGCATCTAGTCTCTGTGATGAGAATGGGCCTGTTTCTTTTGATGAAGCACAAAATTCAGAAAATTGGATGGCTGCTATGCAATCTGAATATGATGCTATAATGAAGAATGGTACATGGTCTTTATGTGACTTGCCTCCTGGCAAGAAGGCCATTGGCACTAAGTGGGTATACAAGCTGAAGCGTAAACCTGATGGTACAGTTGACAGGTATAAGGCTAGACTTGTTGCAAAGGGTTATGCGCAGGAAAGAGGCATTGATTTTGATGAGACCTTTGCACCTACATGCCGTATGACTACTGTTCGGAGCATTTGTGCACTTGCAGCCCATCATGGTTGGAATGTACATCAGTTGGACATTAAAACAACATTTCTGAATGGTGACAATCAGTTGGACATTAAAACAGCATTTCTGAATGGTGACTTGCATGAAGAAGTGTATGTTTTTCAGCCCTGTGGCTTTGTGCAGAAAGGGCATGAAAACCAGGTGTGCAGGTTAAAGAAGGCGTTATATGGTTTAAAGCAAGCACCACGTGCTTGGTATGAGAAAATACATGCCTATCTGATTGCACATGGTTTTGAGAGCAGTCCAACTGAAAGCACCTTATATGTTAAGCGTGCTAATGATGTGCTTTTGATCATTGTTGTCTATGTAGACGACATGCTGCTCACTGGTCCTCTTGAGAAGCATATTGCTGATTTCAAGGCTGATTTGCATGCCTCATTTGAGATGTCTGATTTGGGGCATTTGCATCACTATTTGGGCATTCAGTTTATGCAAGTTGATGGTGGAATGGCTTTGTGTCAAACGAAATATATTGACACATTATTGCAGCGTTTTGGCCTTGAAGACTGTAAGCCTATTGCCACTCCTATGGAGACAGGTTTACGATTGAGTCTTCATGATGCTGGAGATGCATTTGATGTTGTTCTCTATCAGCAGGCTGTTGGATGCTTGATTTACTTATGCATTACTCGGCCAGATATTCAGTTTGCTGTCTCACAGATGAGCAGGTTTATGCATTGCCCAGGAGTCACGCATTGGAAAGCGGTTAAGCGCATCTTTCGCTACTTGAGTGGTACTCGGCTACTTGGGTTGTTTTATCCCAAGGGGGGATCACTACCGCCAGATTTGCATGCTTTTTCTGACTCAGATTGGGCTGGTTGCTATGACACTCGTGTGTCCACCAGTGGTTTTTGCTTCATGCTTGGTAGCTCATGTATATCTTGGTTGAGCAAGAAGCAGCCTACTGTGGCCACTTCCAGTTGTGAGGCTGAGTATAGGGTAGCTTTCACAGCGACTGTTGAGTGTGTGTGGCTCAGACGCCTTATGGCTGATTTGGGTGTTGGCCAGTCTTCTGCCACCACCATCTTCACTGACAGTCAGAGCGCATTGGCAGTTGCGAGGAACCCTGTGTTCCATGCTCGCACTAAGCACATTGAGGTGCATTATCACTATGTCAGGGAGAGGTTCTCTGCTGGGGAGATCAGCTTGGCATATGTGCCCACGCAGGAGAACATTGCAGACCTTTTCACGAAGGCTCTGCCTAGGGAGAAGTTTGAAGCTTTCCGCAAAGCTTTGGGCTTACTTCCTTTTGTGGAGTGATTTCCACATAGCTCGGCACTTCCTTATACATGAGTGCCAGCTCCTTGTTCACCGCATCACTCCCAGGGGGGATTTGTTGATATATTTAGGTAGTGATGTGTGTGAACACTCTAGGACCGCCAGGGCACTTTTTTCCCTCTTTAGGAGGTTTTTTTCCCCCGGCTTGTATATACGCCTATTGCCCTAATGGGCTACTTATCTTTGTACATTCTCTAGTAATACATTCAGTCTTGTGTGTTGTGCTCCAAGCTTCTTCTTCTTCCTTGTGCTGTTCGCGTGCTTCCGCAGATGTCTAACTCCAACAATTCATCGTGTTTTGCAATCATGGAAGGGTCTTTTGCCACCAACTCTATATTTGCAACTAGATAATACTGCAAGAGAGAATAAAAATTCTACAGTCTTTGGATATTTAAGCATGCTTATTGAAAAACAGGTATTTCAGAAGGTTAAGGTAAATTTCCTTCTGGTTGGCCACACTCATGATCACATTGATCAAATGTTCAGTACTTTCTCTAAGAAGTTGGCATGTAACAATGCTTTTACTCTTCCAATTTTATCTGAGCTGATTTCAGAAGCATATACTCCAAAACCAGAAGTTCAACACCTCACACAGATTTATGACTTTAAGCACTTTTGCTCAATGGGCCTTGATAACAGTGCTAAGGTTTTGGCTCCATTGCACAATATTAGTTTCAACCATGTATTCTTGATGAGGAGGGTTGATGAAATAACCCTTTTATTTGCAAAGCAGTATTCATCTTCTCTTGGGTGGGAGCCTAAAGAGGGATGCAGATTCTTATTGCAGGTGCCTAATTTGTCTACTGTAATAGTGTATGGTGCAGAACAATCACCATATGAAGATAAAAACAATACAGAAAGATGTGGAAATGTGGTTGATCAAAGTAAAAGCTGGATGCATGCACTCATTGAAAAGAAGAGACATATTGAGCGTGCAAAAAAATATGCTGGAGATCAAGATGTATCTTGGTGGGAGGACTTTTTCAATCATCAAGAAGAGATTATACAGTATACAATTGCAGGTCACTGGCCAGTTGATGTTCCATTCACATGGGATTTTTGTACACAAAGATCCGTGAATGTGGCCCAAGCATGTAATGCAGATGCACTTCAAAGTTTTATACATCCACCAGAAAGAAATATTTATGTAGGCCCAAGGATGACAAAACAGGCAGAAGCAAGATGGCAAGGAAATTTAATAGAGATAAATGTTGGAACACTTATTGCAGTTCTTGCTGATGGTGATGAGGCTACCAGACCATTTTGGATTGCAAAGGTTTTAGAGATAACTAAAGATATTGATCAGAGAAGAATAGAGGCTTTGATGGTGCATTGGTATTACACTAAAAGTAGTAATGCATTCACAGGTAAATATAACTTAGAAATGGTGTGTGATACTAAACGAACAGGTTCAAAAAAGAAAAAGAATATTCGAAGCACATCCACTCTTAAAATGGATTATGTAGATATTCTTGTTTATGATTTTTCCTTGACAAAAACAGGTCACTTGAGGAAAGCAACCATCAACATGATAAAACAAAAGCTTCCAGATGTATGTGGTACAGGAACTCATAGGCAAACAAGAAGAGTTGTGCATGATCCTGCAGAATTTGGTATGTACGTGGATGAAGACAGAGCTCTTGTGGATAAAGAAGAAGAAGAAGAGAGCCCTCAACAGTATGAGACTGAATCAAGTGCATCAGATGATGAAGGTGTAGACATAGATCGACAAAGTTGTGAGATGCATTGAAGCTCTCAGACATTTTTAGTGCTTTTGTAAATGCCTCGAAGTAGTTTGGTTAATGAAACCATGTTTTGTAGCAATTTTGACTAACAATCAGATATCCACGCATTAAAAATATGTCTAAAATGTTATTTTTGTATAAGAACTATTCAGTTCTACATTCTTTATATAGATTTTAGACATGTCAATGTCCTATCATATAGATTTTGGACATGTCAATGTCTTATCATATACATTTTGGGACATGTCAATGCCTTATATAGTGAAATTTTGACTACATTTTGAGCTCTTTTTTTATGAGAAAATGACAAAAAATGTCAAAAATCACATGTTTTCACCTCATTTTTGTAATATATGTATACTAGTATAAAGGAATCTCAAACATAAGCTGACATTTGCTTGATTTTTTACGAGAGTGTTCTCTTTTTACGACATAGTTCTCGTTTGTTACGACTCGCTGTTATCTCATCTTTGCGTAAAGGATACTGAGTTCGCTGACAAACATCACACCTCTTCACATAGGTATGTGCATCCATGTGAAGGGTCGGCCACCATAATCCTGCAAATAGGATTGCCTTGATCACCTGATCTGGTCCAAAGTGTCCTCCTGCTACACCTTGGTGAGCAGTTTCCAAGATCTTGAGATATTCACTCTCATGGACACATAGTCTCAGGTAACCATCTTTACCACGCTTGTATAGCTTGTCACCAATGAGTGAGTAATCTAGGGCTTCTTGTTCTAGACTTCTTTGTCTGGCCAGTGTCATATCTTGCGGGAATGTTCTCGTCCTAAGGAAGGTTACTAATGGTTCACTCCAATCTGGCACTATGGAAACTTGATAAAGAGTGGCATGTTCCATAGGTGGTTTAGTGCAACAGATTGGGCATTCTTTGCACAACTTATGGACATTCAGCTTCCATAGTAGGCCAATGCACTCCGAATCTCCTAAGTGTCTGCAAAGTTCTTTGCTTTGAGTAGTGTTGCTCTAATGCACCTACATGTGCTAGTTGCAATCATTTTGCGTACTCGTCCTCTTCCACACAACAAGCCAATATCCCTTGATCTGTCTGTTTGTACATGCTTCCTGCCATGATATGGTACTTCTGGGCTTTTACTACCTCTCTATCTTGAGTGTCTATGACTGGATGATTAGGCTCGTATGTCAGTACTGGCACTAATGGCTTAGCCCACTGAGGTACAACTTCCAAATTAAACAAGTAAGCATCAGGAAGGTCATCTGATACTCCTTGTGGGGCTTCTCCACATGTGAGCCTAGAGAGATGGTCTGCTCTCAAGTGAGTCTTCCCTTTCCTCACCACAACTTCAAAGTCGTATTCCATTAGTAAGAGAAACCATCTTACTAATCTACATATATTGCATGGCTTGTTTACCAAGTACAATAGTGCTTGATGATCAGTAAAAAATTTAAACTTATTTGCAAGCAAATAGTGTCTAAACTTTTTAACTGCATATACCATCCCTAATCCTTCTCGCTCAGTGGTCGTATAGTTTCGTTCAGCTGCATTCAATTGTCTACTAGCATAGGCAATTGGGAGATCCATATTACCTTCGCCCGTAGGTTGTGCAAGTACACATCCAATAGCATAATTGGATGCATCCACGTGAACATGAAATGGCTTATTCCAATCTGGTGTGGTCAAGATTGGTGCTTAACACAATCTTCTTTTGAGCTCATTGAAGGAGTCCTCACACTCATTAGTCCACTCAAAGTTGGTCAAAAGCCCATATAGAGGCTTTGCTATGATGGCATACATGTGTATAAACCGTCGGTAATAACCACAATGCCCCATGAAAGCTTGTACTTCCTTGACATTCTTTGGCCTAGGTAACTCTGCTATGGCTCTTACTTTCTCTTCATCCGTGGATATGCTGTTCTTTGACACTATGTGTCCTAGAATCTTGCCTTGCCTGACTATGAAAACACACTTTTCTGGGTTCAAGCAGACTTGATATTCTCTGCATTTGTCAAAGATTTGCCTACGTTCAGGTATATGTGTCTGTCTGATGTTGGAACGAGCACAGAGATCATCAACATAGACCTCCAAATTCTTCCTCAAGAACTCTTTAAACACGTGACACATCAGCCTCTGGAAGGTAGCGGGTGCATTGGTAAGCCCAAATGGCATTACTCTAAAGGCAAATATGCCCCACTCTATGGAAAAAGCTGTCTTATGCTGATCTTCCGGAGCAATGGCTACCTGATTGTAGCCCAAAAATCCATCAAGGAAGCTGTACACTTCCTTGCCTGCTACTCTTTCTAAGAGATGTTCTGTGATAGAAAGCGGATAGTTATCTCGAATTGTGGCTGCATTGACCTTTTTCAAGTTAATGCACACACGTAGCTTTCCATTCTTCTTGGGCACCACTACAATGGGGGATACCCACTCAGTGTGCTCAATTTCATAGATGAATCCAGCTTCTACCAGTCTATCTATCTCCTCTTTGATCTTAGCAGCATAATTTCATTATATGTGTATGGTTTTTGCTCAGAGGGTTTTGCGTCTGAGGTCATGGGAATTGTGTGTGAGCATATGTCTGGGTCAACACCTTTCAAATCCTTGTAACTCCAAGCGAATACATCTCTCTATTCTCTTAGCAAGGCTATTAACGCATGCTCTTCTTCCTCTGTTATGTCATGGCCTATGTACGTGCATCTCTCCTCTCCTTCTTCTAGGGCTACCACTATTTTCTTGGTGGTTTCTTTGTTATCATAGGCTTCTCTTGATTGTGCCTCTCGTTTAGGCATTCTTATCATGACTCTCGTGTCGTCTATCTCATACTTTTTAAATTTTTCAGGGACCTCAAACAAAGATTCTTCCTCTTCTGGTGTGACTTCTCTCTTCTTTCTTTTCTTTCCTTCATCCTTAGGGGTCACTTGTGTGGCTAACCTTACATCATTTGTTATCTCTCCGTGTCTCTGGGGTTGAAATTCTACTTCATAGAAGTATTCTTCATCTGATGCAAAAGGTGGGTCCATAAGGATTGACTCTAGATCGGAGTCACTTGCATCCTCAAATGCATCAGGGCTAGGTTTGCACTCTTCTAAAACTGCATCTCCCATGATTGGCTCTATTGAGAAAACTAAAATGTCATAGCCATCCTCATCACAGTGGGGTGTCCATTGTTCTTCGTTGATGGCTACATCCATTGTTGCTAAAATTTCTGCCCAACCATGAGGCTCAAATTCTTCATCAGGAAATACTACAGGTGCATAGGCTGGGTCTTGAATGGATCTATGGGTTTCTTTTGCACCTATCTCTCTGGCCTTTTCTCTCTTCTCTTCTTCCACTGCCACTTTACACATCCATAAGTGAGTGTCTTCATGCATCCATGAGGATCCTGATCCTATGGAGTGCATAGACTCTATGTCATCCTTGGCTCTATGGATGGGGTTCCATTGAATGGGGGGTACATCCCTATGAGAGTAATCTTTGAGATTCACTTTGGTGGTGACACCTAAATGTTGCAAATACAAGGAATTGGTTCCCCAATCCTGTACTACTTGCAACTGTCGCATAAATGGTCTTCCCAAAATCATCTCATAGGCATGATTTTTGCTAAAGTCACATATGGAAAAGTGTGCTCAAACTCAACACCACATGTAGTGAGAGTTATTCCTTCCAACAATCCTAAGGGTCTTTCTATGTGGCCATCAGCCATCTACAATTTCATTCTCGTGGGCCTGAGTGCTGGCTTGCCCCAACGCTTCCATAGGGAAGTGGTGGCAATAGCAACTCCTGCACCTGAGTCTAGAATTGCCTTGGTTGTGTACCCCTGATGGGTAATGGGAAGATAGGTGTTTCCTTCTTCACCTTCAATCATATCTCCTATCTTGTCTAGAGGAATTTCTGGCACCGTTCTATGAGAACCTACCTGGGAACGGGGTTTCACTACTTCTGGCATTTGATTAGCTACATGTTTCCATAATTCTGGCCTAACTTTGAGTAGTTCTTCTAAAGTGAGGTTGCAGTGCACCTTAGTGTTTTTCACTACCTCCGTATTCCTAGGTATGACTGAGTCTTCGGTTCTTACCATGACCATGGGTGCTCTCATATTAGTAGACTTGGCTTCCCAAGGACCTGTGAAATGGGGTAATTCCTGTAGGGAGTTAGACTCGAAGTCTAACCTCTCTTGATTTTGTGCACTCTCCCGCTCTCCATAAATTGAAGGAATATCTTGTGGGAATTGATCATGTGTGTCATCCACAAGTTCAATGGGAGGAGGGACTTCACTTTCATTAGCCCATTTGTCTTCTTGAATCTCTCGTAGGAATTCTGGTGTGTACCTATTCATAGAAGAGGAGATGTTTGGTTCAGTGGAATTGGGCACAAAAGCTTCCTGTGGGGAAAGGCTTATTCTTTTACTTGCCTCATCTTTTCCTTGATTTTTTTCTTCCTTGGCAGATCTTGCAAGTATGCTCTCTAACTTCTCTAGGAGTCCATCCAAGTGCAATTGTGTCTTAGCTGAGCCAGAGTAATTGAAGAGGTGACTGGCTTCAAACATGGTCTGAGCCAACGCGACCATTTTTGCGCACAGCTTGGCTCTTTCTATCTCTAGGTTAGCTCTAGGGTAGCACTTGTCATGATCCGTCACATTTGGCCCTTCTTGGATTCTGGCCTGATATGCCTTAAGCATCATATCTATGTCTTCAGGAGTGGGGTCAGCTAATACTGATCCTACTCTAGGGGGTGGTGGGATGGTCTGAGGTAGGTGGACAGATGGTGGGTTAGATGGTGATGGACATGAGGGTGGTGGTGGTATGTGAGAGTTTGTTTGAGAGGTGAGTTCAACAATTTTGGCTTTTGTTTCTCTTATGCTTTCTTCTAAGTCACTCATCTTTTTAGACCATTTTCTTTTCATTCTCTCTCGGCTATCCCTCTAGGCTCTCGATCGTTTCTTGGCTATGCTCTCGGTTTCACTAACCTCTGCACTCTTCTCTTGACCTATTCCTGGGTTTTGTTGCAAAGCCTGGGCTCTAGTGACCACTTGCACTGGTGCAGTGGGAGTGACACTTCCTGTTGAGTCTACAACTAAGCCAATAACGTTACTTGGAGTTATTTTTGGCATATTATTGGGATTCTTTGGGCAATCTCGTAAGAGATGCTCCTTTCCGCAATCTTGACAAAATGTATTGTTACTAACTGTGGTTGTGTAGATACATACATTGGGCAATCACAGATGAGATGATCTTTGACATCTATAGCATGGTCCCCTAGGGAATGGGGGTCTTACCTGCCTAGGTTGAGGTCTAGTGTTGGGATTTGTGTACATGAGATTTGCATACTCTGGCTCCCAAATAGGTTCACTCGGTTCTTCACTATAGTAGGATTCACCATGTTCAGGAAACTACATATAGTAAGCCTGTGGACTATCTATGTGAGTGGAATCAAAACTATGATCATTCGGGTCACTTTCTGAAAGCAACGGAGTCACTGGGACTATGGCTCTATTCAAATTTTCCTCAGCAGTAGCATACTTCACAGGAATCACATTAGCTAGGGTTGGAGGTTGTTGAGCTAACACAGGTTGAGGCCTTGGTTGGTTTTGGTAGGGTTGTTGATAGGATTGCTGTGGTCTACCATATTGCTGTGGGGGGTACTAGTTCTGGTATCTTCCCTATTGTGGATAGGGCTGAGGGTAGGTCTGCCTAACTGCTTGCTTATTGTATGGGCACTCCTGTGCTGTGTGATTAGTGTATCTCCGTTCTATGGTGCAATATTGGCTGCTAGGGTTCACTTGGGGTTGAGCCATGATGGGACATACGTTCGCCATATGGTCACCACCGCAAGTATAACACCTCTTTACTGGGGCAAATCTAGGAATTTGTTTACTAGAGACACCTAGTTTTTGAGCTACTTTCTCTGCAAGTTCCTCAATTGATGTGGATTGCGAGGAAGAGAGACTAGAGGCACTATCTGAATCTTTGTAGATTTTAGAAAGCTCTAACTCCTCCCCTAGGTTATCCTCGATGTCGATGCACATGCGTATACACTTCTATGGTCCTAGGGTCCTTCAAGTACACATAGGATCGCAATTTTGTACTTAGCAATCCATCCAAGAATAAAGCCACTTGTTTGGCAGGTGTGGGTAACTCAGGAACAGGGCATCTCTCAAGATACTACCTAAATCTTCTTCCTGCAAGTCTCATGGTCTCTTGAGGGGTCTGCTTGAAGTTGTGTATCAATGAGGAAGTATTATGCCTTATGCCACTTTTAGAGAATTCGGTGATGAAAGCCTCTAAGAGTTGGTCTATGCTCCTGAACTGTCTCTCATTCAATGGTTGAAACCACGTAAGGGTTGTGTTCCTAAGTGTTGGACCAAAGACATTATATTGCGTGAATAGGTCCTCAACTTGTTCAGCTCTCAAGACTTGCCTAAACTCGGCCACATGATCATATGGGTCTCCTGTGCCATCGAAGTAATTCTTCATGGACTTAACTAATTGAGTCGGTCTCAAAATCGTGGTGTGTTCCCTAGGCCTTGGCAGAGGGAAATCATCAGCATTCCTTTGGTTCCTTGGGGCTCTAAGTCCCTCAGGTTCCACTCTATTTGTTTCCGTTCTTGTTCTTTCTCTTCCCACTGGGTTGGCAAAGCTTACCTCCGGTTTATTCCTATGTCTGTCTCTTTGAGTTCCATGAGCATGGGATGTTCCAACTCCGGGGTGACCAAAGGACACATTCGATCTTGGTTGGGGGAAAATAAATTCACCTTTCCAAGTGTAAGCATGCCTATCGTTTTCTGTAACCACAAAGACCCTCTCTGAAGCGTGATCTAAGTAGGTCACTCTGCCTGGGCTATCAGGATCTTTGAACTCATATATCATGATTGTTCCTACCTCATTCAGCTGATCAGATCTATACCTCCAAAAGGCTTCATCAGTCTCTCGGTTCAGGAGTAGATCTATGCTCTTATTGTCTTGGGGAATCCACTCTGGTGTGATAATCCTAGTGAGAACAGATTTACCTCGAGGGGTTCTAGGTTCTACACCCATGTTTCCTTGCTCCAGGTCACCTAACTCGGCTTCTGAGATCACATTCCCAAATTCATCTGTCCTATCTGGATGACTAGTGACTACATATATTGTCCCTTCTTTGTCCAAGTATGCTCCATTTTCAAACTTGACCGCTGGATGTTCTAGTCCAGTGGATTGGTCAGGGTTTTTAATCTGGACCACAGATCTTCCTAGGCTGTCCTCATAGATGCTAGCACCTAATCGGTTGGTCCTAAGGTATTCGAGTTGCATCTTGTAAGGGCCTTCTACCCTACGTAAATATGGCACTCCGGAGCTTCCTATAGGTCTCTCCATACCGTGGGACATCTCAGACTCACTTGTCTCAGAGCTAGGGTAGTACGAATGATGGCTCAACTGCTGGGCCCAAGACCTAGCAGTATGATTGACACTAGCCTCTGAAGATCTAAGACTTTGTCTATCTCTCCCTAGGTGTCGTCCTGATCTAAGCATTAGGGGAAAAAATGAACCCTGAATGGGCCTTTTATATTAAGGAGGGATTAGTGATGGACCAATGAGAAGAGGGTGGTGGCCATAGTCTAGTTCCTAGATCACATAGGCTAGGCCTAGTCTTCCCTTGTTTTTGTGTGGTCAAAGAGCAAAAAACCACCTAAAACTCCTTGTTTTCTCCACTTTAATGGTTTTTGAAATTTCGAAAATGATTTTTAGCCCTTGGATGGACTTCAAAATCCAACGGTAGAGGCTAGAGGACAAAAGTCAAGGCGCCTTTGCTTTATGACCCTTGGATTGGCTTTAGATCTTGTGGCTAAGATCAAATGAGGCTTCAAATAGGCGCCTATGCTTTATGACCCTTGGATGGGGCTTAGATCTGAGGGTTTAGCTTGAAAATGTTGAGAAAAGGCGCCTTTGTATATCCATCGTTGGATTGACTTAAAAAGGAGTGGTCTAGATTCATTCGTTTTGAATTTTGCAATGCTTTGAATTACAACCATTGGATCACTTCTAGATCTAGTGGTTGTGAATCCTTGTTCTTGAGAGGATCCCAAGATCAAATCGCGGCCATCGGTTCTTCACACATCGGACGTAGGAGATTTAATCCCGCGACGGAACTGCGCCTCCTATTTTGTCTTTTTCTGCCAGTCTACATGCTCTTCTCACTTCATTAAATGCTTCAAATTTTGTCTTTTTGTGATAGACAAACTCCTTTTGATCCAAGCCATCCATGAGCATTTCATCCAATGAACAAGAATCCCCATGACTGTTCATTATACTGAAGAAGATCCTAGCCGTTCGTGCATGATTATCCAAGGGGTATGAATTTCGACGACTGTATTCGACATGAGCACACTCCAAAAAGTAAATATTTTATTGCAAAACCACTAGTGGTCTTTTTTGTGGCCTTAATCCCTCTTTTGTTAATTTTAATCCCTAAAAATTAGGGATCCTTACAAGGCCCATGCAGGGTTCACTTTTTCCCCTAATGGGTTCATAAGCCCAATTGAATAATCCCCAATTTTCCCAAGTACACTTTGCATTGCTGAGTTCTTTTGTATAAGTCACTTGTTCTTTTTTAATTGCCCTTAAGGTGTCACTTCTTGTCCAATTAATCTTCGTCGCAAGGAACACTTAAGTTTTATCGTACTTTGAGTGTGGTCTCTCGATTTAAATTCTTTTCCCTTAGGTTGTTTCACAATTGTAATCTCCTAACACTTGCACTTAAGTGATTAGAGTTCTTGGATTTGGTAGTTCTTAACGTATCCCTAATTAATCACAACCTCTATCCATACTTAGCCTAAGCTAGGGATTGACAGAGGGTGTTGAGAATTTCCAACCTTGAGTTTCTTTCCTTGGCTGCCCTTGTGTGCCCAGGAAGCGTGTTCCCAAACTTGCACTTATTCTTGCTTCGGGTACCGTTCGATGCTCTCAAAGAACCTGAAAAAGTCCCAAAGTTAGCTCAAGACTTAAATTAGATTGACAGATAGATCACTTTCATGCATGTAATTCACTGACCAAATTCCATTTTGCCTTTATGAAAAACAATCCCAAGGGACCCTCAGTTTTTCCTACCCCTGGATATGATCCACTTCAAATTACCCTATCTATTAATCCTGATATTAATTTTACCGTAACGAGTGGAAGTTTTGGTTGTACTCCCCACGAGCTTTCCAACAAAACAAAAATCACAGCAAACGGATTTCGTATGAGGAAGTTGTGTCACTTCAGGGTTTTGGGGCTAAAACACGATTTTAAACAGGTTAACAGGCAGACAGAACTTCTCGAAATGCTTTGGGGTACCGACCTCACAAAGCAATGATGAACCCTAGTATTTGTCCCACAATTTGTCAAAAATAGACCACTATTTTTTTCCCTAAAAAATTAGCCGAATTTGCCCGTCAATCGCGTTCGCAAGCTCTGTCAATCACAATTGATAGGTCAGTCGTGATCGACGTGTCGGTCACGATTGACAGCTCCATCGTGGCTATCAGTCGCGATTGATGGTCAATCGCGATTGACACATGGCCCGGATTTTTAGTCGATCGTGGTCAAGGGGTCGTTGACTCTGTCAGTCGTGATTGACAGGTCGATCGCGATTGACAAGTCCGTCGCGAGTGTTCAGTCAGTTGTGGTCAAGCAGTCATTGACTGGGTCGGTCGCGATTGACAGGTCCGTCATGGCTGTCAGTCGCGATTGACGGGTTGATCGTGATTGATGTCTCGATCGCGATTGACACGTGTCACGTGTAGATTTTGTCGGTCGTGGTTAGTCGGTCGTTGACTCTGTCGGTCGCGATTGATGGGTCGATCGCGATTGACAGGTCGGTCGGCAAGTGTCCGTCGTGGTTTATCGATCGCAATTGATAGGTCGATCGCGGTTGATAGGAAACTAAGGAATTTTAAAATTCCATCAATGCTAGATCTGGATGTCTGCCCGTACTTGCTTTTTCCCGTATAATGTCAACAAGGGTCTGTCGCTAGATGCATGGAACTTACATTATCTCCAAATATGTGAGGTTTGGAACTCACAAGTCCCAAATGTGTATAGAATGCCTTTAACCATATTGCCCCTTGAGTTGCTATGGTCAAGCCTCTGTACTCTACTTCCTTCGAGGATAAAGCAACTGTTGGTTGCTTCTTGCAACTCCATGACACTAGCTTTGAACCTGCAAATGCTAAGTAACCAGAAGTACTTTTTCCATCATCCTTAGCTCCTTCCCAATCTGCATCTAAATAGATTTTGATATCCAAATCTGAAGAGAAGGTGAACCTAACTTGCAAGCATTTTTCAACTATTTGGCCTACACTTATTAAGTTTTTAGTGATACTGGGTACATAGAGAACCTTACTCAGAATGTTTGTCGTGCCATTGGAAGCTTTGACATTACCAATCTTCTCCACATTGTGCTTTGTCTCATCCCTTGTTTGCACTTCATGTCTATGCTTTGGACTTTCCAAATCAGATAGAAGAGCAATGTTGCCTGCAACATGATTCAAACATCCTGAATCTATGTAGAACAAATGATCATCTTCTTTACCTTCTTTGTGGCTTAGATTCATGAGAAGCAATGAGTCTTCATGTGGTTGATCTTCTGAATAATTGTTGTAGTCCCTTCTATTATAGACTCTATTGTTATTGTTGAAATTGTATCCACCTCTGTCTCTATTGCTGCCATATCCACCTCTTCCACTTCCTTTCCGGGTCTTCCCATTGAACCAGCAACTTTGAGTGGTGTGGTTGTTCTTATCGCATATGGCACAAGGTTGAACATTCTGACCTTTGGCTTTGTCTTGCTTTGGTCCTTTCTTCTTCCCTTTCCACTTGCTCTTGCTTACGAAGTTGGCTTGGAAAGTCTCTTCTTCATCTTCTTCCTTCTTCTTGCCTTTCTACTTCTTATCCTTCTTATTTGCATATAGAGCACTAGTTTAATTACCATGATATGAGTTACCTTCCTTTATATTTTTGTTGGCCTCTTGATTGAAGAGTTGTCAAAGAAAGATTTTGAAGTCTGGAGTCTGCACATCCATGATGAGATCATAAGCCATCGTGAAGGATTGCCATTGCTTATCACTTTGAATTCTGTTGAGAATTTTCCTCGTGATAGCCTCTTCTTCAATCAGCTCTCCAATGGATGCTAAATGATCCGCAACCTCCTTGACCTTGGTAACAAACTATGTGATGGTTTGTTTAGGTGTCTTCTTCATTTGGTTGAACTTGTTCCAAAGATGATTCTTTCTTGCTTTGGTTCTAGCAGAAAAGAAAGTCTCAACGGCATCCCAAGTCTCTAGAGATGTCTTGCATCCTCTAATATGTGGTAATAGAAAGTTAGAGATAGAGCTTAGTATGTACGACCGTGCTTGAGCATCCCTTGCGCACCAAAGTGTGAGCTTATATGTGTCCTCTTGTGTAGGTCCTCCTTTGGATCTTGGAATAGGCATAGCTTCATCACTTGCTACAATTCCATAAAGATTTGTACCTTGCAAATAAGCCTCCATTCTCATTTTCCAAGCTGCATAGTTGTGTCGATCAAGCTTCTCCATCATTGAGGGAAAGCCTTCACCCATCTTGATCTAGCTCTGATACCATTGAAAGAACTTGGAGAAGCTTGTAGGAGGTAGAAAAGTGTGTTTCGAAGTGACAAAGTTTGGTCCAGCCAACCGGCACAAGACCAGCCCTTGAGCTTATGGAGACTCAAATAAACCTTATTGGCATGCGATAAGTGCAAAGAAATACACTACATACTTTGGAGCATCAAGGAGAAAGAATCGATACAAAACAGATAGGTTTGCACGTCGACTAGCTCAAAAAACTTACTGCCTATGGAAGAGACAATGAACTTCAAATGCCTATAGCGACCAACGTGATTACAATTTAGAAAAAATGCTTTTATGGGAGTGATTCACATAGGGTTGAGTGTATATAATGCACAAAAGTATAAGGAATAGGTAAAATATGGTAAAGGAATGAATCAGACCCTCAATGGTGGTACTTCCTTTTTTCACGAATACAGAGAGATTGATCTTGAGATAGGAAAACTGTGATTTCTCCTAGTCTACACACTCAAATGTTATGAAAATGTATAAGAAAAAACTAGAAAATAATACCTTTCCAATGAGCTATCTTGAAATCAATTTGGAGCTCTGTAGAGAGAGCAGAAGCCTCTCCAAGATTACTATTGGCGAAGAAGATGATGCAAAAAATTGGAGCAAGACAATGATGGTCACAAGTGTATGTATATTGCTTCCATGTATTGTACAAGTGATTTCAAGTCTTTATATAGACTGTAGGACTGTTCCATGACTTCTACAAGTGAAGTTTTGAATTCAAATGAAGGTGGGAATGGTTCTTGGAGGGAGTCAATTCACTTTCCTACAATCTAGGAAAAGTGAAGATCTAGTTTGATCTACTTTTAGGTGATTGATTGCTTGATTGAATGCAACTCAACCAGCATAAATTCATGGGATTTGGGCTATATCTTTCTACCTTTACATGTGTTAAGCTCAAGGCTTTTACAATGGTAAAAGATCCATGAGAAATCTTTTTTTAAAAAAGTACAATAAGTGAGCATAAATAAAAGAACTCTCCAACGGATATTCATTCGACGCGATAGCCTTTGATGTAGATCAAATCCACCTCAAGCATAATGTAAGCTTGATGTTCCAACACATATATGTGCAAGTTGCTTATTTAGACAATGGACATCTTGTCTTGTACTAGGAGATTGACACACCTTAGAGTCTTAGATTGAAGAAACTAGTGGATTTTAAGAAATCTTAGAGACCTCAATTTTTTTGTGCAAAGCCTCAAAGCTTTAATCTTCTATAAGAGAGAGAAACTGAAGTTTTGGCCAACTATGGTAGCCAACAAAGTGCTTCTAGGAAGGGTCCATCATCCTCCTACTACAACTTGAAGTGGATATTCTCCACCATTGTTATTAGAGCTCAACTTGGATCATTTAGGACATCAAGGGGAGAACTTGAAGTTTCTAGAGAAAAAAGGTTTGAAGCAAAGAACAACATGAATTAGAGGAAGAAGCAAGGGGGATCCTCTATAATCAGTAAAAGATCAAGAAAAATGGAGGCTGTTGACATGGGAATGTAAAATATCATTCTTTCTCACATCTATCACTTGGTAATCACATACACTAGGGGAGATTACAACACTCAAATCAAGAAGATTGAGAAGAGAAACTACCGAATTTGGAAGTTTTGAATCTCCACTTTCTTAAAAATCTACATGCACATATCCATAAATATATCCACACACCTACTGAAAATTAGAGGAGAGGCACTAGAGAGTGGAGAAATATAGAGTATTAATCTTCATTCTATTTCAAAACATAAGCAACTACATGATATGTTATATCTGAGACCTATATATGTCCAAGAAGCTTTCAGAATATCTAAGAAGATTGTAATCTACTAGTAAAAAGACTACAAAAATATAGCTCAAGCATCAGCTCAAAAACCTTAGGAAGTCATCAAATCAAAGCATTAATGAATTCATCCTCAAGGTCAAATTGATTTATGATGGACTTGGTTCAATAGGGTATGTCCTATATGATGATGACATAGATGCCCACACACTAAATGGGCTTACAGAAGATGATAAAATGGAAGGCATTTACAACCTCTATGTAAGGAACTCATTACCTAACTTTGAGCAACTAATCTCTCCCTTCTCTAGACATTATCAAATGAGCATGCATTTCTATAAACTAGTATCAAGCTTAAATCTCAACTCTTGTGGCACATGTGTATATCAGAAAAAACCAAACATTTTGAGATATAAAAGGCCTAGTTTCCTTTCACTCCATGATTCCTCTAGTTTCATGTCATATACTCCTATTATTGGCCACCTATTCATCAAATAATCTATGGTAAACATATGACCAATGGACTAAAGGAACATGCATCCCATTAATTATACTCCTAGTACATTTGCTATATACCTATTCTTTCTTTTAAGAACCCAATTAGTTTGGGATGTATACCTACAAGTCGCTTTCTTCCTATCCCTTGGTCATGCATGGACTCAAAAAAATAATTCAAGTCATATTATCCCCCTCCATAGCACCTTTGGCTTTGATGTAGCATATGGATTCCTAATCTAACTAGGCTTTGAACCTTCTGAACATGTCAAACACATCTCACGTTTATTTGATACAATATATTCATACCTTCCTTGATTATTCATCCATAAATATCACAAAGTATATGTTACCTACAAGGGAGGGCAACCTTTGCTGCCCGCCTTACATCTATATGCAAAAGATCAAGCACACCATGTGATACACACTTCTTGAATGGATGCCTAGTTGATTTTCCTAGTTTACAAGCTTTACATAATTCACACAACATTTGCAATGAGGAGTGAGGTATTCCTCTTATCAAATTTTTCTTGTCCATATAATTGTACCTTTGAATATTGATTGGCCTATGCCACACATCCAAATCTCCAACCTTCATGTCTCCATATGTGATGAATATGGCTTTATGTATGTTTTCTTTTACTAGCATCAAGTGCCAAAATTCTTCTATCCTTCTTGCTTGTTGTCATTAGCTCATAGTCATTCCATGAATCTTGTATGAAGCATCCCTTATGATTGAATTTCTCTTGATAACCCATTTCTATCATCTTCCCAACAAAGGTCAAGTATCTAGTAATGGTGGGAACATGTAACACCTTTGATAAGTTTCTTAATTTATGGTCCCCTTCAAGTCTAACATCTCCCATTTCTTGAATTTCATGTTTTGTCTTGGAAAATCTCCCCAAAAAGCCTCTTTTCTTAGGTTATAGAAGGTTTTTAAAGAAATCTTCCCTTCCTCACATGTCGTTACTACAACCACTATCTATGTACCATGTTTCATTATGTGATGTAGTTTTAATATTATGTGTCATGGAAAGTTAATGTGCATTTTGTGATGTATTTGAAGAGTTAGCGAAGTACCTTGTCTTTTGTAGTTGTCACTTCCTCAATTTGGTTAGCACTCCTTGGGATACTACCTTGGGTTCCCATAAGTATAGCATCCACTCAAGTTTTAATCATTTCTACCTCCATATCTACCTCTCTATCTCTATCTCTTCCTCTTCTTCTTAAGGTGGGGTGATTGGACACTTTTTCTAGAGATCACATGAACCTATGATTAATTCTTATCTCAAGATCTTTTTTCATACACACAAGTGACCAAATGGTGTCGAATTTTAGATATGTCTGAATAGGCCGGGCAACTAGATCATAGACTCTGCTTTATAACATTCTTCTCCCCTTGGGAAGGATTTTTGTCGTTGAAAATAAAGCTACATATAATAAATTGTAGGCATAACCACGAGACTCATGTTCTAACCTAGAAGAACATGTTTCATCTCTATGATGGGATTCATATCATATTCTAAATTAATAGAGGAAAATTTATTGTTTGATCCCTAACCAAATGATTCAAAACACCATCTAACTTTGCCATGATAAACTAATTTGATTGCAAAGTAGGGAATGAATAATAAGGTGGACCAAAAAACCTCCTTGGACAATTCACTATTTTCATTATGTTTTGTTACTAACATGTGAAATGGATGGATACAATATACTTGTCCATTTCTAGTGCATGGACTTAGTGACTCAAGTGGGATGTCTATCTCTATCAGGTCTTTGCAAACTCTTTCTTCTCTTCAATTTGATTTGGAAGTCAAACTAGAAGTCTTGTAGACCCAAACATCCAACTTAGATGTTTATACCATGGTTCACTTCAAACAAACATTTACTTGAGTTATTGCCTCATTCAAGGACTAGTTTGTGCTATTGGACTTGAAAATTATATGTAGAATGTAGGAAAAGGTGTGCGATTTAATTTTGGCCAACCTCACTTTAACTTGAACAAGTGAAATCCAAAATGAAATTCTTTGCAACTTAGGACACCCTGATCATAGTAATTGATCAGACTTAGGATACTTTTCTCAAAGACTTTAGCTTTAAGATCTTGAAATTTCTCAATCTTATGAGAAATTGCTAAGTTTTTTCTTTGAAGAGTGTATGAGACTCTATGAGATTTGTTGGAGTAATGCTACTTAAATTGAAGAAAACTCAAATGAATTTCAGCATCTTTTAAGATTGAATGGATTCTTATACGAAACATCTATCTCCGATGTCTTATTTAGTCACCTTTCTCCAACTAGCTATTAATGGGATTTCTTGAAAGGAATAAGATACTCTATCTAAAGCACATCAAAATATTTGGAAAGTGGAAAGAGAAAATTAAAACTATGTCCAACCAATTCAAACTTCTAAGAAACTTGAATTAATTAGATTCAAAAGCGATGTGACTCAAGAGTATCAATTTTTGAAGATCTATTTCAAAAAGATATTGAAGCAATTTACCTATCTATAATGGAAGTAAATTGGATTCTCATGTGCATCCTTAAAGGAATTATGAGTCCAAGCATAATTAACAAGAAGAGGTGGTTCTAGTTCTATTGTTACATCCTTGCCTTGAATGCACATTTTAATGTTTTTTTTCTCGAAGATCTAGGTCTATTGCATGCTCATATATCCATTTTTGTCCTCACATTGTTCCGTCCTCATCATAAAAAACCAAAACTTCACCATCATGGAGATGTACTTGATGTGGATTGGAATGCTCAGCTCCCCTATGCACAAGGTGTGTACACCACCTAAGCCTATCAAGTAAGCGTCTAAGGGTATCACATGCATGGGTAGTTAATGGTAACATGAAAAATTTATGGCATTCATGTTTCTTGTGGTTATGTTGTTGGAAGAAACAAGCAGAATCTAGAAAAATGTAGTGAATATATGAAGCAAAGATCTCAAGGGGCCCATCCAATTTTTCAGCGTTGGCCCATGAGGTGCATGCTAGATCCCTTGGATGATATTAAGAAATAAAGAAGAAATCAAAGGACAAAGGATTTGGGAACTAGAAGCAAGTGGTGACATACACATATGTGCCTATTATTTGAGTGAATAATGTATATTCTTGTAATTGTACTCCACCTTTGTCAAGGCCAAGGATTTCTTGAGCCTCAAGAGTATTTTTCCCAAACTCATGTAATTTTTGTAGATTTCGTATGACCTATTTGGATGCTCTAATTAGCTTAGGTCTCTTCTCAAGTGTATTTTGTCCATTTTTCATGTGAAACGGTACCTGTTTTTTAGTATAAAAGACAAAACCCTAAGTTGTAAGCAAATATTTGAACATTCAAGTAAAATACGTGTGTACCTTGCTTCTCAAGATTCTCTCTTCCATCTTCTTATTCATACGGAGCTCTAATGGTGTTCTTGAGGTGTCCAACCCTATATATATCAATGATAAGTGGTTTTTCATGCATTAAGTGTGTGTTTCTTGCCATTTAGCTTCTATTTGGGATGTGATCTTCTTGAAGATTTCATCATAAGCTTCAACGATTTGTGGAGCACATATTCATGAACCTGGAAAGGGTAAGCGTGCTTGGATTGACAATTTAAAGTTTATTTAGTAATATTGGATGTCAGTTATGCTTTGTGCTAGCATGTGTACAATAACTTTTGGCATCCTTGCTCAAGATGTGCTATTGTTCAAGGTCTCCATTGAATCTTGCAGCTTGGGAGAGGTGGTAAAAATCCTTTTTTGAAGGCGTTTGTGAGTTCATTTGAGTGATTTTAATAGTTTTTTGCACATATTTATGTTCTTCCCAAGTTCTTTCTTTGTTTTATGAGTAGAAATAGGTCGTAGAAATAGTAGGAAGCTTCTTTACATCATTGTTTTCACACTAGGAATGGAGGTAGTAGTAGGGTAACATTAAGGAAAGTTAGAAGACCTCTGATATCCAAAAAAACAAAGGGAAAGGAAGTGCTTTATTTATGAGAAGTGAATCGACTATCTTATAAAGTTCAACATTTGCACATAGAGCCATCCGGTGAGATTTTCAGCATGATTGAGCTTTGGTAGAGCGTGGTAAACCTTGCCATAAAAAGTAGTCATTGAGGAGGTGAAAAGTTTGTGAGAGAGTATTGCTTGAGCTATTAATCAAGTGTGTTTAGGATTACACCATCAATTAAGAATCTAAATTGTGTTGAAACCTCTAAAACCTCTCAAACATTTATTTGTCTCCAATTTGCAATCACAATTATCTTCTTAGGTTGAAAATGTAAATGCATTAGCACCTCTAATTCAAATTCTCCATAGTTTTCTTTAGAATCTAAGGATATTCAATCTCCAAGCTTTTTTTCACCTTCTATTAGGAGATGTGATTGAAAATGAAAGAGAATTGGGACTTATTCTACATAGGATGATGTTTCTTGATTTGTAGACATGTTTGTTACTTTAGTCCTTACCTAAATTCATCAATTTGTACAATTGAAAGCCCCCTATTCAACCACATTTTTTTTGTTTTTTGTTAATTCATGTTTTTGAAACATGTCACAAAAACATGAAGAGGAAAAAAACCGTTGAATCTTGATCCTCCATGAATTTAGCTTGGTGACATTTCCCTTCAAATGTCATCTTTGATTTTTCTCTCGAAATTAGAAATTATCCATTAATCAAGAGATTTCGAATCTAATAAAAAATGGTAGGAGCGAATGGATCTGCAAGCTCTCCATATGCATTGATTCTTGATGGTACCTGATGTTCTTGATGGTACCTGATGTTATGCAATATGCAATGCTTCTTGATGGTACTTGATAGATCAGCAAGCTCTCCATATGCATTGCTTCTTGATGGTACCTGATGTTATAGAGAGCTTGCTTCTTGATCAGCAAGCTCTCCATATGCATTCCTTCTTGATGGTACCTAATATTATACAAAACAAACAAATAGTTCCACGGTATTAAAAAAATAGTAAAATTTTTTGCATACATTATGTTTGCATAATCCTTATAAGTGACCCGTTTATCATTTACCGTGCATTGGATGGACAGATATCAGCAAAATAAAAATAGCAACCATATGAAAAATTTCTAAATAAGATTCATTATAGAAATTTACTTGTAGTATGGTGGAAAATGGAAATCATTGTTAAGATCATTTGCACTGTAAATATGTTGGACTCTTGCAAACCAACAATTGAGAAGAATTCATAAGATAAGAAAAACGAAGCAATTTGAACACTCAAAGAATGTATTCAAAATAAAAAAAGTTAAAACGTGGTAAACTATTACTCAATGATTTATAACGAGTATTTATAGACAAAGAACATGAATGTTTTAAGTCTCTTGATTTGACATGTCGAATGTCATAAAGAAGGCATAGATTTTGTTGAGCTTTTTGTATCTTAAAATATCCTTTTTCTCTTGAAACATTAAAGATTTGCATTGTATATTGTGCAAAAGAATCACTTCTGTATGAAAAGAAAAATAACACACCAAATACACAAATTTTCACCTACTTAGTGGTGCTTTAGAGGATTTATACTAAAATGAGGCCTCTCACATTGTGATTAAGAGAGAGACAAGGATGTCATATTTTTGTACACATGGCAACACACTACTTATCAATTTCCTTAATACATGATTAGTAGATGGACCATTTTTATTGTTTTTTGGGCCTAATGTGATATCGTATTGTCTTTGATAGCATAGTGCCACTTGTATCTAGAAAATGTAAAAAATAAAATAAAATCTTTCTATCTCATCTAAAGAATAGGGATCTATCAGTGGAAATTATTCAACTTTCCCTTTCCCTTGAAAGAGACTGATGAATCCATAAGCTCTACTCATTCATCAATGAGAACACATCCATATGTTCTCAATGAAGCAGATTCATAACTCTAGCCCTAAAATATAAACGAAAAGGTTCTCTTTAAAAACCTCTTTATTGATCACATGATATGATCCTTCTCGATCATGTCCTATGATCATTATTCTCTAATGAGAAGGTATTCTCATCAAGGATGAGCCCTGTTCCCTGCACATAGAAGAAGATATCTCAAGATGAGAGGATCTCCATGTCCCCATACTAGTGGTTCTCCTCTTCAACGCATGAAGATACTCTCTCAATAAATTAGATATAAGAATTCCATATCTTAGATAGAACTCTCCATACCTATCTAAAGGTGGATTCTCTTGAATCCCATATTCTATGACAAGAATATCCTCGTTTATATCATTCTTAGATCACTTACCTACCAATTCTTTCTTTTTCCTAATTACAAGTATAGGTACACTCTAGATACCCCTTTTATATGCCATCCTACCTCTTGTGTTCACTGGGATCCAATGCTCTAAGTCAAGCTAAGGTTAATACAAAGAAATCATGTGATTCATGTGAGTTAATACATATGCTCCTTATGATACACATTAAATGATGCCAAAAATGGTATCCATCTAATCTATGCCATCTAAAATAGTTAGACATATGTTTCAATGGACTATTTTATCTTCTAATAACTAGAAATATGCCTCCTTGTGTGTATTCCTATCAAGATCTGATAATATCTACTATTAAGAGACTAAATTTTAAGCTTACCCACTCCCCAAGCTCATATCTCCACCCTTAGTCTCTAAAAGTAATCTATGAGAATCAAATAAAGATATCATGATCTTCATTCATGTGGAGATGAATAAGATCATTTTCTATCAAATAAAGAAAAGGATTTGATATCAAAGCGTACCCCAAACATAATAAACGTATATGCTACTCTTTTAGTTTCCTTAGTTCTTAAAAATTAGCATATATGAATAACATTACAATGATGCATGGAAGTGAATATGTATTTAGTTCCTTTTTTTAAATGAAGATAAACAAAATGTATATGAATGCTTCAAGCAAAATGATTTCAATCATCTCAATTTTTTATCTTCATAACCATGCATATGCGCTAGATTATGCATCACGAAACCAAAATGAATGGAAGAAAATGGAAAGTAAATGATGATTCTGTGAGAAGATATGATAATCCTTGTTGTCCTTTGACTTTTTGAGATGCTTTATCTTGATACTTTGATCATATTGTACTCTTTAAAGCCTTGGAACACACTTGCATCTATTTCACCTTCCCTTTCATTGTCTTAGATACAAATAAAATGTTTCCCCCCAAGCTTGGGGCATTGTAAAAAGGTTACATGAGCACTAATTAGTGCAAATATCCATATATAAGAGTCCATAAGGCAGCAACATGTGCCTAAGATTCAAAGTTACAATTTTAAGTAGGATTTTCCTACTTTTTTGCAAAATACGCTTTACAATATATATACAAACATATTACAAGAAAATTAGGGAGAATTACAAAGAAGGTACTAACAATTTTATCTCGGAGACCCACTTATTTTTTAACTTGTCTTCCTCTACACTAAACACCTTGTGGCGCCTTGATGGGGGAGGCTTCTTACAATGAGAGATCTTTGTACCAAAAAACCTGAAGGACTTCTCTATAGATCACTCTTGGGATGATTTCCAAACATAAGTTGCATGCCCTTACAATACTACATCTTGTTATCAACATGCGCAAGAACCCAATCCCAATGTTGACCCATGAAAATTCCAAACCCAATTGAGATGCAAAAAAGGTAGGAGAATTGCCCATTGGGTGGCCCTTGATAGCCTTGAGTCTTAAAAGTCGCTAGGGAGGCCCATGCACCAACCTCTACATAGTCTTTGATTGGTTGATTCTTAAACTAGAGGCATTATAGAAGATATCAAGGTAATTCCAAAATCAAGTCTATTTCATTTTTTGGAAACACATTGGTCCCATCAACAAAGATTCTAAGAACCTTATGATTGTGACTATGGATGATTCCCTCCCAAACGTCAGTGATCGCTTTAACAATGGATTTTCATTTGATGAGGCCTTTTTTATCTTCATTGATCCACAATCAGAGCTGGCACACAATGCAATTGGAAAGCACATTGACAAAGACTTTGTAGCATGGTAATAGGTGACTGGTTTTCAATTTGATTCTCCTTTTCTTTCATCTAGATGAGTTTGATAACTTTTTCAATAAAATAGTTTGGAAGTGCACCAACATTGATTGCTTCACAACAAATTGCACATCAAAACCTCTTTCAACTTCTTGAGGAAGTCATTAGTGAAAACATTGGGCTTTTACCTTTAGGGAGGGACTCGAACACTTCAAGCGGAAATGGCAAAACTCCAAAAGTTCATAAAATCTTGCGAATTTTTCTTCATATGAACCTTTAGATGGTGGCCATTCAATCTTACCCTACACGAGATAGCATAGGAGATACCCCAAGTAGCAAGTTGAAGTGACCGATGATGAATCACAATTTCCAAAATCAAAAGTGCATTCTATATCATCTACAAGTATGCTTGGATCATTCTCCACATTCTTGCATTTTGGCCTTTCCTTTTGAATTCCAAATCTTATAGTATCTTTCCTTCTCTTCTTGATCATCATCAAATTAACTTCTTGGATCCTAGACCTGTGTATCATGCTTTCTACCTAATGGATGGAGATTGGACTCAAGATCATATGGTAGGTTTACCTTCTATTTGTCCTCATCACACCAAGACCTGTGTTCTTCAAACACAACATCCTTGCTTGTCGTGAATTGCTTGGTGGATGGATTATAAAACCTCTAGCCCATATGAGTTGAATCATAGCCAATGAATACTAGCTTGATTGCCCTTTCATCATGTTTACCTCTTATTTGTGAAGGTACATGTACAAAAGCTAAACAACTAACTACATTGCAATGACCTAGACATAGTTTTTGACCATTCCAAGATTCATAAGGATTCATACCTTGACGAGACTTGAATGGAAGTTTGTTTACAAGATATATAGCTATTGAGGTTACTTCTACCCATAAAGAGTGCAACAACTTCTTTTCTTCAAGCATTGTTCTAGGTGATCCAACTAGAATCTTGTTTCTTCTCTCGGCAATTCCTTTTGATTGACGAGAATTCTTGGAAGTCACTTCCCTTTTGATGCCTTTATCGAGCAAGAATTCATCAAACTTTTTGGAGAAGTATTCTCCACCTCCATTGTATCTGAGCTTCTTCAATGATCTACTAGTATGATTTCCCACATGTGCTATGTACTTCTTAAAGCTTTAAAAAACTTCATTTTTGTTTTTGATACAAGACAAAATGGTCCATCTACTGTGATCATCAACAAAGCCAATATGTTCCATCTACTATGATCATCAACAAAGGCAATGAAGGTTCTTGACTTGGTCCTCACACATCAGTGTGTACTAAGTCCAAAAGATTATTGTGGATGTAGCCATTGTGGTTAGATGGTTGTCTTTGTGCCTTCCCATTTTAACAAGCATCACATCTATCAATCATGTGTAGCTTTCATATGTTTGGTGGCCCTAGAACACTTTGATCCCTCCATATATCCTTCAAGGTTCTTTCATTCATATGAGTGAGTCTCTTATGCCGCACTTAAAGCCAACTTAGGGTTTGATACCCAAATATGAACAAAGCTATGTTCTTGGTTTGTCCTACTTCAAAAGTAAAGAGTCTTCCATGCTTCTCACATGTGGTGATCTTCTTGAAGCCTTGACATGGATCTTCCACAAAAGATCTATGTTGGGTGAACCTAACTTGCAAGACTTTTTCAACTACTTGGCCTACACTTATTTGGTTTTTAGGGATAGTGGATACATAGAGATCCTTGCTTGGAATGTTTACCATAGCATTGGAAGTTTTGTACATAACCAATCTTCTCCACATTGTTTGTGGTTTCATCCCCTCTTTGTACTTCATGTCTATGCTTTGGAATTTCCAATTCATATAGAAGAGCAACATTGCTTGCAACATTTTTTGAACATCCTGAGTATATCTAGAACAAATGATCATCTTCTTTACCTTTTTTGTGACTCAGATTCATTAGAAGTAATGAGTCTTCGTGTGATTGATCTTTAGAGTAATTGTTAAAGTCTCTTCTATTGTGAATTATATTGTTGTTGTTGAATTTATATCCACCTCTACCTCTAGTGTTTCCAAATCCACCTTCTCCACTTCCTTTCTAAGTCCTTCCATTGAACCCACAATTTTTAGTGGTGTGGTTGGTCTTATCACAAATGACACAAGGTTAAACATTTTGACCTTTTGATTTTTCATGTTTTGCTCCTCTGTTCTTCCCTTTCCACTTACTCTTGCCTCCATAGTTGGCTTGGGAAATCTCTTCTTCATCATCTTCCTTCTTCTTACCTTTGTGCTGCTTGTCTTTCTGATCTGAATAAAGAGCACTTGTTGTATTAGTTTGTTTAGAGTTACCTTCATTCATATTATTATTGCCTCTTGGTTGAAGACTTGCCCAATTTATGTTGAAATTTGGGGTTTGTACATCCATGATGAGATCATAAGCTATGGTGAAGGATTTTCATTGATTATCACTTATAATTCCATTTAGAATTTGCCTCATGATGGCATCTTCTTCAATCAGCTCTCCAATGGATGTTAACTTATGTACAACCTCCTTGATCTTGGTAACAAACTCTGTGATAGTTTGTTTTGGTGTCTTCTTCATTTGGTTGAATTCATTCCATATATCCTTCTTTTTTGCTCTTGTACTAGAAAAGAAGAAGGTCTCAAGTGCATCCCAAGCCACTTGAGACACTTTTTATCCTCTAATATGTGATAATAAAAAATTAGAGGTAAATTTTAGTATGTATGACCTTGCTTGAGCATCCTTTGCACACCAAAGTGTGCGTTTCTTTAAATCCTCTTGTGTAGGTGCTCCTTTGGATCTTTGAGTAGGCATATATTCATCACCTACTATAATTCCATAAACATTTCTACCTTGCAAATAGGCTTCCATTCTGATTTGCCAAGAAAAATAGTTGTTTCTATCAAGCTTCTCAATCATTGAGGGAAAGCTATCACCCATCTTGATGTAGCTTTGATACCACTAAGAGAACTTGAAGAAGCTTGTAGGAGGTAGAAATGTGAGGTTCAAAGTGATGAAGATTGGTCTAGCTAACCAACACAAGACCAGCCCGTGCACTCTTGGAATTTCAAATAAACCTTAAAGGCTTTTTATTAGTGCAATAAATTCCACTATGTACTTTCAAACATCAACAAGAAAGAGTTGATACAAAATAGATATGTTCACACATTGATCTTGATGCAAGGGTTGAAACCAAGTTAATGTTCTTTGATATGAGCCTAAAATCCTCATATTGAGTAAACAAGGCATCGACCTATTTTTCTCTCAATATTTGCTTGAATTTGGCTACATGATTGTATGGATTTCTCCTGCCATCAAAGTAGTCCTTCACAGACTTCACTAGCTAAGTAGGTCTCAAGATTATCTATTTTTTTTCTCGGTCTAGAGAATGGAAAGTCATCAATGCCCCTTTGATTCCTATGGATTCTATATATATGTTGTTTTCCTCTATTGATATCTATCCTTGATCTTTCTTTCCCTATGGTGTGCACAAAGTTCACTTCAGGTCGTTCCTTGGGCTTCTCTCCCTATGTTCCATGGACATGTGAAGCTCCTACCTAGTCTTGGCTATGAGCATTAGTAGATCTATGTGAGGGGAAAATTGGGTAGGAGAATTGCCCATTGGGTGGCCCTTGGTAGCCTTGAGTCTTAAAAGTTGCTAGGGAGGCCCATGCAACAACCTCTACATAGTCTTTGATTGGTTGAATCTTAAACTAGAGGCATTATAGAAGATATCAAGGTAATTCCAAAATCAAGTCTATTTCATTTTTTGGAAACACATTGGTCCTATCAACAAAGATTCTAAGAACCTTATGATTGTGACTATGGATGATTCCCTCCCAAACGTCAATGATCGCTTTAACAATGGATTTTCATTTGATGAGGCCTTTTTTATCTTCATTGATCCACAATCAGAGCTGGCACACAATGCAATTGGAAAGCACATTGACAAAGACTTTGTAGCATGGTAATAGGTGACTGGTTTTCAATTTGATTCTCCTTTTCTTTCATCTAGATGAGTTTGATAACTGTTTCAATACAATAGTTTGGAAGTGCACCAACATTGATTGCTTCACAACAAATGGCACATCAAAACCTCTTTCAACTTCTTGAGGAAGTCATTAGTGAAAACATTGGGCTTTTACCTTTAGGGAGGGACTCGAACACTTCAAGCGGAAATGGCGAAACTCCAAAAGTTCATAAAATCGTGCAAATTTTTCTTCATATGAAGCTTTAGATGGTGGCCATTCAATCTTGCCCTACATGAGATAGCATAGGAGATACCCCAAGTAGCAAGTTGAAGTGACCGATGATGAATCACAATTTTCAAAATCAAAAGTGCATTCTATATCATTTTTGTCAAACATTCATGGGTGAGATTCTTTACTTTCTTTTCTCTTGAGGATTCTACACATTTCGTTAGTTAGTTTAGTAATCATTCCGTCCCACCACTCTTTAAAGTACGTGTATAGCTTGTTCCTCTTGATTTCCTCTTCATCTCTAATAGTACTCCTTGTTGAGAGCTTGATGAGCCACATTTTTTTCTTATTCTAGGTTGATACTCATGCAAGCTCATTTATCCCTACATGCATGGGTATTTTCCCTCATTAAGGGCCTCACTTCCATAAGTACATCCACTTCTAACCTTAATCAAGCCTTTTTGTAGGTGTGAGTTTCTTTTGTTAACTTTAGAATCTAACCGATGGATTCTTCTGAAGAGATTCTCCCTCTCACACTCCAAATTTTTTGGATCTCCTTCTAATCTCTATGCAAGAGGACATGTGTCTGATTGAAAACTTTAATCCAAATCCTTGAAGGAGAAGAGCATTCATTGAAGGCTTGACTCTAGGAAAGGGAAATATCTTGTTGAATTGAAGGCACAGAGAAGACCATAGGATCAACATGTAACAAATGAGCTTTCCTAATTTTAGTAAAGGGTTTGAAACTTAAAACTAATATGAAATGATCTAACACACCAATGTCCATATCTTGGGGGAGAAAGGGAGCCCCAATGTTGATATATTTTGGTAGTGATGTGTGTAAACACACTTAGGACTGTCAAGGCACTTTTCTCCCTCTTTAGGAGGTCCCCCCCCCCCCCCCCCCCCCGCTTTTATATATGTCTATAATCCTATTGGGTTGCTTATCTTTGTACATTCAATTGGTAATACATTTAGTAATATGTGTTGTGCTCAAAGTTTCTTCTTCTTCCTTGTGTTGTTTGTGCGCTTCCAATGGAAACCCCTCCGGTCATAATCTCATAATCACACAAAATTTAATGAGCATATTGAGGGTGATTAGGAGTTTAAAACAGCTTTGCTTTGTGGCATCAAAATTTCAATATCACGATGCTTATGTTAGAAATTTTGTCCTTTAGTGCGAAACATATATGCATGTTTCGGTTTGCCAATTCAAGCACCTCGAAGTCAACTACAAGTCTAGGGGAGCTCAACCAACAGGGCAATTTTTTTCAAGTTTTTGAGATACAATCTTTTTTTGCATGATGGTATTTTAGTCAGTGGCCATGGCTGAAAGTAGTGATGTATTTTGTATGTTGGATGTTGAGGACAAGTTGAATGGTACCAATTACCCATTGTTGGCATATATGATGCATCATGTATTGGTCACAAATGGAATTTTGACTATTGTGTAGGGTTTCAAAAAACGACCCACTACACCTGCAAATACAGTTATTGAAGGTGATACAAATGGTGTTGAAGATGATGATCTTCAAATTCTTGTTTGTGATGCAGTTCTTGTTGCACCTATTATAGAGCAACTTAATTGGGATGGCAGATATGCTCACACACATGCATTGATAGCTTCGTCTGTCAAACTTACCATTATCCCTCACATTCACTCTTTCAAAATAGCTAAGCATGCTTGGGGTACAGTTACCACTTTATACTAGGAAATAAATGAGCTTGGTGTTGCTTACCTCTGAAAACAGTTTGAGAGAGAGCACATGAATGAATGAGATTTCATGGGCAGGTTTTTGAAGGCGATTCGATGGAGCATTTGATTCTTGTTGATGAAGTCTTGCTAGATGGTTCACTTGTGCACACTATTTTGAACAGTCTTCCAGATTCATGTCAAAGTTTTGCTTCTACTCTTTGATTGATTTTAAAAGGAAATCCAAATGCATTAGCATTTGAGGATTTATTCTTTGTTTTGTTGCAGGAAGATTATTTTGGGTAGAACAGGTCCAGTGTGCATGTTGTAGATCAATCTTTCCTAGCTAGTTAGAAGGCCAAAGGTATTTGGTCATCTACTAGTAACCAAAAATTTTCTAATTCTACACAATCAAAGAAGGATGACAAAGAAGAGAAGAAAACAAAAAAGCAAAAATTGTTTTGCAAATAGTGTAAAGGAAATGATAATGTCATAAAGAGTTGTCAAAAACTGGCTGCAAAAGAGGAAAAGATGAAAGAGGCTGGAATGGTTGTTGTAGAGGCCTCTACACCAAAAATAGAGTCTAGTAATCTTGTCTAGAATGAAGAATGGGTGTTTACTAGTGTTTGTAGTTATGACCCACCTTCTCATGAGTAGTGCATGTCTGTAGTAGACCTAGATGTTTAGTACTTTGATAGTGGGGCAACCAAACATATTTCCTTGCAATGCAATTTCCTTAGCTCACTTGAGCCTACCCCTACAAGGAATACTATCACATGTGCCAACAACTCCTATTATCCTATCATGGGAGTTGGTAAAATCATTTTGAATACTAGTGATGGTGGTTCTTTCACATTGTGAGATGATTTTGTGCCATGGATCAATAAAAATATGTTATTAGTTTCAACATTAGCGAAGATTGTCTTGGTTGTGAAATTTGTTGATGATAGATGTACAATTCATGATCTATCAAATGGCGATCTCATTATTACTTTTGGCATGTTTTGTCATGGGCACTATAAGATCATATATTATACAAAAACTATGAGTGATTCAACATGTGTAGTTCAAGATTCTTGGGCTATGTCAGATGCAAAGCTTTGGCATGCACGCTTTGGTCATCTGAATTTTTCTAGTTTACTACACTTGCAAAAATCTGAAATGGTGTCCTCTCTAGCCAAAATTGAGGTACCTCATGACCATGTCTCTAAAGGCTATATGTTGGGCCAAATGCAACATTCCTCCTTCCCAAAAGATGGTTCAGTTTGAGCTACTTAGAAATTGCAGATTGTTCACATTGTTGTTTGTGGCCCTATGCACACACCTTCTTTTGGGAATTACCTTTACTTCATGATTTTTATTGATGATTCTTCAAGGCATCCATGGGTGTATCGATCGAAAGCAAAGTCCAAATTGTTTATGTGCTCCACATAGTTAGGTTTTGGCTAAAAATCTGTGTGAATGTAAAATGAGCACCCTTCGTTGGAGGGGAATATATTTCTTCTTATTTTAATGCATTTCTAGTTGAATGTGGTATAAAACATCATTGGACAATGACATATACACCTCAATAGAATGGAGTTGTTGAAAGGAAGAACAGTTCACTCATGGAGATGGCGAGGTGTATGGTCAAAAGTCAAGCTTTAGCACCTAGCTTCTCACTTGAGGATGTTACGTGTGCAACATATGTACTTAACAAGTATCCCACTAAAGCATTGCAATCTAACACTCCATATGAGGCTTGGCATGGTCACAAGCCCTGTGTTGCTCATCTGTGTGTCTTTGGTTGTCTAGCATTTGCATTAGTGCTTGAACAAAAACGTAGAACATTGGATGATAAAGCAGTGAAATATGTTTTTCTTGGATACATTATTGAAAGCAACGGCTATCGTTTGTATCATCCACACACTAAATACATTTTGGTTAGTCCTGATGTTCTTTTGGTGAAAGATGAAATTTAGCCATTACTTTCATGTACTAAGGAGACATAACTTAGCTCAAAAGATGTGTATGACACTTTGCTACCTCTTTTTATAGGTGGACAATAAAGTGGTGGTCCAAATGAGGAAATTTCTTAGCCTTTAGAGGCTCCACATGATGATGTAGATCATTCCATTTTTTATGCAGATTTACATGATGGACATCGATAAACATCATAATATTTGAAGTAAAATCCATATATATTATCATTGCACATCTTAATGTCTGAAATTCGCATCATCACTATTGTATCATTCCATGTCATAACATTTGAATTATAATTAAATTGATGTCATCCTCATCATAACATTTGAATTAAAATTCATATCATATCATTGCATAACTTAACTTTTAAAATCCCATCATCACTACTTTATCACTCCATGTCATAATATTTGAATCAAAATACAATGGACATCATCCACATAATAACATTTAAATTGAAATCCATATCATATTGCTACATACCTCAACATTTTAAATCCACATTGTCACTACACATTAAAATCGAGATCATCACTAAACCTCTATGTGTTTGGTTCTTGTGTGGAAGACAGGTTTTGATGTTAAGTGCATAAAACTTACATTATCTCCAAATATGTGAGGCTTGGAACTTGCAAGTCCCAAATCTTAGTACAATTCTCTTAACCATATTGCCTCTTGAGTTTCTATGGTGAAGCCTCTATACTTTGCTTCAACTGAGGATAATGCAATTGCTAGCTGGTTCTTGGTGCTCCATGACACTACCTTTGATCTTGCAAATGCTAAGTAACTAGAGGTACTTCTTCTATCATTCTTAGCTCCTACCCAATCTGCATTTGAATATAGCTTAAGATCCAAATATGATGAGTAAGGATAAAGTATACCTTCATTGAGTGTTCTCTTGAGGTAGTTGACTACTCTCTTAGCTACATCCATATGTGGTCTTCTTGGTGAGTGCATGAATTTCTTAGCACTCCTACACTATATGAGATATTTGCACTTATATGAGTAGCATAGATCAGGCTACCAACCGAGCTTTGATACTCTTTAATGTCTTTGATTTGCTCACCTTCATAAATACTAAGTTGATGATTCATCTCGAAAGGTGTACCTATAGGTTTAGAATTCTCCATTTTTAACTTTAGGAGAAGATCTTGAATGTATCTCCTCTCATTTGAATACATCCCTTGATCTGTGTACATGATCGACATGCCTAAGAAGAATGTGGGCTAACTTGAATAACTCATTTTGAACTCCTCTTGCATATGCCATTTGATCCTTTATATACCATTCAAGTCATGTCCTATCACAATTATGTCATCTAGATATACACACAAATAGATAACTTCATTGTGAACCCTTCTCATGAACAAAGAATGGTCTGCATTGCTTGACCTAAAACCTTGATCTTGGAGATAGGTTATCAATATAAAATTTGAAGCTCTAGGAGCTTATTTCAATTGGCCATACAATGCCTTTTTGAGTCTGCATACATAAGATGAGTAATTAGGGTTTTCAAATACAGGATCTTGTTACATGTATACCTCTTCACTAATCCAACCAATGAGAAATGCATTCTTCACATCTAGTTGAAGTAGTCTCCGATTTCTTGTAGGTGCTACACTTAGTAATGTCCTGATTGTAGTCATCTTGACAACTAGTGAGTAGGTCTCCTCATAGTCTATACCATGAGTTTGAGCACATCCTTTGGCAACTAATCTAGCCTTATACTTGAAAATAGATCCATCTAAATTTCTTTTTAGCTTTTAGACCCATCTACAACCTATTAGCTTCTGATTAGTTTGCATTGGAATTAACTCCCAATTGTCCATTTATTTTAAGGCTTTTATCCCCTCTTTCAAAGATTTCTCCCAATTAGGGTTACCCTTAGCTTCATCATATGTTGAAGGTTCCCTTGAATTTGATTCTTTGTCCAAATAAGTTGGATGCTTTGTAAGAAAAGTAGAAACATATCTACATCTCTCAAGTTTCTTTTACTCCCTTGTTGACCTTCTACCAGTATGCTTGGATCATTCTCCACATTCTTGCATTTTGGCCTTTCCTTTTGAATTCCAAATCTTATAGTATCTTTCCTTCTCTTCTTGATCATCATCAAATTAACTTCTTGGATCCTAGACCTGTGTATCATGCTTTCTACCTAATGGATGGATATTGGACTCAAGATCATATGGTAGGTTTACCTTCTATTTGTCCTCATCACACCAAGACCTGTGTTCTTCAAACACAACATCCTTGCTTGTCGTGAATTGCTTGGTGGATGGATTATAAAACCTCTAGCCCATATGAGTTGAATCATAGCCAATGAATACTAGCTTGGTTGCCCTTTCATCATGTTTACCTCTTATTTGTGAAGGTACATGTATAAAAGCTAAACAACTAACTACATTGCAATGACCTAGACATGGTTTTTGACCATTCCAAGATTCATAAGGATTCATACCTTGACGAGACTTGAATGGAAGTTTAATATAGCTATTGAGGTTGCTTCCACCCATAAAGAGTGCAACAACTTCTTTTCTTCAAGCATTGTTCTAGGTGATCCAACTAGAATCTTGTTTCTTCTCTCGGCAATTCCTTTTGCTTGAGGAGAATTCTTGGAAGTCACTTCCCTTTTGATGCCTTTATCGAGCAAGAATTCATCAAACTTTTTGGAGAAGTATTCTCCACCTCCATCGTATCTGAGCTTCTTCAATGATCTACTAGTATGATTTCCCACATGTGCTATGTACTTCTTAAAGCTTTTAAAAACTTCATTTTTGTTTTTGATAAAAGACAAAATCGTCCATCTACTGTGATCATCAACAAAGCCAATATGTTCCATCTACTATGATCATCAACAAAGGCAATGAAGGTTCTTGACTTGGTCCTCACACATCAGTGTGTACTAAGTCCAAAAGATTATTGTGGATGTTGCCATTGTGGTTAGATGGTTGTCTTTGTGCCTTCCCAATTTCACAAGCATCACATCTATCAATCATGTGTAGCTTTCATATGTTTGGTGGCCCTAGAACACTTTGATCCCTCCATATATCCTTCAAGGTTCTTTCATTCATATGAGTGAGTCTCTTATGCCGCACTTCAAGCCAACTTAGGGTTTGATACCCAAATATGAACAAAGCTATGTTCTTGGTTTGTCCTACTTCAAAAGTAAAGAGTCTTCCATGCTTCTCACATGTGGTGATCTTCTTGAAGCCTTGACATGGATCTTCCACAAAAGATCTATGTTGGGTGAACCTAACTTGCAAGACTTTTTCAACTACTTGGCCTACACTTATTTGGTTTTTAGGGATAGTGGATACATAGAGATCCTTGCTTGGAATGTTTACCATAGCATTGGAAGTTTTGTACATAACCAATCTTCTCCACATTGTTTGTGGTTTCATCCCCTCTTTGTACTTCATGTCTATGCTTTGGAATTTCCAATTCATATAGAAGAGCAACATTGCTTGCAACATTGTTTGAACATCCTGAGTATATCTAGAACAAATGATCATCTTCTTTACCTTTTTTGTGACTCAGATTCATTAGAATAATGAGTCTTCCTGTGATTGATCTTTAGAGTAATTGTTAAAGTCTCTTCTATTGTGAATTGTATTGTTGTTGTTGAATTTGTGTCCACCTCTACCTCTAGTGTTTCCAAATCCACCTTCTCCACTTCCTTTTTAAGTCCTTCCATTGAACCCACAATTTTTAGTGGTGTGGTTGGTCTTATCACAAATGACACAGGGTTAAACATTTTGACCTTTTGATTTTTCATGTTTTGCTCCTCTCTTCTTCCCTTTCCACTTACTCTTGCTTGCATAGTTGGCTTGGGAAATCTCTTCTTCATCATCTTCCTTCTTCTTACCTTTGTGCTGCTTGTCTTTCTGATCTGAATAAAGAGCACTTGTTGTATTAGTTTGTTTAGAGTTACCTTCATTCATATTATTATTGCCTCTTGGTTGAAGACTTGCCCAATGTATGTTGAAATTTGGGGTTTGTACATCCATGATGAGATCATAAGCTATGGTGAAGGATTTTCATTGATTATCACTTTTAATTCCATTTAGAATTCGCCTCATGATGGCATCTTCTTCAATCAGCTCTCCAATGGATGTTAACTTATGTACAACCTCCTTGATCTTGGTAACAAACTCTGTGATAGTTTGTTTTGGTGTCTTCTTCATTTGGTTGAATTCATTCCATATATCCTTCTTTTTTGCTCTTGTACTAGAAAAGAAGAAGGTCTCAAGTGCATCCCAAGCCACTTGAAAAATTAGAGATAAATTTTAGTATGTATGACCTTGCTTGAGCATCCTTTGCACACCAAAGTGTGTGTTTCTTTAAATCCTCTTGTGTAGGTGCTCCTTTGGATCTTTGAGTAGGCATATATTCATCACCTACTATAATTCCATAAAGATTTCTACCTTGCAAATAGGCTTCCATTCTGATTTGCCAAGAAAAATAGTTGTTTCTATCAAGCTTCTCAATTATTGAGGGAAAGCTATCACCCATCTTGATGTAGCTTTGATACCACTAAGAGAACTTGAAGAAGCTTGTAGGAGGTAGAAATGTGAGGTTCAAAGTGATGAAGATTGGTCTAGCTAACCAACACAAGACCAGCCCGTGCACTCTTGGAATTTCAAATAAACCTTATAGACTTTTGATTAGTGCAATAAATTCCACTATTTACTTTCAAACATCAACAAGAAAGAGTTGATACAAAATAGATATGTTCACACATTGATCTTGATGCAAGGGTTGAAACCAAGTTAAGGTTGTTTTATATGAGCCTAAAAGCCTCGTATTGAGTAAACAAGGCATCGACCTATTTTTCTCTCAATATTTGCTTGAATTTGGCTACATGATTGTATGGATTTCTCGTGCCATCAAAGTAGTCCTTCACAGACTTCACTAGCTAAGTAGGTCTCAAGATTATCTATTTTTTTTCTCGGTCTAGAGAATGGAAAGTCATCAATGCCCCTTTGATTCCTATGGATTCTATATATATGTTGTTTTCCTCTATTGATATCTATCCTTGATCTTTCTTTCCCTATGGTGTGCGCAAAGTTCACTTCAGGTCGTTCCTTGGGCTTCTCTCCCTATGTTCCATGGACATGTGAAGCTCCTACCTAGTCTTGTCTATGAGCATTAGTAGATCTATGTGAGGGGAAAATTGGGTCACCCTCCCAAGCATTTCTACTATGCTCTATAACCACATACATCCTTTCGGAAGTATTTTCCAGATAAATGCATTTATCAAGAACATCAGGATCTTTGAACTTGTGCATAATGGTACCATCTACATCCATAAGCTTATTTGGCTTGAATCTCCAAAATGCCTTCTCATTTTCCTTATTGATAAAGATTTCTATGCTCATATTATCTTGGGGAATCCATTCAAGTGTGGTGATAGCCACTCAACTATTGAGCTCAAGATCTAGCCTTATGATTGACACTAGCTTTAGATGATATGAGGCTCTTTCAATCAGCTTTTCATATATGTTTGTGTGATATAAGGTTCATTAATTTGATCTGCTTATTTTTCCAAACTTTAGAGTACAACCACGTTGTAGGGTTATTTATGTACTAATCTCTTGTTCTTTTTCGTTCCTTTTGATATGAAATCTTGTTTTGAATGCTTCATCATTAGGAGTGATTTTCATTTGTCGATGCTTTTCATTTAATCATTAGATTAGATTCATTTCTTTAGGGTTATCACACCATACTTTACTTATTACTTGACTTGAGTGAATTATATTTTCTTGAACTTAAACCGTTCCTATCCTAACCCGAATGATTAATATCACCTATGCATAATTAGCCTAAGCTAAAATTGACTACGGGGGTTGAGTAATCTTCCAACCTCAAGTTTGTACTTGAAATTGCTCTAGTGCTCATGACACTCCCCAAGATCTTCTCTACAATTGCGTCTTTCTTTGATACTCAATTATCTCTAAACACCCTTTAAAAATCCCAAAATTAAACTCAAAATAGAACAAAATTTAATTTGCAAACGAAAGAACCAAAAATCCTATTTTTCATGATAGATAGTGTCTATCACGATAGATGCTCTATCACGATTTCAATTTGTTGTGATAGAAAAGTCTATTGCAATAGATGGCTCTATCGTCTATCGTGGATTTGGTGTGTCATGATGGATTGTCTATATGTCATGACAGATGGGTCTATCTTATATTGTAAAAAGGCTTCTATCATGATAGATGTGTGTCTATCACAAAAGATGGCCTCTCTATCATGATAGATGTGTGTCTATCACAAAAGATGGTCTCTCTATCATGATAGAAAAGTCTTGCAATAGATGGTCTCTATCATCTGACATGGGGCCTATCAATTGTGATAGATAGGTCTATCGTGATAGACAATCTATTCGTTTTCTATCATGTTTTTAGTCTATCATGATAGACATGTCTATCTTGATAGAAGATCTCTGTTGTGGATTCTTGTTTGACATGATAGACATGTCTCTCCTGATAGGCGGGTAGCTATCGTGGTTTTTATCTATTGAGATTGATAGTATACATCACAATGGACGAAAAAAATGAGAATTTTCAAGATGCACCTATTGTTTTGGGATAGTGATATGGAGGTGTCTATCATGCATGTTATGCAAAACAGAATATTGACATTTTCTTTCTATCACAATAGATAGAGACTATCATCTCATGCCATGGACAGGGTTTTGTCATACTTGATGATGATGTAGAGCTACTCTTGAAGCTAAATCTTGTAGAAAACACTCATTAACATGCAAAAAAAAGCACCCACACAAGCTCTCTCTCATTAGCAAAATGAGGGAATGAATGAGGAAGGTGGAGATATGACCAAAAAATGAAATTTTTGGTGATTATGGAGATGGATGGAAGAGGAGAGTGGAGAGTAGAGATGATTCTCATGGTAAAAAATGTAAAGAAAATTAAAAAATACCTACTCAGCAATGATTCCAATGTTGATATTCTATGTCTTACCGGAACACCCTCATCGTTGAATCACATTCCTCAACAATAGCACCAAATTTGGTGTCACTCTAGCACAATTTAAGTACCATCATGGTGAAGGTCCATCTCATAAATATCAATCTATGGAGATGTGAGGATGGTGTCTTGTCCTTGAGCGATAGGAGTGCACAAATAAGTGAGTGAGAAGCATGATGACATGCACACACATTCACCCACATGCACACAAGGCAAGGCAAAGGCTAGAAAAATGGAATCTTCTATTCAATAGGTCCATAAAAGTATACAATGCTCCAAGGAAAACTCAATCTCTAACTATGTAACCCCAAAATGGGATCGTTAGCTCCTTTTATAGTTTCTGACTAACAAATGGCTTAGGTCAGACTTAGTGTCCAGCCAAGTTTAAAATAAAGTTTGTAGGTTAGTTTGAAAGCTCAAACAAACTCCAAAAATATGAAATTTGGAACATAAGCTCTACAAATACTCCTGTTGACAGGATGCGGGAAGAAGCAAGTATGGACACACATGCAGATCTAGCACTGAGGCTACCCTTCATTTTTTTTCAAAACCCTAACATCATTCTAAAGTGATTCTCATCACTACAAACCCTTGTAAATATCATTTCACCTTTTTGTAGCTCCATTTTGTACAAGCCGAGGAGTCCTCGAGCTTGGGGAGCCTTAGATGTAAGTGCCTGCCAATTTTCATAATTTTTAGATCTCGTTTGGGCCCTCAAATAAGCCCCGGAACCTAATTTTTAACTAGGCCGAACACTAGGTCTGAACAGGGCCAAAGCTAGTCAAAAACTATAAATAGAGCTAGAGAGCTCATTTTTGGGGGTGGCTTCTTGTAGTTTGAACTTGTTTGAGAGCTTTCTTGCAATAGAAGTGATTCCATTGTCTTCCTCTCTTTGTCCTTACTGTGTGTGCGCGTGTGTGTGTATGTGTGTGCATGCTTGTGTGCTTCTCACTCACTCACTTGTGCTTCCACTTGCTCGTGGTCTTCATACCATCCTCATGTCTTCCCGGATTGACATTAAAGGAGGTGCTACTCATCACTGAGCTACACCAAATTTTGGCGCCGTTGCCGGGGATCGAGCTTTGAGGACGAGCGTGTGAGGGTAAGACGTAGAGAGGACGCGTTGGAATGGTAAGTAGTAGGTAAATTTCTGATTTTTCTCCATCTCCATTTTCATCTTCACCTCCTTCTCCATCTCCACCTCCACCTCCTTCCCCACTACATATCCCCTCTTCCTTTTCTTTCCCTCATTTGTTGTGTGCGAGTTTGAGAGAGAGCGATTGTGCGTGCTTGTATTTGTGCGTTTTTTGCATGTTTCTTGCAGGTGGCAGCTCCATCATCATCTCCAGCAAGTTCAGCAGGTACAGAAATTGTCTGCACAGTTCCCGAGGCGTTGAGCTCGAGCTATCGCGACACCCCGTGAGCTATCGCGACACCCCGTGAGCTATCGCGACACCCCGTGAGCTATCGCGACACCCCAAGGTATCGCGACACCCCGTGAGCTATCGCGACACCCCAAGGTATCGCGACACTTCGAGCTATCGCGACACCCCAAGGTATCGCGACACTTCGAGCTATCGCGACACCCCAAGGTATCGCGACACTTCGAGCTATCGCGACACCCCAAGGTATCGCGACACTTCGAGCTATCGCGACACCCCAAGGTATCGCGACACTTCGAGCTATCGCGACACCCCAAGGTATCGCGACACTTCGAGCTATCGCGACACCCCAAGGTATCGCGACACTTCGAGCTATCGCGACACCCCAAGGTATCGCGACACTTCGAGCTATCGCGACACCCCAAGGTATCGCGACACTTCGAGCTATCGCGACACTTCGAGCTATCGTGACACCCCAAGGTATCGCGACACTTCGAGCTATCGCGACACCCCAAGGTATCGCGACACTTCGAGCTATCGCGACACCCCAAGGTATCGCGACACTTCGAGCTATCGCGACACCCCAAGGTATCGCGACACTTCGAGCTATCGCGACACCCCAAGGTATCGCGACACCCCCAGCTATCGCGACACTTCGAGGTATCGCGACACCCCGTGACCTATCGCGACACTTCGAGGTATCGCGACACTCCCAGCTATCGCGACACCCCGACCCGACCTATCGCGATACCCGGCCATTAACGCATGAAAAATGAGAGTTAATTTTTGAGTGATTGAAAGGGTAGTTGAGCTTGAATTTTGACATATTGGTATAACTTAGAACCTTGGTAGGGGGCAAAAGGCATAGAAACCAGAGATAGGTGGGACTAAGTGATTCTCAGAGACAGGGGGTACAGTGAGCTACCCAAGGGGGTTAAAATTATTGAAGCGTGTCTTTCAAATACTTGTGGCAATAAAGCTATACTAACTGGTGAGTTTTTGCAGGAACTTTGTGGGCACTCAAGGCAATCAAAGCAAGCTAGCAAGGGTGAGTATCGGGCTTGGGAGAAGGCTTCCTGGGCTTGCATAGCTGTCGGGTCAACCAGCTGATTGAGGTTGGAAGATCTCATAACCCTCCTTTGTCAATTCCTAGCCTAGGCTAAGTACGACTTAGGTGTGGTAATTAACTAGGGCAACGTTAGGCACGAATCAAGTCCAAGAGAATTAATCAACCAAGTGCAAGAAAATAAATAGGTCTTAAGTGCGAAAACACTAAGGGACAAAAAGGTAAACGGGAATCGATCACTCATCAAGTGCGGAAATTCACTTAAGTACTCCTGACGACGCAATTTCAGACAAGACCATAAACATACTATTCAACTAAAAAGAACAAAGTGATTGGTGCAAAATCAACCTGCAACGAGAGCGTGCTTGGGATCCAGGGGGTGAATAAATCAGGCATATGAACCTTAGATCAGGCAGACATTTAGGCCAAGACAGACGAAGCCTCAGATCATCTGAAGCTAGTGTCAATCACACTGCCAGGTCTTGGGCCCAGCAGTTGAGCGATAACCCATACACTCCCAGGTCAGAAACCAGTGATTCTGAAATGTCCTATCACATGGAGAGACCAGTAGGGGGTTCAGGGTTGGCTTATCTAGAAAAACCAGAGGGGCCTTATAAGACTCAATTGGAATATATCAGGACGAATCGTCTAGGTGCTCGCATCTACGAAGACGGACTGAGAAGATCAGTGGTCCAGATTAAGAACCCCGACCAACCCCATGGAATAGGCCACCCGGTAGTCAAGTTTGAGAATGGAGCATATCTAGATAAAGAGGGGACTATATATGTAGTCACCACTCTTCCTGATAGAACTGATGAGTTTGGAAATGTGATTGCGGAGACCGACATGGGTGATATAGAGCAAGGGAACTTAGAGAGAGAGCCAAGAACTCCCCGTGGTAAGTCTGTCTTGACCAGAATCATGAATCCTGAGTGGATTCCACAAGATAATAAAAGCATAGATCTGCTTTTAAATCGGGAAACCGATGAGGCTTTTTGGAGATATAGAACTTCTCAACCTCAGGAGGTGAATACCCTCACAATCTACGAGTTTAAAGACCCTGATAGTCCAGGCCAAGTAACCTACCTAGACACTGCATCAGAGAGAATCTTCGTGGTCACTGAGCAGGGCAGACATGCCTACACTTGGAAGGGTGAATTTGTTTTTCCCCAACCAAGGTCTAATGTGTCCTTTGGTCATCAAGGAGCTGGGACCTCCCAAGCTCATGGCGCTCAAAGAGATAGAGGTAGAGACAAACCTGAGGTAAGTTTTGCCAACTCCCTGGGGAGAGAAAGAACGGGAACAGAAAGGAATAGAGTAGAACCTGAGAGACATAGAACCCCATGGAATCACCGGGACATTGATGACTTTCCTTTGCCAAGGCCGAGAGAACACACTAGGACCCTACGACCAACCCAACTTGTGAAGTCCATGAAGAATTATTTCGATGGCACCGGAGACCCCTATGACCATGTGGCAGAATTTCGACAAGTGTTGAAAGCTGAACAAGTGGAGGACCTATTCACAAAATATAATGCGTTCGGTCTGACCCTTAGGAACACTGCCCTTACGTGGTTCCAACCACTGAATGAGAGGCATTTCAGAAACATAGACCAACTCTTGGAGGCATTTATTGTGGAGTTTTCTAAGAGTGGAATCAGGCATAACACCTCCTCACTAATTCATAGCTTCAAACAAACACCTCAAGAGACGGTCAGACTAGCTGGAAGAAGATTTAGACAGTACCTGGAGAGATGTCCTATGCCGGAGTTACCCACACCAGCCAAACAAGTGGCCTTGTTCCTAGACGGACTGTTGAGCACTAAGCTCAGGTCATATGTGTACCTGAAGGACCCTAGGACGATAGAGGAGTGCGTGCGCATGTGCATAGACATTGAGGACAATCTAGGTGAGGAGTTAGAACTATCAAAAATCTATAAGGATTCTGACAGCTCTAGTAAACAGACATCTGGTCAATCCACATCCATCGAGGAACTTGCAGAAAAGGTAGCCCAAAAACTAGGTGTCTCTAGCAAGCAAATTCCGAGATTTGCCCCAGTTAAGCGGTGTTACAATTGTGGCGGCGAACATATGGCAAGTGTATGCCCCATTATGGCCCAACCTCAGGTGAATCCTAGTAGCCAGTACTGCACCATAGAGCGCAGGTACACCAACCACACGGCACCAGACTGCCCATATAACAAACAAACTGTTAGGCAGAATTATCCTCAGCCATATCCACAACAGGGTAGGTACCAGAATCAGTACCCATCACCACACTACAACAGACCGCAACAAACTTATCAGCCACCTTATCAAGGGCAGCAGAGACCTCAACCAGTCCTAGTGCAGCAACCCCCTACTCCAACCAATGTGATCCCAGTGAAGTATGCATCCACTGAAGAGAATCCGAACAGAGCCATAGTCCCAGTCACCCCATTGCTATCAGACAGTGACCCCAGTGACCATAGTTTTGACTCCGCACATATTGATAGCCCACAGGCTTACTACATGCAGTCACCCGAGCATAACGAGTCATACTACTATGAGGACCCAAGTGAAAATAGTGGGGAACCGGAGTATTCTAATGTCATGTTCACAAACCCTAACTCTAGACCTCAACCTAGGCAGGGACGACCCCCATTTCCTAGAGGGCCATGTTTCAGATGTCAGGGAGATCACCTTGTACGTGATTGTCCACTACCGATCCCTACACTACCCCAGCCAGTAACCATTCAGGGCTTTTGTCAAGACTGCGGGAAAGAGCATCTCCTACGAGATTGCCCAAAAAACCCCAATAACATGCCTAAGATCACTCCTATCAATGTTGTGGGGTTAGTTGTAGACTCCATAGGAAGTGTGACTTCCACTGCACCGGTGCAGGTGATCACGAGAGCCCAGGCATTTCAACAACACCTAGGTGTTGGTCCCGAAAAGAGCCCCGAGGTGAGTGAGACAGGGAGCATACCCAAAAAGAGGACTAGCGCCTGGAAGGATAGTCGTGAAAGAATGAAGAGACAATGGGCAAAAAAAATAAACGAACTTGAAGAAAGCGTGAGAGAAACCAAGGCAAAAATCACAGAAATCACATCTCAACCACACTCCCACACACTTCCACCACTACCATCCCCATCACCCTCCATTTCTCCACCCTCTAACACACCCCTCGTAACCCACCCACCACCCCGAGTAGGATCAGTATTAGCTGACCCCACTCCTGAAGGCTTGGACATGATGTTTAAAGCCTACCAGGCTCGACTTCAAGAAGGGCCAACAGCTGTAAACCTAGACAAGAGTTACCCTAGAGCCGACTTAGAGATTGAACGGATGAAGATGTGCATGAAACTGGTAGAACAAGCTCAAGCTATACTTGAGACTAGCCAAAAGTTCAATCAGACGAACTCTGTCAAGCCGGATTTGCATTTCCAAGGCTTACTAGAAAGATTAGAGCAGTTGGTAAACAAATCACAAGTTTCTTTACCTCCTCAGGCTCAACCAGTTATTGAAAGAGGAAGCTCACCACACATGGTAGCTTATGTTCCTAATTCTACGGATGCTGGAATACCTCCTTCAATACAACAGTACTCTCCAGAGTTCTTGCGGGAAATACAAGAAGAGAAATGGGCCAAAGAGAAGGGTGATTCCCCTCCTATTCCTGAGATTGATGATCTTCGTGATCAATTTCCCCAAGACATTCCCTCTATCTATGGGGATCAAGCAGAGCAACAAGAGGATGAAAGATTAGATTTTGAATCTAATTCTTTACAAGAGTTGCCTCATTTCACAGGCCCATGGGAATCTGAATCTCTCCAGATCAGAGCTCCCACGATATTGGTAAGAAATGAAGACTCAGTGATTCCCAGGAACACTGATGTTGTGAAGAACACTAAGGTTCAATGTCACCTCACTGTAGAGGAACTCCTCAAGGCAAAACCGGAGCTCTGGAATCATGTGAAGGATCAGGTCCCAGAACTTGATTCCAATGCACCAAAATTAAGCGCTAAACAAAAGGTACCTGAGGTACCTCTCGACAAGATAGGAGACATGAGTGAAGGTGAAGAAGGTAACACTTATCTTCCGATCACCTATCAAGGTTACACAACCAAAGCAATTGTGGATTCGGGTGCGGGTGTTGCTATTGCGACTACCTCCTTGTGGAAACGATGGGGCAAACCCACCTTAAGACCAACGAGAATGAAACTTCAAATGGCGGATGGTCATTTTGAAAGACCTCTCGGATTGCTTGAAGGGATAACCCTAACCACTTGTGGTGTAGAGTTTGAACATACGTTTGCCATATGTGACTTTGAGAAGAATAATGTTTACGAGATGATCCTAGGAAGACCCTTCCTACGACAATTACAAATAGTACAAGATTGGGGAACCAACTCCTTGTACTTACAGCACTTAGGGGTCACCACCAAGGTCAATCTGAAGGATCACACCTTCAGAGATGTACCACCCCTACAGTGGAATCCTATCCACAAAGCGAAAGAAGACTCTATCTCCGTGCATTCTGGAAGTTCACCTGAACCATCCTGGTTGCATGAAGATACTCACTTGTGGATGTGCAAGGTCGCGGAGGAAGAGGAAAAGCGCCGAAAAGCGAGAGAAGAAGGAGCTCCCCCAGGAGATAGACCAATAAAAGACCCAGCCTATACTCCGACGATATTTCCTGATGAGGAATTTGAGCCTCATGGTTGGGCAGAAATATTAGCTACCATGGACATTGCAGTCAATGAGGAACAATGGACACCCCATTGCGATGAGGAGGGTTATGATATTTCAGTGTTCATGTGTCAGCCCTTGTTGGAAGAGTGTGATCCTAGTGAGTTCATAGGAAAAGAAGAGAATGACGATGATCTAGAATCCATTGTGATGGATACATACTTTGACTCAGAGGAACACTACTTAGAAGACCTAGGGGTGTTAACCCAAAAGGAAGAAGAACCCCTTGCGAGTATTAAAACGATAAGTGCAAAGAAAGGAAGTGAAGGAGGTCAAAAGAAAAAGAAAAGGAAAGTAGTGAGACAAGAAGAGGAAGAATCATTGTTTGAAGTACCAGAAAATTTCAAGAAATATGAAGTGGAAGACCGAAAAATTTTGGTACGAATGCCTAAGAGAGAGGCCATGATAGGAGAAGCATATGACAATAAAGAGAAGACTAAAAAAATTGTAGTGACCATTGAAGGGAACGAAGAGCGATGTACGTACATAGGAGACGACCTAAGTGCAGATGCAGAAGTAGAGCTTGTAGCTCTATTAAGGGAATATAGGGATGTGTTCGCATGGCATTATAGAGACTTGAAAGGAGTAGATCCAGAGATTTGCTCTCACACGATTCCGATGACTGCTGATGCTAAGCCCACCAAACAAAAACCCTACACATATAATGACAACTATGCGGCCAAAATAAAAGAGGAAATTGACAGGCTGATTGAAGCCGGATTCATCTATGAGATTGAGCACACTGAATGGGTGTCCCCTATTGTAGTGGTGCCCAAGAAGAATGGGAAATTGCGAGTGTGCATTAACCTTAAAAAAGTTAATGCCGCTACGATTAGAGATAGTTATCCACTTCCCATCACCGAACATCTTTTGGAGCGTGTTGCAGGCAAGGAAGTTTACAGCTTCCTTGATGGATTTTCAGGTTACAACCAAGTAGCCATTGCCCCCGAAGATCAACACAAAACGGCCTTTGCCACAGAATGGGGAATCTTTGCATTCCGTGTGATGCCATTTGGGCTCACCAATGCACCTGCAACATTCCAAAGACTCATGTGTCATGTCTTCAAAGAGTTCTTGCGAAAGAGCTTAGAAGTATATGTGGATGATTTGTGCGCTCATTCCCAAGAGAGAAGTTACCACATCCCTGAACTCAGGCAAATCTTCAACAAGTGTAGAGATTATCGAGTGTGTCTGAATCCAGAAAAGTGTGTGTTTATGGTACGCCAAGGTAAGATCTTAGGTCACATTGTTTCGAAGAATGGAATATCAACAGACGAAGACAAGGTAAGAGCAATAGCAGAGTTGGCCAGACCAAGAAATGTGAAAGAGGTACAAGCCTTTATGGGCCATTGTGGATATTACTGTAGATTTATCCACATGTATGCCATCATAGCTAAACCTCTTTATGGGCTGTTGACGAATTTTGAATGGAATGAGGAATGCGAGACTTCCTTCAATGAGCTGAAGAGACGTTTGTGCACAGCACCAATATTGACTACTCCGGATTGGAGCAAACCCTTTCATGTCCATGTAGATGCCTCCAATCATGCAATAGGATGTGTGCTAGCACAACCCACAGGTGAAGGAAACCTAGATTTGCCGATAGCATATGCTAGTAGGCAATTAAATGCAGCTGAACGAAATTACACCACAACGGAGAGAGAAGGCTTGGGCATGATATATGCTGTGAAGAAGTTTAGACACTATCTATTGGCCAATAAGTTCAAGTTTTTCACTGATCATCAAGCGCTACTATATTTGGTCAATAAACCTTGCAATACAGGTCGCTTAGTAAGATGGTTTCTCTTACTAATGGAATACGACTTTGAAGTTGTTGTCAGGAAAGGTAGAACCCATCTTAGGGCAGACCATCTTTCTCGCATCACTTCAGGAGAGCCACCGCAAGGAGTGTCTGACGAATTGCCCGATGCTTATCTGTTCAATTTAGAAGTTGTTCCTAAATGGGCAAACAAGCTGGTACCAATCCTAACCTTCGGGCCTGCAAATAAGAATGTGAAAACCAGCAAAGAGGAAGTTGTAAAATCATTAAAGTATCAAATCTTTGCTGGAAGTATGTACAAGCAAGATACAGAGGGAGTGTTAGCTTGTTGTGTCGAGGAGGATGAACATGCTAGTTGGCTGCAACAAGCCCATGAAGGACTGCTAGGGAATCACTACTCTAAACAGCGATTATTGCAGAATCTAAAACGCTTAGGAGTGTATTGGCCGAGCATGGACAAAGAAATACAAGAGTGGATCCACAATTGTCCAGTATGCCAGAAGAGACCCCCAGTGGAGCATGCCACTCTTTATCACGTGTCATCAATCCCCGATTGGAGTGCTCCATTGGTCGAGTTCATGAGATCGGGAACATTACCCAATCAGGTTAGTCTTGCAAGAAAACGGAGCATGGAGCAAGAGGCTCAAGACTATGCCTTAGTAGGGGATAACCTATATAGAAGAGGCAAGGATGGTTACCTAAGACTGTGCGTACATGAATCAGACTAGCTGAAAGTCTTAGAAACGGCACACAGCGGTGTTGCAGGTGGACACTTTGGGCCTGACAGAGTAATTAAGACCATTCTATTCTCAGGACTGTGGTGGCCCACTCTTCATATGGATGCACATACTTACGTGAAGAGTTGCGACACATGCCAACGTGCCCAATACCCGACAAGAAAAGATGAAATGCCCTTAAGGCCAATGATGGGAGGACGTGCATTTTCAAAGTGGGGTATAGACTTTGTGGGTCCCATCAACCCCCCAGCTAGGAACTCCCATGCAGAATACATTATTGTAGCCACAGATTACCTTACAAAGTGGGTGGAAGTAAAAGCCACGACAAAGAATGATGCTCAAACGACGGCTAAATTCTTATTCGAAAATGTGTTCACTAGATATGGGTTACCAATAGAGTTGGTTAGTGATAGAGGTACGCACTTCTTGAATGAGGTCATTGAAAATCTCCTTCAAGAATTCATGGTGATGCATAAGAAATCTGCACCCTATCACCCACAGGCTAACGGACAAGCCGAGAGCACGAATAAGATCCTGTGTAACGTATTGACGAAACTGGTCAATAATAAACGCTCTGATTGGGACAAACAACTTCACCATGCTGTTTGGGCATACCGAGTTGCCTACAAAACGGTACTCAATGCCACCCCATTTCAGATGGTCTTCGGACAAAATGCGGTGCTACCCTTAGATTTCCTAATTCCAGCTTTAAGAGTAGCACAAGAGCATGAGTGGAATGGACACGAGTTGTCCTCTAGGATCTTTGATCTAGAGCGCTTAGGTGAGACGAGGCTACGAGCAGCAGCAGGCATCTATGCTGCAAAGAAACGGCAAAAGGCATACTTTGATGCCCATGTGAAGGATAAGGGCTTGAAGGCAGGGGATCTAGTGTTAGTCTACACATTGAAACAACACGCAAGAAAGCTAGAAAAGAGAGGCTATGGACCTATGATCATTAATAGGATCTCCACGAGTGGAGCAGTACAACTAGCCACTTTAGAGGGGCATGTCCTTCCAAACTATATTAGCGGATGCAGAGTCAAACTGTATCAGGAACCCCTCACGGAGGAGATGCTAAGCCGACTCAATATTGCTAAGCAACGTAAAGAGGAGGAAAAACGAATTCGAGAAGAAGCACAGGCAGAGGCCTTAGAGCATATCAGAAGAATGAAGTTGAGGAGACGAGGAAGGGACCAGCCTATGACTGACACCCAAGAGTCTCCAGGCTATCACATGGCCATGTGTGAGACTTCAGGTGAACGTACCCATAAGATAGTGGACCGACGACCATTTGTGACCCTAGAAATAGGACAAAGAGCTAACACAACAAGCTTGAGGGCTTTAATTGATTCAGGAGCAGCCACAAGTGCAGTTCGGCTTTCTTATTGCCAGCAGCTGCAATTGGAGGTGAAACCCATAGAAGCTTACCTGATAGGATTAGGAGGTGTTGAAACCCCTTGTATGGGAGAGGTGGATCTTCCCCTCTACATACAAGAGGTCCTCATGCCAGCCAAAGTACTAGTGTGTGAAGACGAGGATCTGATCGAACCTCTCGTCTTAGGCCAAGACTGGATCTATGATCACGCAGTCAACCTCAACCTAAGAAGTGCACTTCTTCAGGCTTGGGTAGGCCAAAGTCGCCTCACGGTTGAATTAGAAAATCAAGCGCTCCAACCAATAGAACAGGCACCAACTCCTGGTCCCTCCAGGAATCCACAAGAAGATAACCATGTTGTGCTTGTCCAAACTTCTATGGTGCAGAGGAATGTCAAGCTTGCTGAAGGTTCAGGAGCCAAGAAGGAGTTCCTAAATGATCCAAAGAAGATCCTAAACGAACGGACCGAACATCACTCTACACTAAGGAGGCCGCTGATCGAGAGGCAGGAGCGCCAACCCGCACAATATAAAGCATCTCATGGCGTGAAGCAGATCTGGATACGCAAGGATGGAAAACCCACAGCTCCAATAGCAGATTCTCAAAGAAACAAGAAACGAGCCTCGCCATCAAGGAACAAAGTGAAGAAGCCCCCTAGGATAACCCCTAGGCATACTATTTCTATTTGGGTTCCTAAGCGGTCAATGAAGGCCACCCCTAATGCTAGACAGATATGGGTGCCCAAGGCTAGCTTACAAGCCCAAATTACTTCACCTACAGGCACGAGGATAAAGCAGCCTTCCCAAGCACTCTTGGCCAACAACTCAGAAAGTGACAAGATACCTACACCTCTCACTGTCCCCACTCCCATCAACCCCAGGAATGTCCGGAAATGGGTACCCACAAGGTCCCACATACATCACACACTCAGACCGAAATCTTCAACTGTCCTTAGCTCTAAGAGCTACGACTCCTGTATCAAAGTGTGGAGAATTAAACGGTGTACTAAACCCCTGACCCTATTCTGTAAATCCGTCCACACTAACACAGAAGCATTCCGAGCCCATTGCATAACCAAAGTATGCATCTAGGATGACACTGACCTTTAATCACCACTCACACATATCATAAACACCTCACCACTAATCACTGACCTCCGGGATTGTCATGTTAGTATTGTGAAGGGAACACCATTACATCTTGTTTCCTATGCAACACTAATGTGCCTTTCGTCTTCCAGCAGATAAGCAACCTACTCTCATGGCAACAGCGGCAGGCACAAGCTCTCAGGCAGGATCTGGTGCTCCTATCAATTGGGATGCCATGCCAGTGGAAGCTCCACCAACGGCTAGGCCTGAAGAATTCCTGAATGTGCGAAGAATTCCTATTCCAGATCCACCCAGTGGGCTAACCGAAAGAGTAAAAGGGCACTCCCATTGGTTCAATGAAATGCCAGGGGATTTGGGAGACGCAGATCACATCTGGGAGTCCAAGATGGAGTGTGGAGGGGTTTGGTGGACCTTCCAATTCTTTTCAAGAGAATTTGAGACCTTGCAAAATGCAGCTCCACTTCAAGAGATCTGGCAAAAGGCAGGACTTCAAACTTACTTCAGTGCAGCTCTACCAAAACCTGACTTCCTCAGGTGTTACTACTTGATTGCTACGATGAAACCTACCAGGGATAAAGATCATTCAGGCACATTCTGGGTGCCCTCCTTATCTAATCTGGAGGAGATGAGGAAGTTTGAACTAAATGTAACATTAATCAGGGAAGCCCTTCAAATGTATGGCACTCATGTGCCTTCAGATCGCGACCCCCTGATACCAGAATCAATGAAAAGCAATAGAGTCAAGAAGCTCAAAGACATGTGCGCCCTCACCCCCAACATCGCCATACCCCTGCGGATGTGCCTCCAGCACTTCGCATTTCCAGCTCAGGACCGTTTCACTCAGCCTCACAAGAAGATATGGTACGGATTGTATTTAGCAGAGACCGGAAGCTTGCCCATTAAGATGCCGGTATGGATCTTAGATCAGGTATATGAGGCAGGCAAGCGGGGGGTGAGGAAGCCCACCCTACATGGTTGCTGTGTGTTGACTAGAATCATCTACAGATGTCTGGCGTATGATGTGCCAGTTGCTCGAGCCCTGAAGTATGCACATCTGGAGTTGTTTAAAGGGCGAAAGTCAGGGAGTCAGCCTGCAAAAAGAATGCGTGGATCCCTTTCACAAGTCCTGATCCCTCCAGCAACCACTACCGAAGTCTCCACTAGAGAGGAAGCCCCGGTGGCACCAATCACAATCCATCTCCAGGAGTCTCAACCAAGAGAGGTGGTACAGCCCACTCCCTCTGCCCCTCCGCTACCTACCGATGCAGAATTTGCAGCGATGGCCACTTTCACCGAAGACCCAAATTTTGATTTTGAAACATTTCTGCAGACGGCTCATCTATCAGACAGTGAAGGTGGCCCTGACAATGTCGAGCCGGGGACATCAACCCAAAGAGAACATGCACGAGGCGAGACAAGCAGCGTACAGGAGCTAGGAGTGACGCAACCTCCTCAAAGACTAAGCACACAAGCTCAGGAGCAGGCACCAAGGAATAACCCAGAAGAGAGTGAAGACGAAGCCCCTGCATATACGGCACAGCTCAAACGACGATACCAAACAATCAAGCAGGTACAAAGACGCCATAAAATGTCAGAAGAAGCAAATAAGGCCCTAGTAAACCAGATGTTACAGTCAGAGCATATCGACCCCCAGTTTGTAGAATCACTAAATCTGTTGGCGGACACTTGTGGCATCAGTGAAGCAATGAGAACCATGGTCTATCAAGAGAACCCTGCTTATGATCAAAGAAGAATTGATACACGGCCGCGACAAGGAAAGATGATTCAGATGGAAGTATCTACCGCGTTAGCTACGTCCACATCAGAAGATGTGCACATGATTAGACCTAGGCACAATGATGAACCGGAGGAAATTACGCATGCCCCATCTCCCCCATCATCTCCTATCCCACCCTCAGAGCCTCTCTCCACGTGTCTTTCTACACAACCATTCTCCTCCTATAGTGAGACCATTGTACACACCCCCATTTCCACTCTCCTTCCTTCACCCTCATCCATCTCTGTCACTCAAGTTTTTGAACCTCAATTAGGTCACCCTTTCTTCCCCCATGCCGTTGGACAACCATCTATCACTAGTCAGACTCTTTCCATGTCTTTGCCCTCCATCCCTCCATTTCCTCCCCCCCAAACTCTACCTACCCCGTCCCTTGTAACAGCCTCGAGCACCACACTAACCACCCAACCCTCCTTCTGGACCTACCTTGTAAACATTCTTCAACAGGTTGAGGAACATAAGAAAAAGTCCCTTCCCCAAATTCACTCCCCCACATTCACGGCCACCACTATCACACCACCCACCGTCCCGGTGTTCACATTTCACGAATCACACTCACTCATGTCCGATCCCATGGACATCTCACCATCCGCTGGATCACCCACCACCACTGTTCTCACAACACCATCACAGGTTATTACACTCACATCACCACTTCCACACACGGTAGGCACAACATCCACTTTTCCCATTCCCACTTCCCAACCCCCTGCATCTTCCACCTCATTTAGTCTTGCACTCGACACGATGCTCGAAGCTGCCACTCAGCTTAAGCACGAATATACATTACTGGAAGAAAATAACAAAGGGCTTTGCACCCTCACAGCAACACTCCAAGAGCGTGTCAATGCTTTGGAGTTCATTCATACGGAGTCACAAAGCAAGATATCCGCCCTCGAACAGGCAAATGCGCAACTCAAAGCGAGGCATATGGAAGAGAGCAAAGCCATGGAGGAACAGCTGCGCGATCAAATGGGCCGCAATGCACGGCTTCAACGAAACATGGTTTTGCTACGACGACATCTGGCAGCAGCGCAAGAAGAGAATAGACGGCTTCAACAACAAAACCAAGAGAACCTCGAGGCTGCCATGGAGAACACCCCGGGAGCACCCATAGACCCGGTCAAATTTCAAGCGGTCCCCTCAGAAAGCATACAACAAATATTGGAAACGTATGCCAATCTGTTAGAAGCACATGATCAGCTTGCCGACCAGCTAAAGGACTTACAGAGACCCCAAGAGTCTACACCACACCGACAGGAACATAAAGAAATGACAGACGCTGCTACTTCAACCGAACCTGAACATTCAACGACCAACGACGTGCTGGAGTTACGGCAGCAGATCGCAGAATTAAAACTGAAGTTGATGCAGTACGAACGACCCCCTTCCCCACCAGAGCAACCGTCAGAAGAAGAAGCAGTTACCATCCCAGTGGAGGAAGCATTCGACGACGCCTACGAGCCTCAACCACTCCCAGGAGGACGCGTAACAGAAGAAGGTCAAGATACCTATGAGGAACCCCCATCGGCATGGATGAAACAAGTAGAGGAGATGGGGCAAACTCATCAGGAGCGGATATCCACTCAGATGCTGGCAATGAAGGCCATTGAGGACACCATCCTTCACTCAGAATACTTCAGGCACATCGCCCCTAGACGCCTTATCACTAGTTCAGAACTGCAATACAAGCCCTATTTTGTATTGTTGGCTGACTACAATGCAGAAATCAAACGAGTCACCAACAAGTGCCCAACATTTGCCACACAGTTCGAACCAGAAGACATACCAGAAGCGGCACGAAAAGGGGCCATATTCCAACCAACGTGGAGGCAAAAGTTACTCGAAACTTACCCAGAAATGCTTCGAACATGGGATCATGCCCCCATGCATTTGAAGTACAATCCGTGTTTTGGGCCAGTGCAAAGACGCAGATCATGGAAAGCTTTTGCCATCAAGGTTCAGAATAACGCAAACTGTAAAGAATGGCTCAACTACCCCGCTATCGCCCCCCCAACCGATACTCCTACAGTGTCATACATGATTGCAACCATCAGACATTGGATACCACGCCTCCACCCTATGCCAGATGTCGCTGCCCAGATGATGCTCAAGATCCTCGACATGATGCAGGTCGTACTCAAAACTTTTCGCAATGTATGCCGTATTCAACCTCCTATTCCCGGGTTTATTAATGGTAACTACGACCTGCTATATGATATGAGCACAACCCCGAGCATACGAGTGGCTTACGCATGGCATGCACGCATAAGATATCTCCCTGCCTGCTACAAGCAAACATTTGACGACATGTTCACCACGGGGTTTTGGGAAGCACATTCAGAGGTATTTGCGCCACGGCCTACGCATCTACTCCATCTCTTTGCATGCGAGCAAACGATGCATTCCGAGCTTTACACGATGCCACAACCTGACATGCCTGGTACAGTGGATTGGGAGGCCTTGCAACGAGATCTAATCAGAGGTTTAAAAATCAAAGAACAAGAATTGGCAACCGACCTCCTGCAAAAATACATTGATCAAACGGCGGAAAAGAGGTCTGTCAGAGGCGACAGACCCTAGGGGGGGGAGAGTGTTGACAGGATGCGGGAAGAAGTAAGTATGGACACACATGCAGATCTAGCACTGAGGCTACCCTTCATTTTTTTTCAAAACCCTAACATCATTCTAAAGTGATTCTCATCACTACAAACCCTTGTAAATATCATTTCACCTTTTTGTAGCTCCATTTTGTACAAGCCGAGGAGTCCTCGAGCTTGGGGAGCCTTAGATGTAAGTGCCTGCCAATTTTCATAATTTTTAGATCTCGTTTGGGCCCTCAAATAAGCCCCGGAACCTAATTTTTAACTAGGCCGGACACTAGGTCTGAACAGGGCCAAAGCTAGTCAAAAACTATAAATAGAGCTAGAGAGCTCATTTTTGGGGGTGGCTTCTTGTAGTTTGAACTTGTTTGAGAGCTTTCTTGCAATAGAAGTGATTCCATTGTCTTCCTCTCTTTGTCCTTACTGTGTGTGCACGTGTGTGTGTATGTGTGTGCATGCTTGTGTGCTTCTCACTCACGCACTTGTGCTTCCACTTGCTCGTGGTCTTCATACCATCCTCATGTCTTCCCGGATTGACATTAAAGGAGGTGCTACTCATCACTGAGCTACAACTCCTCAAGCTTGAGTAATCCTTGGCTTGCACAAAATGTTGTTAAAAAGGTAAAAAATGGTTATATACAATGGATGGAGTGACAAAAATGAGTTTTTATGAAAATGAAGTTCTCAAAATTTATTTGAGACCCTTAATCCCTATGTCACTCTAGCACAATGGTGAGTACCAATGTGAGGAGATCCACCTCATAAATTTCAATCTATCGAGATGTGAGAATTGGTATGACGACCATGATCAAAACAAGTGCGTGAGTGAGAAGCACACTAGCATGCACACACATACACACACACGTGCAGATAAGGCAAGAACAAAGAGAGGAACAATGCAATGCTTTCAATTACAAAAGATCTCTATTGCAGAAGCTTTAATCTCTACCAAGCCAACCTAAAAAATGAGCTCTCTAGCTCTTTTTATAGTTTTTGACTAGCTTTGGCCCTGTCTAGACCTAGTATTCGGCCTAGTTAAAAAATAGGTTCCAAGGCCTATTCGAGGGCTCAAACAGAATCTAGAAATTATGAAAATTGGTATGTTTCTACTTCTACTACTCCTCAAGCTTGAGGACTCTTTGTTTTGGCAAAAATAGAGTCTAATCTACTAAAAGGGTATTTACAATGTTGGCGTAGTGATGAAAATCACTTTTGAGTGAAAATAATTCATGAAAATTTGATTAGGCCTATTGTTTGCCAAATTTTCATAATGGTTCCATCTCCTTGATCCTTTTTTCTCCTTTCCTTGGCCTTCTTGTCTTTTGATGCTTGTACCACTCCCCCCTCTCTAGCACCTATCACCCTTGATAGACCTTTGTTCTCTAGGGTGGTCAATGTAATACTAAATGACATCAATGGTGAGTTCATGTTTTGTGAAGAGATGGATAGGTATGTGCTTGAAGATGAAGAGGTGTTGCAAAATCCTTGATCTACACCAGCCAAATGAACTCCAGGAGTATATGGTGGGCCCTTTTAGCTTGCCAATGGATGTATTAGACACCCTATGTACCTTGGAAGATCACTCTCAAAAAGATAGATCAAAACAGATAAGTTGGAGTTAGCTCAGAGAAGAAAACTTGCTATTCTTGGTTCATACACCTGTCCAGTGTTTTACATAATTCTTTGAGCACAGCAGCAATTAGCTTAATTCCTCTTAGGGAATTCTAGTTAACTTAAAGAGCTAACTTTCAAGAGTAATCTCATAAAAAATAATAAACCACACACTAAGAATGAGTTTTAACAAGTGATGACATCATCCCGATTTTCACGGGCTGCTACAGAAATAGACTAGTGAGCAGAAAAATCAACATAACTCAAAATGTAGGAATCCAATGATTATGAAAACTTGTATGGTTATACTAGACAGTAAGCTGAATCCAACAATCTTGCAATCACTGAATTTGGATAAGTAACCGCTGAGAAATGGCTCTGACAAGATGAGTGAAAAAGTCGGGTACCTGACAAAGAAGTGAAGATGAACAGACCCTGTTGACTTCAAATGAACATAACTGAAGATTGCAACATCCAAATGACATGAAAATTTGTGAGCATATAGTAGACTTATAGAGCTAACTTTAACAAGTTGAACCACTGATAATGATGCACCAAGATCAGAGAAAACATCTCTGCAAGCTGACTGAGAAAACTGAGAGTAATGCCAGTGAGTAGTACACTTCACAAGAACATGGAAAGATGAACTCAAATAATCATGAAAATGAAAGTATATTGCTTGTACAATACAATGACTTACTGATACATATGTGTGCCATGTAATCACACCTTGATATGGCATAAAGCTCAGCTCTTGGAGGTCTTCACATAGGTCTCTCTAACCACGACTAAAACTGCCATCTATTTATAGTTGAGTTTGGGAGGCTAACTTCCCTCAATCACTCTCCAATCAATCAATGATTGATTTGATTCTCTACCTACCACAAATCACGAATTCGTGGCTCCTCTTTCCATTGTTGATCAAGTGGACTCAACCACTTAAGATTCTTTCACTTTTACATTAAGTAAACTCTTCAAAAGTTACAAGAGGTAGTTCACAAGTGAACTTTACATAGTCTTCATTTTAAAGCTTCTTCTAAGACTTTGTGAGACTCAAGCCAATACTTAGGCTTGTCATAGACTTGCTCCAACAGCTCCCCCTCAAGCCAAGTATGCTTGAGGTCTTCAATCTTCCAAGATTACCTGCAAACCAATCATTGCCTTGAATTTGCAAAGCTTTGTACCATCCAATGCTTTGGTTAGAATATCTGCACATTGTTGATGAGTGGACACATATGATATTTGAATCTCTTTGCTTAGAACCTTTTCTCGTACATAGTGATAATGAACTTCAATATGTTTAGTCCTTGCATGAAAAATAGGATTAGCAGCCAAATGAATAGAACTCATATTGTCACCAAAAATAGTTGGAGTTCCAAACTCCAATCCAAGATCTTTGAATAATGTCTTCATCCACATAGCTTCTTGTGTAGCTATGGCAAGACCTCTATATTCAGCTTCAGTAGAAGAGAGAGCAACTGTGGGTTTCTTCTTGGATGACCATGAAATAAGCTTTGAAAATGCAAAGGTAAGATAACCTGAAGTGCTCCTTCTATCTTCCTTGGAGCCAGCCCAATCTACATCAGAAAATAGCTTCAAACCTAAATCAGATACATAAGGATAATAAGTCCTTCATTTATGGTTCCTTTGAGATACTTGAGAATCCTTTTGGCAGCATCCATATGTGGTTTCCTTGGTGTGTGCATAAATTGACTTAGCACACTCACACTGTAACATATATCTACTCTTGTCAATGTGGCATAGTTGAGACTACCCACTAGACTTTGATATGATGTGATGTCCTCTATGAGTTCACCTTCATGTGAGCTCAATTTGTGATTGACCTCCATTGGAGTACCTGCAATCTTACAATCTTGCATCTTGAATTTTGCCAACATGTCCTTAATGTACTTCCTTTGAGTGAGAAACAAACCATGATCTTTGTAGACAACTTCCAAACCTAGGAAGTAGGTAAGTGAACCCAAATCACTTATCTTGAACTCTTCTCTCATCTGATCTTTGATCTTCTTCATACCATCTGCATCATTTCCTGTCAATATAATATCATATACATATACACATAGGTAGATGACCTCGGAATTACTCTTTTTAATAAAGAGTGAAGGATCTGCCTTGCTTGGTTGAAAGCCTTTGTTCTGCAAGAATGAAACAAGCCTGAAATTCCAAGCTCTTGGAGCTTGCTTGAGACCATACAATGCTTTGTTAAGTTTACACACATAATCAGGATAAACTTGGTTCTCAAAACCAGGTGGTTGTGCCATATATACCTCTTCTGTTATCCAACCATTCAAGAATGCATTCTTTACATCTAGTTGAAGTATCTTCCAATTCTTGGAAGAGGCAATACTAAGCAAAACCCTAATAGTAGGCATCTTTGCCACAGGAGAGAAGGTCTCCTCACAATCAATTCCCTGAGTTTGTGCAAAGCCTTTTGCTACAAGCCTTGCCTTATACCTGTTAATGGAACCATCAGAATTCTTCTTGAGTTTATAGACCCATCTTGAGCCTATTACCTTCATGGATGAAGTCTTGGGCACCAAATCCCAAGTGTTGTTTTCCTCAAGTGCTTCAATCTCTTCCTGCATTGCATGCTTCCATTTTGTTTTTGCTTTGGCCTCTTCGAATGATGATGGCTCCTCTTGGTTTATGTCCTGTGCTATGTAGATAGAATGTTTAGTTACTAATGAGGTGTCAAACCCATACCTTTCTGGTTTTTTCTTTTCCCTCATAGATCTTCTTAGGCCATGATGTGATGATTCAGCCTCATGTCCAAGTTCCTGCAATTTTGCTTTACCTTTAGACTTCCATGCTTTGATCTTTTCCATGTGAGCTTTGGAAAATCTTCTTCAAGATCATATGGTAAATTGATCTTCCTGCATGAATCTTCATACCATGAATTGTTCTCATCAAAAACTACATCTCTGCTTACCAAGAATCCTTTGTTGGTAGGGTTGTATAACCTGTTGCCCTTTTGATTGTTGTCATATTCAATTAATACACACCTTTCTGCCTTTGGATCCATCTTGCCTCTAACCTGTGAAGGAACATGAGCAAAAGCAATACATCCAAAAATTTTACAATGATCTAAGCTTGGTCTTCTTCCATTCCAAGCCTCATATGGAGTCATCCCATCAAGGGATTTTGAAGGCAACCTGTTAATCAAGTAAGTGGCTGTAGATATAGCCTCAGCCCATAAGTAATTAGGTAAATGCTTTTCATTTAACATAGACCTTGCAGCTTCAACAATTGTCCTATTCCTCCTTTCTGCCACTCCATTTTGCTCAGGAGTGTACCTTGTAGTTACCTCTCTTTTGATTCCTCTTTCTTGAAGAAAAGAATCAAACTCATGGGAGAAGTATTCTCCCCCTCCATCTGACCTTAGCCTTTTTAGTGATTTACTTGTTTGATTCTCCAAAAGAGCCAAATATCTTTTGAAACATGAAAAAACTTCATCTTTGTGTTTCATAAAGAATAGGATAGTCCATCTGCTGCAATCATCAATAAAGGAAACATAATACCTTGATCCAGATATTGAAGCTTCCTTTCTAGGTCCCCATACATCTGTATGAACCAAATCCAAGAGATCTCCATGCATATAACCTTTCTTCATGAATGGTAACCTGTGAGACTTTCCAAATTGACATGCACTACACTTATAAATCATATGTTGTTTTGACAAATTAGGAAGTCCAAGTACACTTTGGTCCCTACAGATTTGCTTTAATGACCTTTCACCAATATGTGCTAACCTTTTGTGCCATACTTCCAATTCTGTGAGTGTCTGACTACCATAATTAAAGAGAGCAATGTTTCTAGTGTCCTGTAATTCAAATGTGAACAATCTACATATCTTTTCACCTTTTGCAATTCTTTTGAATCCTTGACTTGGATCTTCAACAAATGCTCCTGCCTTTGTGAACCTGACTTGCAACCCTTTCTCTACTATCTGCCCAACACTTATCAAATTCTCTGTAATGGTAGGGACACAGAGCACCTTACTGAGTAGGTTGATGTTTCCATCAGGTGCTTTGACATTGCCTATTTTCTCCACAGGATGTTTTGTATCATCTCCTGTTTGTACCTCATGCTTATTCCTTGGATCTTCTAAATCTGATAGGAGTGCCACATTTCCTGCCACATGATTTGAACAACCTAAATCTATGTAGAAAACATACTCATCAGATTTACCTTGTGGCATAGCCATGTTCATGATCAATAATGAATCCTCTTTGTTTGAGTCTTCTGTGTAGTTATTGTAGTCTCTCCTTCCTTTGTAGCCTCCTTGATAGTTTGAATGGTTGTAGTTGTTGTAGTTGCCATGGTAGTTGTTGAACCTTCCTATTGAGTAGCCATAACTTCCTCTATTGTATCCTCTTCCTCTTTGATTCCTGGAATTCCTCAAGTAATTTTCAGTTGTATGATTAGTTAATCCACAAATAGAACATGAGTTGGAGTCTTGGGATCTCCCCCTGCCTTGTCTACCTCCTCTTCCTCTACCTTTGCCATGTCTTCCTCTACCTGCATAGTTATCTTCATATGTACCTGCTTCATCATCCACTTTCTTTGCCTTTCCTTTGTTATCTTTGGACTTGCTTTTATCAGTGTATAAAGCTGAAGATTGATTACCTTTAGAGCTTTCTCCATTTTTGATAAGCTTTCCCTCTTGGGTAAGTAGTTGTCCAATGAGTGTATTGAAATCAGGTACATGCATGTCCATGTACAAATCCATAGCTGTGGTGAATGCTTCCCACTTGTCATCTGCCTTCAAGCCATTGATGACCTGCCTTACAATTTGCTCTTCATCTATTACCTCTCCAATGCTTCCCAACTGATCCGCTATGTCCTTGAGCTTTGTGACAAAATCAGTCACATTTTGTTTGGGAGCCTTCTTGAGAGTTGTGAAATCCAGCCATAGTTGATGCTTCCTAGCTTTGGTACTTGAAGAAAAGAAAGCTTCAAGTGCATCCCACACTTCCTGAGATGTCTTACAACTTCTAATGTGAGGCAACAAAAAATCTGAGATAGAGTTGAGGAGATAAGACCTTGCAAGTGCATCCTTGGAGCACCATGTTCTCAATCTTTCTTGCTCTTCTTGTGTTGGTTGACTTTTGTTCCTGAAACTTGGCATAACTTCATCTCCAACCACATAACCATATAAACTTCTACCTTGGAGATAAGCTTCCATTCTTAATGACCAAGCTGAGTAGTTACCTCTGTCCAATTTACCAATTGATGAAGGAAATCCATCTGCCATGTTGTCCAACCTTGCTTTAATACCACTGTGAAGAGATGGATAGGTATGTGCTTGAAGATGAAGAGGTGTTGCAAAATCCTTGATCTACACCAGCCAAATGAACTCCAAGAGTATATGATGGGCCCTTTTAGCTTGCCAATGGATGTATTAGACACCCTATGTACCTTGGAAGATCACTCTCAAAAAGATAGATCAAAACAGATAAGTTGGAGTTAGCTCAAAGAAGAAAACTTGCTATTCTTGGTTCATACACCTGTCCAGTGTTTTACATAATTCTCTGAGCACAGCAGCAATTAGCTTAGTTCCTCTTGGGGAAGTCTAGTTAACTTAAAGAGCTAACTTTCAAAAGTAATCTCATCAAAAATAATAAACCACACACTGAGAATGAGTTTTAACAAGTGATGACATCATCCCGATTTTCACGGGCTGCTACAAAAATAGACCAGTGAGCAGAAAAATCAACATAACTCAAAATTTAGGAATCCAATGATTATGCAAATTTGTATGGCTATACTATACAGTAAGCTGAATCCAAGAAGCTTTCAATCACGGAATTTGGAGAAGTAACCACTGCGAAATGGCTCTGACAAGATGAGTGAAAAAGTCGGGTGCCTGACAGAGAAGTGAAGATGAACAGACCCTGTTGACTTCAAATGAACATAACTGAATATTGCAACATCCAAATGACATGAAAATTTGTGAGCATATAGTAGACTTATAGAGCTAACTTTACCAAGTTAAAGCACTGAAAATGATGCACCAAGATCAGAGAAAACATCTCTGCAAGCTGACTGAGAAAACTGAGAGTAATGCCAGTGAGTAGTACACTTCACAAGAACATGGAAAGATGAACTCAAATAATCATGAAAATGAAAGTATATTTCTTGTACAATACAATGACTTACTGATACATATGTGTGCCTTGTAATCACACCTTGATATGGCATAAAGCTCAGCTCTTGGAGGTCTTCACATAGGTCTCTCTAACCACGACTAAAACTGCCATCTATTTATAGTTGAGTTTGGGAGGCCAACTTCTCTCAATCACTCTCCAATCAATCAATGATTGATTTGATTCTCTACCTACCACAAATCACGAATTCGTGGCTCCTCTTTCCATTCTTGATCAAGTGGACTCAACCACTTAAGATTCTTTCACTTTTACATTAAGTAAACTCTTCAAAAGTTACAAGAGGTAGTTCACAAGTGAACTTTACATAGTCTTCATTTTAAAGCTTCTTCTAAGACTTTGTGAGACTCAAGCCAATACTTAGGCTTGTCATAGACTTGCTCCAACAGCTCCCCCTCAAGCCAAGTATGCTTGAGGTCTTCAATCTTCCAAGATTACCTGCAAACCAATCATAGCCTTGAATTTGCAAAGCTTTGTACCATCCAATGCTTTGGTTAGAATATCTGCACATTGTTGATGAGTGGACACATGTGATATTTGAATCTCTTTGCTTAGAACCTTTTCTCGTACATAGTGATAATGAACTTCAATATGTTTAGTCCTTGCATGAAAAATAGGATTAGCAGCCAAATGAATAGAACTCATATTCTCACCAAAAATAGTTGGACTTCCAAACTCCAATCCAAGATCTTTGAATAATGTCTTCATCCACATAGCTTCTTGTGTAGCTATGGCAAGACCTCTATATTCAGCTTCAGTAGAAGAGAGAGCAACTGTGGGTTGCTTCTTGGATGACCATGAGATAAGCTTTGAACCTGCAAAGGTAAGATAACCTGAAGTGCTCCTTCTATCTTCCTTGGAGCTAGCCCAATCTGCATCAGAAAATAGCTTCAAACCTAAATCAGATACATAAGGATAATAAAGTCCTTCATTTATGGTTCCTTTGAGATACTTGAGAATCCTTTTGGCAGCATCCATATGTGGTTTCCTTGGTGTGTGCATAAATTGACTTAATTGACTTAGCACACTCACACTGTAACATATATCTACTCTTGTCAATGTGGCATAGTTGAGACTACCCACTAGACTTTGATATGATGTGATGTCCTCTATGAGTTCACCTTCATGTGAGCTCAATTTGTGATTGACCTCCATTGGAGTACCTGCAATCTTACAATCTTGCATCTTGAATTTTGCCATCATGGTTTGTTTCCTTTGAGTGAGAAACAAACCATGATCTTTGTAGACAACTTCCAAACCTAGGAAGTAGGTAAGTGAACCCAAATCACTTATCTTGAACTCTTCTCTCATCTGATCTTTGATCTTCTTCATACCATATGCATCATTTCCTGTCAATATAATATCATCTACATATACACATAGGTAGATGACCTCGGAATTACTCTTTTTAATAAAGAGTGAAGGATCTGCCTTGCTTGGTTGAAAGCCTTTGTCCTGCAAGAATGAAACAAGCCTGAAATTCCAAGCTCTTGGAGCTTGCTTGGGACCATACAATGCTTTGTTAAGTTTACACACATAATCAGGATAAACTTGGTTCTCAAAACCAGGTGGTTGTGCCATATATACCTCTTCTGTTATCCAACCATTCAAGAATGCATTCTTTACATCTAGTTGAATTATCTTCCAATTCTTGGAAGAGGCAATACTAAGCAAAACCCTAATAGTAGGCATCTTTGCCACAGGAGAGAAGGTCTCCTCATAATCAATTCCCTGAGTTTGTGCAAAGCCTTTTGCTACAAGCCTTGCCTTATACCTGTTAATGGAACCATCATAATTCTTCTTGAGTTTATAGACCCATCTTGAGCCTATTACCTTCATGGATGAAGTCTTGGGCACCAAATCCCAAGTGTTGTTTTCCTCAAGTGCTTCAATCTCTTCCTTCATTGCATGCTTCCATTCTGTTTTTGCTTTGGCCTCTTCGAATGATGATGGCTCCTCTTGGTTTATGTCCTGTGCTATGTAGATAGAGTGTTTAGTTACTAATGAGGTGTCAAACCCATACCTTTCTGGTTTTTTCTTTTCCCTCATAGATCTTCTTAGGCCATGATGTGATGATTCTGCCTCATGTCCAAGTTCCTGCAATTTTGCTTTACCTTTAGACTTCCATGCTTTGATCTTTGCCATGTGAGATTCTTCATCATCCTCTGAGGTGTCTTGTTCTTCAATATTTGATTGTTCTCTACCAAGCTTTGGAAAATCTTCTTCAAGATCATATGGTAAATTGATCTTCCTGCATGAATCTTCATACCATGAATTGTTCTCATCAAAAACTACATCTCTGCTTACCAAGAATCCTTTGTTGGTAGGGTTGTATAACATGTAGCCCTTTTGATTGTTGTCATATCCAATAAATACACACCTTTCTGCCTTTGGATCCATCTTGCCTCTAACCTGTGAAGGAACATGAGCAAAAGCAATACATCCAAAAATTTTACAATGATCTAAGTTGGTCTTCTTCCATTCCAAGCCTCATATGGAGTCATCCCATCAAGGGATTTTGAAGGCAACCTGTTAATCAAGTAAGTGGCTGTAGATACAGCCTCAGCCCATAAGTAATTAGGTAAATGCTTTTCATTTAACATAGACCTTGCAGCTTCAACAATTGTCCTATTCCTCCTTTCTGCCACTCCATTTTGCTCAGGAGTGTACCTTGTAGTTACCTCTCTTTTGATTCCTCTTTCTTGAAGAAAAGAATCAAACTCATGGGAGAAGTATTCTCCCCCTCCATCTGACCTTAGCCTTTTTAGTGATTTACCTGTTTGATTCTCCACAAGAGCCAAATATCTTTTGAAACATGAAAAAACTTCATCTTTGTGTTTCATAAAGAATAGGATAGTCCATCTGCTGCAATCATCAATAAAGGAAACATAATACCTTGATCCAGATATTGAAGCTTCCTTTCTAGGTCCCCATACATCTGTATGAACCAACTCCAAGAGATCTCCATGCATATAACCTTTCTTCATGAATGGTAACCTGTGAGACTTTCCAAATTGACATGCACTACACTTATAAATCATATGTTGTTTTGACAAATTAGGAAGTCCAAGTACACTTTGGTCCCTACAGATTTGCTTTAATGACCTTTCACCGATATGTGCTAACCTTTTGTGCCATACTTCCAATTCTGTGAGTGTCTGACTACCATAATTAAAGAGAGCAATGTTTCTAGTGTCCTGTAATTCAAATGTGAACAATCTACCTATCTTTTCACCTTTTGCAATTCTTCTGAATCCTTGACTTGGATCTTCAACAAATGCTCTTGCCTTTGTGAACTTGACTTGCAACCCTTTCTCTACTATCTGCCCAACACTTATCAAATTCTTTGTAATGGTAGGGACATAGAGTACCTTACTGAGTAGGTTGATGTTTCCATCAGGTGCTTTGACATTGCCTATTTTCTCCACAGGATGTTTTGTATCATCTCCTGTTTGTACCTCATGCTTATTCCTTGGATCTTCTAAATCTGATAGGAGTGCCACATTTCCTGCCACATGATTTGAACAACCTGAATCTATGTAGAAAACATACTCATCAGATTTACCTTGTGGCATAGCGATGTTCATGATCAATAATGAATCCTCTTTGTTTGAGTCTTCTGTGTAGTTATTGTAGTCTCTCCTTCCTTTGTAGCCTCCTTGATAGTTTGAATGATTGTAGTTGTTGTAGTTGCCATGGTAGTTGTTGAACCTTCCTCTTGAGTAGCCATAACTTCCTCTATTGTATCCTCTTCCTCTTTGATTCCTGGAATTCTTAAAGCAATTTTCAGTTGTATGATTAGTTAATCCACAAATAGAACATGAGTTGGAGTCTTGGGATCTCCCCCTGCCTTGTCTACCTCCTCTTCCTCTACCTTTACCATGTCTTCCTCTACTTGCATAGTTATCTTGATATGTACCTGCTTCATCATCCACTTTCTTTGCCTTTCCTTTGTTATCTTTGGACTTGCTTTTATCAGTGTATAAAGCTGAAGATTGATTACCTTTAGAGCTTTCTCCATTTTTGATAAGCTTTCCCTCTTGGGTAAGTAGTTGTCCAATGAGTATATTGAAATCAGGTACATGCATGTCCATGTACAAATCCATAGCTGTGGTGAATGCTTCCCACTTGTCATCTGCCTTCAAGCCATTGATGACCTGCCTTACAATTTGCTCTTCATCTATAACCTCTCCAATGCTTCCCACCTGATCCGCGATGTCCTTGAGCTTTGTGACAAAATCAGTCACATTTTGTTTGGGAGCCTTCTTGAGAGTTGTGAAATCCAGCCATAGTTGATGCTTCCTAGCTTTGGTACTTGAAGAAAAGAAAGCTTCAAGTGCATCCCACACTTCCTGAGATGTCTTACAACTTCTAATGTGAGGCAACAAAAAATCTGAGATAGAGTTGAGGAGATAAGACTTGCAAGTGCATCCTTGGAGCACCATGTGCTCAATCTTTCTTGCTCTTCTTGTGTTGGTTGACTTTTGTTCCTGAAACTTGGCATAACTTCATCTCCAGCCACATAACCATATAAACTTCTACCTTGGAGATAAGCTTCCATTCTTAATGACCAAGCTGAGTAGTTACCTCTGTCCAATTTGCCAATTGATGAAGGAAATCCATCTTCCATGTTGTCCAACCTTGCTCTGATACCACTGTGAAGAGATGGATAGGTATGTGCTTGAAGATGAAGAGGTGTTGCAAAATCCTTGATCTACACCAGCCAAATGAACTCCAGGAGTATATGGTGGGCCCTTTTAGCTTGCCAATGGATGTATTAGACACCCTATGTACCTTGGAAGATCACTCTCAAAAAGATAGATCAAAACAGATAAGTTGGAGTTAGCTGAGAGAAGAAAACTTGCTATTCTTGGTTCATACACCTGTCCAGTGTTTTACATAATTCTCTGAGCACAGCAGCAATTAGCTTAATTCCTCTTGGGGAAGTTTAGTTAACTTAAAGAGCTAACTTTCAAGAGTAATCTCATAAAAAATAATAAACCACACACTGAGAATGAGTTTTAACAAGTGATGACATCATCCCGATTTTCACGGGCTGCTACAGAAATAGACCAGTGAGCAGAAACATCAACATAAATCAAAATGTAGGAATGCAATGATTATGAAAATTTGTATGGTTATACTAGATAGTAAGCTGAATCCAACAAGCTTTCAATCACTGAATTTGGATAAGTAACGACTGAGAAATGGCTCTAACAAAATGAGTGAAAAAGTCGGGTACCTGACAGAGAAGTGAAGATGAACAGACCCTGTTGACTTCAAATGAACATAACTGAAGATTGCAACATCCAAATGACATGAAAATTTGTGAGCATATAGTAGACTTATAGAGCTAACTTTAACAAGTTAAATCATTGATAATGATGCACCAAGATCAGAGAAAACATCTCTGCAAGCTGACTGAGAAAACTGAGAGTAATGCCAGTGAGTAGTACACTTCACAAGAACATGGAAAGATGAACTCAAATAATCATGAAAATGAAAGTATATTGCTTGTACAATACAATGACTTACTGAGACATATGTGTGCCTTGTAATCACACCTTGATATGGCATAAAGCTCAGCTCTTGGAGGTCTTCACATAGGTCTCTCTAACCATGACTAAAACTGCCATCTATTTATAGTTGAGTTTGGGAGGCTAACTTCTCTCAATCACTCTCCAATCAATCAATGATTGATTTGATTCTCTACCTACCACAAATCACGAATTCGTGGCTCCTCTTTCCATTCTTGATCAAGTGGACTCAACCACTTAAGATTCTTTCACTTTTACATTAAGTAAACTCTTCAAAAGTTACAAGAGGTAGTTCACAAGCGAACTTTACATAGTCTTCATTTTAAAGCTTCTTCTAAGACTTTGTGAGACTCAAGCCAATACTTAGGCTTGTCATAGACTTGCTCCAACATGTTTGTGGAGTCATAATCCCTTTGCTAAATGAATTGCAATGCATCCCAATTAGTGGCATTAGGAATCTCTAGGTGTGGAGTCATGTAATACTTTGACTGATTGATCAGTTGATTATCTAACCTTTCGATCTGTTGGTTCTGAAACTCTATTGTTTTGTAGTAGGCATCCCGTTCTCTGCGAGCATTTGCTAAGTCCTTCTGATATTTGGTTTCCCTGTTCAATTGGTGTTTAAGCATATTATTGACTTTGTTTAAAGATTCTTTTGTTCTATGTAGTTGTTCTTCTGCCTGCTTAGCTTCTCTCTGCTGCTCTTGGTTCTTCTGTACTGCTTCTCGTAGCTGGACTCTTGTTTCTTCCAATAGATTGCCGAGTGCAATCCTTGCATCCTCCTTGTCTTGTATCTCTGTCTTCATGTGCTAGATCGCAGTCTGTGCTTCGGTTAATAATCTGTCTTTTGCGGCCAGTTGTTCCAGTGCTATGTCTTTTTGTTGGATTAACAGTTGTTGTTTTGCCAACTGAGCCTGGAGCTGGGAGAATTGCGCCTGGAGCTGGTGGTTTTCGGCCTTGACGGCGTCAACCTCCTCCTGGAGTGGTGTGATATCTGCTTCCAGTAAATCTACTTTGTGCTGCAAGTCATGTCGAATAGTGTCTGTGACTTCGCGAATTTGGACAGGGAGCTGCTGAGAGAGATTAATGAGCAATTGCCCCATTGAAGCAAGCTCAGAGAATACCGGTATTGAGGGGAGGAGAAGAGGTGCCGTGGTGGTGAAGAGGATGAGGTGTGAATCTGTTGGGAGGTCGGTGGAGAATAATTGGGTGATGAGGTGGAAGATGCGGTGGGCTCCACACGTGCTATGGGAGGTTCTGGTGGTGGAGTGATAGTAGTAGCGACAGATTGTATTACCTTTTGTTGTGTTGTTTCGGTGTTGTCTACGGTGGATTCTACGGCTTTGAGCAGTCTATCGAAAGCTTCATGTTCCTCAGTTTGCTGTTCTTGCTCGGTATGTTGCTGAGAGACTTCTTCGATCGAGATGGGTTCTGTTTCTGTTTGTCGTTCTTGTTCCTGATGCTCGGATGATGTGGATTGTGTTGTCGAGTCGTGTTGTATGGACGTGGCCGTGTCGTGGAAAGTTTCATCTTCGGCTTCCTTGTCTTGTCCGGTGGATTTTTGTACGTCACTTTCGGAAGAGCTGATTCTAATGCGTTTTCGGCGGAAGAGCTGTTGGATCTCTTCTTCATCTTCTTCTTCGTCGTCTGCTAATGGTTGGACAGATTCTTCGTGTCGTAGGACGGGGCCTCTGGATGGTGGTTGAGCTGCTAGAATGGCCGGAAAGAGAAAGGAAAGGATGTGGGGTAATCGAGACCGAGAGGTAGTTCCTTTATTAACCTGTTTTACTATGGCTACACATTCTTTATGGATCCGTTGAAAGAAATAGGAGGCAAAGTTAACGGGTTCTCGGGCAGCTAGGTCGATGGCGGAGTAGAAAGGGCGGGATATGCCGTAGGTGCATTTTTGGAGGTTCAGGATGGCGACTAAGAAGTGGAGTGCAGTTCTTTCGAGTTCACGGCGGTAGAGGATGGCGTACTCATTCGATGAATAGCAGGGGAAGAGTTCTATCATGCGGGCTACGGGGATGCTTGGGCCATTCTCGCGGCCTTGTGGAGTGAGGCGGAAGGATTCGGCAAAGGCTTGGAAGGTCACTACGGTTCGAGATGGCAGGGAGAGGAAGATCCATTTTCGCTCAGTGATGGGGGATTGGGCGATGGCAAGTATAATCTGCGCGAAAAAGGTATGGGCTTTCACTGAGTGCGAAGGAAGCTCAGCGAAGTTGGCCAACCCACGGGTGCGCAGGTATTCTCCTACCTCGGTAGGGATACCATCATGGAAGGCTGCGTAATTCGCTAGTGCTTCCATGGCACACACGAAAACAGAACACAGAACACGGATACACAGAGCACAATGGGTGCACATATTACAAACACAAAAACACAATAGCGATTTTTGGCGCAACAGAAGAGATTAAGTAGAGACATTACGGTGGGGGGTAGGAAGTGATGGTTATCATTGTGCGGTGTTGGAATGATATTTCTTTCAATTTGGCGTGCATGCTCGAGTAACGGGTAAGGAGGGCGGCTTATGACATAAAGATTTTCATGCTTTTAAAAATGCGGCTATTTAAAAAGAAAAAGAAAGAACAGAAGGAAAAGTAAAAAAAACCAAAAAAAACGCGGTCCACCGCCGAATGTTTTAATGCGGGCTAGCAGTGTGTTGATACGACCGCAACTTCAAACCGTTGATTGCTTTTGGAAGTGGGTTTCCGATCAACGTAGTCAACCGAAAAGTTGCTAGACCGATTTGCTCTGAGATCTTGTAAGGGCCGAACCACCGTAATTTGAATTTGCCTGCAGATCTATTTGACTTTGCATTATAGAAAAGTACAAGCTGTCCCACCGAAAAAACTGGAGTCTTCAAGTGTCGATCGTGCATCCTAGCCTGTCTTAGTTGGACTTTGTGCATGGTTAAAAAACTGAGCCATTGGTGCTCGTCTAACTCTCTGAGTGTGTCCAACCGAAATGACAATGAGTCTTCCGGTAGTAATTTCTGAGCGATTGCTACTCGTAAACTTGGTATAACTATCTCGATTGGTGCTATTGCTTCTAATCCATAAGCTAGTTTGAAGGGTGTCAATCCTGTTGTTACCTTGTATGTAGTCCGGTATGCCCATAACACTACAGGTAGCAGTTGATCCCATCTTTCCAATGCTTCCATGATCAATTTTCGAAGCATATTCAGCAGAGATTTGTTTGTACTTTCGGCCAAACCATTAGCACGAGCATAATAAGGAGAACTAAATTTATGTGTGACCTGGAACAACTGTGTAAGTGCCTTCATTAAATTGTTTAAAAAATGAGTGCCTTGATATGAGACAAGTTCCAGTGGTAAACCAAAACGTGGAAAGACATCGGTTAGCAGACATTCTACTGCAACTACTGTAGCAGACCATAAAGCCCAGGCTTCTGCCCATCTGGTTGCATAGTCTGTACAGGTCAGTATGTAACGGTTGTTACTGAAGACTGCTGGAGGTATAATCGGACCGATAAAATCTAGACCCCACTTCTGGAAAGGTTCTAATGGTAAGATGGGTTACACAGGAAAAAGATGACGTTGCAAGGGTTGTCCAGCTCTTTGACAAGTATCACACTGTTTGACAAACTATGATATATCTCTGTACATAGTTCGCCACCAAAGACCACTCTGCAAAATTTTTCAGTGCGTTAAGTGTGCTGCAAAATGGCCACTGGAAGGAATTGAGTGAGCCAAAGTAATAACTGATTTAACGTCATGCGGTGGTATACATCGAAGTAGAATTCCGGTATGATCCACATAGTATAATTCTCCAGCAATTAACCGAAATCGGCGGCTAAGGACTGCAATTTTCCTTCGTATTGTCGTAGAAGTCTGAGATGGAAGATGGCCTTCGGTGAGAAAAGTCAGGATCTGATCATAATATGTAGATGGTGTATGTGGATCTGTAATCTCATCATTCATTGGTTCAGAGCTATAGATTGTTGGAGTTGTGTCATCTATACCTATCGGAGCTTCACCGGAATCTAAGCGGGATAAGAAATCTGCTAAGTTATGTGAACTGCCTGGCCGGTGAATGACCTCATAGTCGAATTCCTGCAAGAGTAGCACCCATCGTGCTAATCGGCCACCTAAATGCTGTTGTCTGACGAGATAGACAAGTGCAGCATGATCTACATGAAATGTGAATTTACGGTCCAGTAAGTAATGTATGAATTTTTTGACAGAATATACTAGCCCTAGACATTCTCTTTCTGTTACAGAGTAATTCTTCTCAGCAGGGGCTAATCTTCGACTTTCATAATACACTGGTTTGAACCACGTATCAATTTGTTGCATCAACACACTTCCTATTGCTATATCTGAAGCATCAACAAATACATGAAATGGGTGATCCTAGTCCGGCAGCTGTAAGATAGGAACTTGTGTTAATAAATGCTTTAAACGATCAAATGCTATCTGGCATTCCTGGGTCCATTCAAATTGTCGAGGAGTCTTGGTGATTAGCTTGTTTAGTGGTATAGCCAGATGAGCAAGCCACCGTAAGTGTCCTCCATGCCATCTTACTTGGCCCATGAAGCGCTTAACTTCCTTCGGTGTAGTGGGCACCGTAGCTTCTAATACTGCCGAAATTTTATCTGGATCCACCTATATACCTTGTGCAGATACGATGTGCCCAAGTAACTTGCCACATGAAACCAAAACACAGATTTGTTTGGGTTCAAACAGAGTCTATACTCTCTGCATTTCTGGAAGCAGCACCGTAAATGGAACAAATGTGCCATCATCTTACCGAAAACTGAGAAATCGTCAAGGTAAACTTGCATAAAAAAGGTGAGGTAAGGAGAAAATATTTCTTGCATACATCTTTGAAATGTGCTTGGTGCGTTTCTCAATCCAAACCACATTACAGTACAAGCAAATACACCCTAGTTGGTAATGAATGCAGTTTTCGGTATATCCTGTTCAGCCATTCTAACTTGATTATAGCCACTGTATCCATCTAGGAATGAATACATCTCGTGGCGTGCTACTCTATCCAACATAGTATCCAGAAAGGGGATTGGAAAGGGATCCGGTATGGTTGCTACGTTTAATTTCCGGTAATCTACACAGATTCGCAATTGCTTGTTTTTCTTTGTCACGATCACAATTGGAGAGATCCATTCAGCATGCTCTACTGGCACGATGAATCTGACTTTTAATAGCCTATCAAGTTCTGCCTTTACCTAAGATGCATAATGGGGATTCATCCGGTAGCTGGGTTGCTTTATCGGTCTTGCTTCTGGCTTCAGCATGACCCTGTGCTGGTAGATGCGGGGGTCCACTCCTTTCATGTCCTTGTAGTCCCATGCAAACACACCAGAAAATTCGCGGAGTAGTTGGATTAGATCAGCTTCAAATAATTCCGGTAAATTTTGCTTCATCTTTACAGGACGCGGGTGATCTTCATCTCCTAAATTGTAAGTGATCAGCTGATCTTCGGGGACATAGAACTGTTGAGGTTTCTCTGTGTCGTCTGTTGGTTTAAGAAGTTGCTGTAGTTCATCGTCATGTGTCAAAACAGTGTCTTCCTTCTTAGCCTCTTCTGTGATGGGTATCACTGTACAGACTGAAGCGTTCCAATTATCTATGACGGACTGTAGATCAACAGTCCCTAAGGAAATTAAGTCGGCGTTACTCTTCAGAAACTCTTCTTCTTCATCATCTGACAATCCATCTAGCATATGGACTGGTTCAGCAAAATGCAGTCTAGCGTGTAGCTCGCAAGGTTGTATAGCATCTAATTTTACCACATATCTACGATTGGCATCTTTAAACGTAAGTTCTTGTGCAAACCAGTCTTGTATTACCTTCGCATGCTTCAGCCAAGGTCGGCCGAAAAGAAGGTTGTAATCCAAAGTGGATTCCGGCAGATCTAGTATAACAAAGGTCATTTTAAAGGTCGTACCTTGTAAAGTGATGGGTACATTCCGCACAAGCCCTAAGGGATGGACTCTTGATTGATCTGCCATTCTGACAAAAAAATGAACTAGTTCGATTTCGGTCCATCCTAACCTTTTGCATAATGCCGCGGTCGCAATGTTAACACCAGAGCCTCCATCAATTAATACCTGTGTAATCTTATGATTCTTATACCATACTCTAATCAAGGGAACTGAATGATGAACCGTAGAATCAGGTTCCGGTTGAACTACTGCTGTCGCTGGAATACAAGAAGGCACCGGACTGAATTGTTGTTGGAACTATTGTCGAATTCCAGGCACTAATGCCAGTAGTTGGCCCAGAGGCAGGGTGATAGATGCCTTAGATAAGATTTCCCAGGTCTGTTGAGATTGGTTGACAGACTCCATCGATGTTGAAGTTGATGCCTTTGCTGATGCGGAGGTGTCTACTGCTGGTGATGTTCCTGCTGCTGACTCCCGTTGTTGTGTTTCTTCCTTTGTTAACGAGGGCTAGGTTACCGGAATAGCCTCTAGGAAGACTGGTGGTTTTGCTGTGGTCCATTGACTAGCCTTGTTGTACATTCTGTGTTGTTCACGTATCCCTCGTTCAAATATTTCAGCTGCCGGCTCCAGTTGTTTACCGGATCGGGTCTAGACTGTAGCAGTCTGTGTTTCCACCGGTGTGATTTGTACCATGTTGGCCATTGGATTTTGACGTTCCTTCTTCCTTTGATCATACTCAGTTGCATCCTTGCAAAATCTCCTAATATGTCCATACTCACCACAAAAATGGCAGCGCGGTGGTGGTAAATCGGGATTTTCCGGTGGTGGTCCGTTCTGCCAGCGGTTTGTATTATAGTTGTTATTCCTCTGTCCTCTGTAATTTCGATATCCTTGCTGCTGGTTGTTTCTCATTTGCGGAGGCACATAGTGGTTGGCTGGCTGCCCTTGTTCCTGGATAATTGCATTGACCGTTGCTGTTCCCTTTACTCTAGCGTTGTATGCGCAGTTTTCGGTGGTGTGTTCGGCAGTGTTGCAGATAGCGCAGAATGTCTGATTAAGTGCACAATTGGCACTAGTATGTCCTGAATTTTTGCATGTGATGCAGTATACTTGTCTGGTCATATCTTCGGCAATATTTTTGTTTGTTTTTAACCACTCCAGATCTTCTGTAAATCTGCCAACTTTATTTTCCAGTTGCAGAGCCATTGCAATGACTGCATCGAGTGTCATAGCTCCGACACATCTTATGATCATGATCTGCTTAAGTTGTGGAGTCAAGCCATTGATGAATCACTGAGTGATAACGTCATCTGGTAAGTTAGCATGGGCCGGTGGTAGCTGCCTTAAGTGCGTTCTGAAGAGAGTAGCATACTCCTGTACGGTTTGATTTGCCTTCTGTCTGTTGTTCTGTACATAGTAAAAAATTTCGGCTAGATTCTTTTTTAGCCTGAATCGCTGCAAAAAAGCATCTCGTACTGCTTCATAGGTGCCGAAGTGATTAATGTCATATTCTGTAAGCCATCTAGCTGCTTCATTGACCAGTGTAGCTTGAAAGACAATAGCCTTATAAGCCTGATCCGGTGGATGGTTGAGAACTGCGTAGCTTATCTCGAAGTGCGTATGTGAGCATCCGGATCATCTCCTGGGAATCCACCAAATTTTGTGTACGTCACTCTGGTTGGAGGCGGCCTGGGTGGACATAACTGTTGTTGCTGATGTTGTTGCCCGTTCATGGTGAGTGTATTGTGACTATCTTCTGTGTCTCGGGGCTGAATATCTGAACTATCGGAATCTGTATCGTCGGATGGTGCACTTTCCGGTGCGATGTTCTTGCTTAGTATGCTTCGAATCTTGATTTCGAACAATTTTCCTTCCTTCTGAATGTCCAGTGTAGGGGAACTTACTTCAAAAAGTGGTGGCTGGGCTGAAGATTCACCAACAAATGGTAAACTGTCGCCGAAAAGCTGTGATTCTGTTACCGAAATGTCACCTGAATGTACCGAAATATCACCGGAATGTATCGAAATTTCGCCAAAATAAGGTGTTTTTTTGCTTTCGTCGATTTCTTTGGCTAATGTGTTTCTAATCGTAGACAAATTCGAATCTTTATCCAAGATTGTTAAATTAACTTCAGACTGCCTTCTGGTAGATTCTGGAGTTACTATATCTCCAACAGACTGTGCCGAAATAGTACCGGAATGTACCAGAGGCGTAACATGTTCCACCGGAATATGACCGGGATCGGTTCTAATGTTCTTAACTTTCTTGACAACTGGGTCAGATCTAGTTGTACTTCTACCTCCCAGAGTTGTCTTTAGTACATTAAGTACTTCAGACTGATGGTTCTTGGGATACGTTTCGCCAGATCGAGTAACCGGCATGTATCATCTTTTGTACTAATCACGTAATATTACTATCGAAATAGTTTGCAACAATCTGGTTCTGTTGCTACTTCCAATCAATCGAACGATAATCTGGATGTTCGATTCTGATAGACAACTGGCAATCTTGATGCCACCTTCCCACAGACGGCGCCAAATGTTAAATGTGTTTATGTTAAATGTTAAAGGGTGTTAAATGAATCGCTTCAGATTGTAACATCTCTGACTGTCCAAAAGTCGTTGCCAGACCAACGTTGGGTTCTTGGGAGTGGTAGGGGTTTGTTAGACAGAGGCCCTGTACTTATTTCCCAGAATCTTCGTCACAACAACAAAAGCACTAATACGCGTCTTAGCTCAGTTACTAACATCAACTGGCCAATACTCGATTTCTATGTTCTGGGTGCCGAACTTCTTCAGACTAACCTGCTATTGGAACAGAGCAGTAGATCGATCTTCGGATTCGACAGTATGCATTAAATCAACCAGAGCGAACACTATAGCCGACAGATTTATTCGTCACAACACTTTACAACAAAAAGGTTCACGTTTACTGTAGGTACTAGTTCTTCCTCATAATCGGGATCAAGAAATAATAACACCGAATGCGATGACTCAGGTAGACCAAACAGAACACACTACAGCAATCGCTTCAAGTTGCCTATTCAACCTCACACCGTAATATCGCTACTGAGACTGACTCAGGTACTTAAACAACTGAAGAACACACAACAACGCAATACGATGACAGTAATCAGACACACAATCTGTTACTCAAACACTCGTTACGGTGAGCTACAGTATGAGCAGACGATGCAGAATGCACTCAATACCAACAGTACTCAAGACTTCACAACAGTATTAAACAACGCTCTCACACATATTCAGACGACCAGTCTGGCAATTCCAGAAAAAACGTCTCTCTCGACCATTCTCTTTTCATTGCTTTATATAGATTTTACAAGATGCACGTACCAACTTTTCGCGCGTATTTCAAAAAACTCCGTTACATCTGGCATCCGTTACATCTGTCCCACTCCGGCGGCCACTAACACCATGATAGTGGGTGCTCTCCAATATTTGAATTCAAATTCAAAGATGTCTACCTAAAAGTGAATCCTAAAGTATAGGATATATTCTCTCATTACAAAACAACCAAAAACTTTGAGATTTGATGCTTCCTAACTTCCTCTTGGTTGTAGGAAACTTTTACAAAGGCAATTGTGAATGATTTTTACAAGAGATTGATCACATGGGGCTCCATAAGAGATGTGCTAATTAACCAAGTACGTGGACTTGGTCTTAATTATACCAACAGCTCCCCCTCAAGCCTAACATGTTTGGTCTTCATTCCTCCTTGATTTCCTGCAAACCAATCATCAATTTGAATCTGTTCATCTTGGTTCCATCCAAAGACTTTGTGAGTATATATGCACATTGTAAATGAGTTGATACACAAGATAGTTGAATATCCTTGCTAAGCAATTTCTCCCTTACATAATGATAGTGCACTTCAATGTGCTTAGTTCTTGCATGATATACAGGATTAGCAACCAAATGAAGTGAACTAGTGTCATCTCCAAAGATTATTGGAGTACAAGAATGTATCCCCAAATCTACATATAGTTGCTTAAGCCACATAGCTTCTTGAGTTGCATTTGCCAAACCTCTGTATTCTACTTCTCTGGATGATAAGGCCACAGTTGGTTGCTTCTTAGATGACCATGATATAAGCTTTGAGCCTACAAAAGATAGGTACCCTAAAGTGCTCCTTCTATCATCGTTGGAGCCAACCCAATCTGCATCAGAATACATCTTTATATCTAAGTCAGAAGTAAAGGGATAAAACAATCCTTCATTCATAGTACCCGTTAGATACTTTAGCACCCTTTTGGTAGCTTCCATGTGAGGTTTCCTTGGTGCATGCATAAACTGACTCAATGTACTTAATCAATAAGCAATGTCTACTCTTGTTAGGGTAGCATAGTTGAGGTTCCCTACAAGCTTTTGGTAACCTGTAACATCCTCAAGAAGTTCTCCTTCATGAAAACCAAGCTTATGGTTGTGTTCCATGGGTGTACCTGCAATTTTGGTATTCTCCATCTTGAAATTTATCAACATATCATGTATATAATTTCTTTGAGTAATAAATATACCAGAATCTGTGTATACAAGCTCTAAGCCAAGAAACTAAGCTAATAAACCAAGATTTTAAATTCTTCCATGAGTTGAGCCTTAACCCGTTTGATGCCATTAGCATCATTCCGTGTAATGATAATGACATCCACATAGGCACATAAGTAGATCATCTATGAGTTAGTCTTCTTTATAAATAAAGAAGAATATGCCTTACTAGCCACAAAGCCTTGGTCCTGCAAATAAGTTAGAGGCCTATGGTTCCAAGCTCTAGGGACTTGCTTTAGGCCATAAAGTACCTTCCTTACCTTGCATACATAACCTGTTTTATCTTCATCTTCAAAACCTGGTGGTTGTGCCATATACACTTTTGATATCCATCCATTGAAGAATGCATTATTGACATCTAACTGATATAGATTCCAATTCTTAGAGGCAGCAATGCTTACCAAAACCCTAATTGTTGGCATCTTTGCCATAGGTGAAAAAGTTTATTCATAGTCTACTCCATGAGTTTGGGAAAATCCATTTGCCACCAACCTTGCCTTGTACCTACTTATAGAACCATCTGAGTTCTTCTTAATTTTATATATCCACCTGGATCCTATTACCTTCATGCTTGGCTTCTTGGGAACTAGGTCCCAAGTATGGTTTTCCTGAAGCGCTTCTACTTCTTCTTGCATGGCTTCTCTCCATTCTTTCCTCTTACTAGCCTCTTCAAATGAAGAAGGTTCTTCTATCATAGATTCTTTAGTGATATACACAGAATGCTTGGTGACTATTATGTATATAGCCATACCTTATGGACTTTTTTCTTTATCTTTGAGATCTCTTGAATGCTTGGTTGGAGGATTCTGGTATGTCCTCCAATTTCTTCAGTTTGGTCTTGCCTCTTGAATTCCATGCCTTGGAATCCATTTGCTCGTCATCCTCTGAATTGATGTCTTCTGGTAATTGTTGATCTTCTTGAGTGAGGGTTGGAAAATCATTTTCTAAATCATAAGGTAACTTGACCTTCCTATAATCATCTTCAAACCATGAATTATTTTCATCAAACACTACATTCCTACTAACTATAATGCTTTGTTAGTGGGATTGTATAGCCTGTAGCCCTTTTGGTTTTGATCATACCCAATGAATATAGACTTTTCAGCTTTAAGTTCAAGCTTCCCTCTAATCCGTGAGGGAATGTGTGCATAAGCAATGCACCCAAATATTTTGCAATGGTCCAATGAGGGTCTCCTACCATTCCATGCTTAATAGGGTGTCATACCATCCCAGGACTTGGATGGGAGCCTATTAACCAAGTAGGTGGTTGTGGAAACAACCTCTGCCCATAGGTAATTAGGTAATTTCTTCTCATTCAACATTGACCTAGTAGCTTCAATTATTAACCTGTTCCTTCTTTCTCCTACTCCATTCAATTAAGGAGTATATCTTGTTGTTACTTCCCTCTTTGTCCTGTAAAAAACGAATGAGATTCATGTGAAAAATACTCAGCACCTCCATCAGACCTAATCCTTTTCAAGCTTCTTTCTGTTTGGTTCTCAACTAGTGCCAAGTACTTTTTGAAACATGTAAATACTTCATCCTTATGCTTCATGAATAAAGGATTGTCCATGTATTGTAATCATCAATAAATGAAACATAGTACCTTGATCCTGAGATTGATGGATCTTTGCTAGGACCCCACACATCAATGTGTACAAGTTCCATATAGTCTTCATTTATGTATCCCTTCTTGTTGAAGGGTTGCCTGCGAGCTTTCCCAAATTAGCATGCTCCACATTTGTATATCATATGTTGCTTGGTCACATTGGGAGTGCCAAACACACTCTGATCCTTGCAAATTTGCTTCAGAGTTCTTTCTCCTATGTGTCCTAGCCTTTTGTGCCATATCTCTATCTCAAATAAGGTTTTATTCTTGAAATTGAAAAGTGCTATGTTATTGGTGTTTTCAATATCAAATGTGAATAATCTACTAGATTTCTCACCTTTAGCAATCCTTTTGAATCCTTGTTGAGGGCATTCCCCATATGCTCCATGCTTAGTGAATCTTACCTATAACCCTTTCTCGACAATCTATCCAACACTAATTAGGTTTTTGGCTATAGTTGGCACATACAGAAATTTTCTCAAGAGGTTCATGTTACGATCAAAAGTCTTGGCATTTCCAATTTTCTTGACTGAGTGTTTAATGTCATCACTTTTCTGTACTTCATGCTTCCCTTTGGGCTCTTCAGGGTCAGATAATAAAGCTACATTTCTAGCCACATGATTGGAACAAATTGAATCAATATAGAAAAAATGTCCATCATCTTTACCTTGATTGGATCTCATATTCATGATGAGTAGAGAATCTTCTTGGTCTTCTGTATAGTTATTGTAATCTCTTCTTCCTCTAAAACATCCTTGATAATTGTTGTTGTTGTAGCTTTGATTGTAGTTGCTTCCTCCATTGTTGTACCTACCTCTAGATTGTCCATTGCTACCTCTATGGAAGCCTCTTCCCCTTTGATTCCTTGTGTTCTTGAAGCATTCATCTATGGTGTGGTTGGTAAGACCACAAATTTTGCAAGGTGGATTGTTGTAGGATCTCCCCATGCCTTGCCTTCCTCCTCTTCCCCTTCCTCTAGCACTTCTTCCTCTACGTATATAACTAGCTTGAGAGGTACTAGCCTCTTCTTCATTCTTCTTGCTTTTACCTTTATCCTTACTTTTATTCTTATTTGTATAGAGGGCAGAAGATTGGTTACCTCTAGAGTTGTCACAATTCTTTTTGAGCTTTGTCTCATGGGTGAAGAGTTGCCCCATCAAGGTGTTGAGGTCACATATTTGCATATACATGTAAAGGTCCACTACTGTGGTGAAGGACTCCCACTTATCATCAGCTTTGATGCCATTAATGATCTGCCTTACTATATGTTCTTCTCTCTAATGCTTGCAAGCTGGCTAGCCACATCTTTAATCTTGGTTACATAATCAGCTACTCCTTGCTTTGGTTCCTTCTTTAGAGTTGTAAACTCCATCCATAAATGATTCTTCCTACCTCTTGTATTTGATGAGAAATATGATGATAGTACTTCCCAGGTCTCTAGGGAGGTCTTGCAATTCCTAAGGTGACTCAACAAGAAATCAAAGATTGAGTTTAGTAGATGAGACCTGAAAAGCACATCCTTTGCACACATGGTCAACCTTTCTTGCTCTTTCCTTGTAGGTTGAAGCTTGCTCTTGAAGGTTGGCATCCCTTCATCTCTTGAGATGTATCCATATACAATTCTCCCTTGAAGGTAGGCTTGCATCCTTAGTGACCATGCTGAGTAGTTGTTTCTATCCAATTTGTCAATGAAGGATGGAAAGCCATCTCCCATCTTGCTTGTTGTTGCTCTGATACCACTGTTGGAGGAGATGGTGGATAGTCTTGAGAGATGAGGTGGTCTTGCTTAATCTTGCTTCACACCTACCAAGAATGATTGTTGGAGAGTGTAGCGGGCCTCTTTAGCTAGCTAATAATCATAAATAATCACATATGTTGCTTAGATTATGATCCACCAATCAATGGATCAAAAATGATAGGTAAAGATTGATCCAAGGCCAAAAAACTTGTTACTCTTGTTCCTACACCTATCAAATGTTTTGAACAGTTCTCTGAACATAGCAGCAATTAGCTTAATTCCTTTTGCAAAACTCTAATAGATTAGAAGAAACCAATCATGAGTGATTTCATCAAAATGGATAGACTACACGTAGGGAATGGTGTTTAGCAAATCACTCTATAATCCCGACCTTTTCATGGTGCAATAGTGAATAGAATAGAGATTAATGATGCATTCATATCTCACGATTCAGAGAAGCAATGCTAATGAAACTTTTTAGTCATGTACTAGACAGTATGGTAAATCTACCATGCTTTAAATCATGACAAATGATCAATCATGCACTAAGAACAAGCTCTGAGAAAATCACTGTTCTCATATGGTCATGATAGAGAGGTGAGGTGAAAATATGATAGAAAGTATATATTAAAACATGTACAAATACAATCTCATTGGCAATGATACATTGCACAATGTGAGGGGTATGAGTGAGCTATAGAGTAAGATCCTCAAAGCATAGTATGCCTTCTCAAATGATCTCCAAAATTCGAGATATACCACGGTTCATGTCATCCTCTTTTTATAGTTGTAATTGGAGCCAATATTTGAATTCAAATTCAAAGATGTCTACCTAAAAGTGAATCCTAAAGTATAGGATATATTCTCTCATTACTCAACAAGCAAAAACTTTGAGATTTGATGCTTGCTAACTTCCTTGTGGCTGTAGGACACTTTTACAAAGGTAATTGTGAATGATTTTTACAAGAGATTGATCACATGGGGTTCTGTAAGAGATGTGATAATTAACCAAGTATGTGGGCTTGTTCTTAATTTCAGCAACATGTCATTAATGAAAGCATATGCAAAGCTACTATGACATCTAAACCCTAAACATGTTCATCAAATGAATATGTTTCCTTTGCTCATTGGTCCGTAGTGAGAGTTCTATGCAGTTATTTGTAGTGACATGTAGATAGAAGAACATATGCAAGGAATCTCTTGCAATATCACTCCCGCCCTTAGCAACATCTGTATCTCTCAACCATGAACACTTTATATATACATTGCAGAGCAGCCCTATCAAGTAATATATATAACATCAAGATCTAATGCCAAACACTTAACAATGCTCTCAATTCTCCTTATTCTAACCACCAAAAGCAAAGAAAGCTTAAATCCAAAAAAGCTTTATCTATGCAACAAAGCCTCTATCCTCTCTAAATTGTTGTGACGGCATGCTATTCTACCTAGTGTATATTGCATTAAAGCTCTTCACATGATGCTATGGTAGCTCCATCATGTAAGTTCAAGGATGAAATTCCTAAACCAGATAGAATCTAGACAGATCAGAAAAACTACTTCAAAACACAAGCATTATTTGTCATCCAGTATTGAGCTATGTCCTCTCCCATCTGCTCTCACTACTAGACAAAAGACCCCGTCCAAATCTATTACGCCCATGCAAAAAGCCCTATACTCCCCATTTGCATTAGTTAGAGCATTGAAACACATCCAAAGTTTCCCTCGGGTTAGATAACAGTCGGAGCTTAGCACTATTACAAATGCAACAAATGCTCATGGAAAACCTGATTTTCCATTGGAAGTTTCAATAGTAGCTTTCACATGTACATACAATCTTTTTCTTAAAGCCAAATAGGCAATGCATAACTTAGATCTAAACCTTTAGATCAACCAAGATCATACACATACTACACATTAAATTTCATGGAGAAAACTCCCTTTTTACATATATATGTTTAGCAAGATCACGCTCTCAATTACATATAGCTTGAGCAAGTGGTTTGAGATTCAAAGTGATCGTCATCATCTTTGTCAGGTGCTTGGAATCTAATGTTCGGGTCTTACTACTTGAGGAAGTCTCTCTTCCTCAACATCACCATAATCTTCTTGATTATTTTCTAAGGATAGGCAGGTCCCTTTCGCATTCCCTTTTTTTGAGAGCATGCCATCAAGGCCATATCCTACCTTTGATGTGATTAGAACAAAAAACAGCCCAGATTAGTATTTCAAAAAGTTTTGAGAAAGGACACCCCTTGCTAGATGAATCCATTTTGGCCATTGTTCTTCTCTCGAGGACATGCTCCTCCAGCTTTACCACATCTTCCCACTACTTCTCCTTCCTTTTTTCGCTAAAAAGCTTCTAATTTGGGCTCAGTGGCCCATGAAGAGCCCACCCCTACTTCCCTATTGCAAAGGCTTTTCCCTAATGATTGGGCATGAAAGAGCCATCGACTATACAACATCCATCAGACCATGGAAATTGCATCAAATATGATAAGTATGCTTCATCTACACATGTTGAACATATCCTATAATTGATGCATTCAAGGTGCCAATCTGCACTCAAGAAGCTTATTCGATAGTTGTTGTTCCTTTCAAGAGAACCACACCGTTCACACATGTCTATCAATGTAGTACCTATGACAGGATTAGTTGCCAAAGTATTATCCTTCATAATGTGAGTATGTATTTCTCTACTATGATCCAATAATGATGTCAAAGGAAAGGTAACTATATCTCGAGAGAAACCTTCATGCAACATTTGATCATAGCATTCCAATGCTTGTTGAGCGTGCCCATGATTGACATACCCTGCAATCAACACAGACTGCACAATAACATTCCTTTTTGGGAGCTCAACTAACACTTTTTTAGCTTCCTCAAGTGCACCACACTTAGCATACATGTCTACTAATGCACACATAACACTAGTGTCTCTTTCAAGTAATCCATCTCTTGCAGTAACGGCACGCACTTCTTGTCCCTTTTGTGATTCATCCATGCTATCGCAAGATTTTAGAACACATAGAAATGTGACTGCACCCCGAGAGAAGCCCATCAGTTGCATATCCTTATAATACTTAAATGCTTTTTCTTCAAGTTCATGTTGGTGATAACATATCAACCAAGGGGATACCAACTAGGCTATCTATTTCTGAAAATCCCTCTTTGATGAGTCTATCATGAACCTCTCTACCAAGGTCTAGAACTTCCATACTGCTAGTTCATTCACACTATTTTCTAGAAAAGGTGTTGGAAGAGATGGATGAATACCTCAAGGAAGTGAGGTGGTATTGCTAAAAGCTGCTTTGTACCAGCCCTGATGCCCTTTAGAGTTATAAAATATGCCCTTTTAGCTTGCAAATGACACCAAGAAAGTACCTATGTACTTCAGACTTGATGCTTGAAACAATCAATTCAAAATAGACTAGTTCAAAAATAGCTAGTGTTGAAAAACTTGCTATTTTAGTCCATACACCTGCTGGCCTTTTTACTTAGAGCTCATAGTATAGTAACAATTGACAAAATTACTTTCGATGGAATTCAATTAGCTTAGATAGCTAATCATTTCAAGTGTAATCAATTAAAATTATCAACTATGCTATGCGCAAATACTTTAGCAAATTAGATCTTACCCCCGACTTTTTAGGGAACAACCAGTAGATGACTAGTGAGCACTTAGAAGATGATTTCTCCCAGATTCCTAAACCAAATACCTTGAATTTTTTAAAGCCCAACGTAGACTTTAAGCTGGTTCGAATAAGCCAAAGATTATGTAAAATGGTTGAGTATTCATTGAGATATGACCAAAAGAAGTTCACTGTTCTGAGTAGTCATAGCAGAGAAGTAGACAAAGATGTTCGATGAGCTTTATGTATTATAGAACATAATTGTACAAAGTCATTGGCATTGATGCTCATCGATGATGAATTGAGTGAGCTATAGTGTGATCTACTCAAGCTCTACAAATGATCAAGGAATGAGCTCGGAATGAGGCACATTGCTGTGAGATCTTTACAAAGTCTTTTTATATCAATTTCTTGTATGTTTGAATTTTGAATTCAAACTTGGCTTCAATCAAAAAGTAAATCCTCTGATTTAGGATATATTCCTTCAATTTGGAGTCATAGCTAATATTCTTCTTAACTCCATGGGATATAAGCTTTTACAAGATTCTCTAAGGAAGTAATCTTTTTCAATGGTAAATGATCAAGTACAAGCTATAGTTCACATGAATCATCGAGTGGTAGTTACACACACAATGTATTCCATGCTAAGCCAAATGTGTAGGCTTGAACATTTGCACCAACAGCTACCCCTGAAGCCAAACATCTTGGCTTGAATTGCTTCATCAATCTTCTTGAATATCCTGTAATCCAATCATGGTTTTAAACCTGCAAATCTTAGTTCCATCAAGTGCTTTGGTTAATAAATCAGCACACTGCATATTTGTAGATACATATGATAGTTGAATCTCTTTGCTCAAGAGTTTCTCTCTAACATAGTGATAGTGTACTTCTATATGTTTAGTTCTTGCATGATAAATGGGGTTGGCTGTAAGATGCAAAGAACTAGTGTTATCACCAAAGATCATTGGTGAATGAGTGTGAACCCAAATCTGAGTAGAGCAACCTAATCCAAATAGCTTCTTGTGTAGCATTTGTTAATCCCTTGTATTCAGCCTCTATTGAAGATAGAGCAACAGTTGGTTGCTTCTTAGAAGACCATGAGATGGGTTTATCAACAAAAGATAAATAGCTAGTAGTACTTCTTCTATCATCCTTACATCTTACCCAATATGCATCTGAGTACAACCTTATGTCCAAATCTAATGTGTGTGGGAAGTAAAGACCTTGGTTTTGAGTACCTTTGAGGTACTTCAAAACTCTTTTAGCAGCTTCAAAGTGAGGTGCTCTAGGTGTATGCATGAATTGGCTCAGAATACTTACTCCATAACATATGTCAATCCTTGTTAATGTTGCATAGTTTAGAGTCCCAACTATGCTTTGATAACCTGCAATGTCTTCCAGCAAATCACCTTCATGAGCACTCGATTTGTGATTTACCTCCATAGGGGTGCTAGGTACTTTTGCATCCTCCAAGTGGAATTTCTTCAACATGTCCTACACATATTTCCTTTCAGTGATGTAGATTCCAGAGTTAGTGTATACCAACTCAAGTCCAAGAAAGTATTTCAGAAACCCTAGGTCACTTATCTTAAACTCTTGCATTATATGGTTTTTGATTTGTTTGATGCCATTGGTATCACTACCTGTAAGAATGATATCATCCACATATACACATAAATATATCACTTTTGAGTTACCCCTCTTGACAAATAGAGAAGAATCTGCCTTGCTCATTATGAATCCTTGGTCTTGAAGATAGATTGATAGCCTATGGTTCCATGCCCTAGGTGCCTGCTTCAAACCATAAAGGGCTTTCTTTAATGTGTATACATGATTTACCTTGCTTGGATCTTCATAGCCAGCAGGTTGAGTAATGTAAACCTCCTCTCAAATCCACCCATTTAGAAAAGCATTTTTCACATCTAGTTGATACATATTCCAATTTCTAGATGCAGCTACACTTACCAATACTCTGATGGTTGGCATCTTAGCCACATGTGAAAAAGTTTCTTCATAATGCTCTAAACTCTTCCAAGTTGATGGTGTCCTCATCATCTGATTTGATGTCTTCAAATGTGCTTCGCTCCTCCTTGGTGAGGCTTTGAAATTCTTCTTCCAAGTCATATGGCAATTTGACCTTCTTGCATTCACTTTCAAACCGAGTCATTCTCATCAAACACAACACCTCTACTAATCATAAATCCTTTGTTGGATGGACTATAAATCCTGTAACCCTTTTGATTTATATCATACCTATGAAGATGCATTTCTCTACCTTAGGGTCTAACTTACCTCTGATTTGAGATGTAACATGCACATTAAGCAACACAACCAAATATTCTGCAATCTTCAAGTGATGGTCTCCTACCATTCCATGGCTCATAGGGGGTCATCCCATCAAAGGACTTAGAAGGTAGCCTGTTAATAAGATAAGTGGCAGTAGAAATAGCATCTACCCACAAGTAATTAGGCAACTTCTTTTCATTTAGCATAGATCTAATTGCTTCCACAATCAATATGTTCTTCCTCTCTACTACTCCATTTTGCTCAGGAGTATATCTAGTTGTGATCTCTCTCTTGATACCTATGTCTTGCAAAAATGCATCAAAATCATTGCAGAAGTACTCACCTCCTCCATCTGACCTTATCTCTTTAAACTCTTTTGTGTTTGATTTTCCACAAGTGCAAGATACTTTTTAAAACAACTGAACACTCCATCCTTATGTTTCATGAAATATAAGATAATCCACCTACAAAAAGAATCTATAAATGACATATGGTACCTTGAGCATGAAATCAAAGGGTCCTTGCTTCGTCCCCATACATCTGTGTCGACAAGTTCCAAATAATCCTCATGCATACAACCTTTCTTTGTAAAGGGTAACCTGTGTGATTTACCAAACTGACATGCACCACATTTATAGATCATATATTGTTGCTTTGATATATTAGGTATCCCAAGTACACATTGATCTCTACATATCTGCTTCAATGTTCTCTCACCAATGTGTCCTAGTCTTTTGTGCCATATCTCTAACTTAGACAGGGTTTGATCCGTACAATTATAAAGTGGAATGTTTCTAATGTCCTCAAGCTCAAATGTAAACAATCTACCTATTTTCTCTCCTTTTGCAATTCTCTTGAATCCATGTTGGGGTTCCTCCACAAAGGCTCCAGATTTATTGAAGCTAACTTGCAAACTCTTTTCCACTATCTGTCCAACACTCATCAAATTCTTTGTGATAGAAGGTACATAAAGAACTCTACTCAATAGATTCCTATTTCCATTAGAAGTTTTGACATTTCCTACGTTGACAACTAAATGCTTGGTAAAATCACCTGTCTGCACTTGGTGCTTTCCTTTGGGCTCTTCATGATCAGAAAGGAGAGCTATATTTCTTGCTACATGGTTTGAACAACCTAAGTCAATAGAAGTGATGGGCATCATTCATACCTTCTCTTCGCTTCTTGTCCTTGGAAGCACGTGTGTCCTCTTTAAAGTTGGAGCTTCAAACTTCTACGTGCATCATCTCCTGTAATCTCTTGGTACCTCTCATTCTCGGCTTGGAGCTCGTTTCAGCTTCTTCTACTATTTTGACTCCCTTCTTTTTCCTGGGGACCATGGCAATCTTCGCATACTTTGCCATTTCTTTCGATGAAGGCATCTCTTTCAAATGTTCCCGAATGCCTAAAGCATGATAGATCAGTATTGTTAAGTCAATACTTTCATTCAAGATTGCTTTGAAGAGTCGTTCTTGAATGTATGGAGTCATGTTAACTTGATTCCCTATTTGTTTGATGGCATGTGACATCATTTGCACTATGATCTTTTGTGGAGCAGTATACCTATGCATGTTTGGAAAGCAAAAATGTTGGTGGATCCAAAGAAGACTCATTGGATTACAGCTCAAAGGGTACTCAGATATATGAAAGGAACTCTAAGTGAAGGTCTGTATTATGGATTTACTTCTGATACAAGAATCAAAGTGTTTAGTGATGCAGATTTGGCAAGTGATGCAGATTTGGCAAGTGATTTAGATAATAGAAGTACTCATGGGTATCTCTGTTATATTGGAGATAAATTAGTTTCTTGGTGCTCAAAGAAGCAACATACAGTTGCTTTGTCATCTACACAAGCTGAGTATAAAGGAATGGTAGAGGCTGCAAAAGAAGTAATATGGTTAAAGACCTTGTTGAAGAGTTTTGGAACTGATCAGAGTACTCCAACTATTTTTGGAGACAATATGAGTTCATTGTATTTGGAAGCTAACCCTGTTTTTCATGCCAGGACTAAGAATATAGAGATTCAGTATTATTTCTTGAGGGAAAAGGTACTTGATAAAGAGATTGAAGTGATGTATACTCCAACAAAAGAACAAGTTGCAGATATGTTAACAAAAAGCTTGGATGGACCTAAGCTACAGAGATTCAAAGAGATGGCAGGAGTGAAGAAGAATGGAATAATCACAATTAGTGATTGAGGGGGAGCTATTGGAACAAACCAATCACAAATTGATGATTACAAAGAGCTTGGAGCAAGTCTATGATCGGATTGAAGTTCAAGAATTCACTTGAGAAAGTGAAGTGATCTTAGAAGTGAAGCTTGTATACATATGTACATTACAGTTGGAAATTCTTGTAATTTGAGTATAGATAATCCTTAGGATGATAAGGAATAATGTAATAGATGCGGGATAAGTCGAGAACCATATGTATATAAGTCAATGATGTGAAGAAATACATGTGAGAGCCATTAGAAGCCAAGTGTCATTAAGGTAGATGTGTAGAGAGTGATCTTCACGAATTAGCTTCGGGTCTTTCTCTGATTTTTCTCAGTCTGATCACGTGGATCAGAAATCCTTTTGTACACATCTAACTTGGAAGTTAATGAAGCTATGTTCAAAGTTTCATGATCTAATTCATTTCATGTTGTGAGTATGATCAATAGGAACATTTATAGGTAAAGTCTGTAGAAAGACTTCTCAGAGTAGTGCACTTTTTCGTGTTAATGTTTTGCTTAGATCTCAGTGCACAGTGTAAAGTTTTTGATAAGTGAGCACTCAAAATCTAAGTTAGAAGATAAGGAATCTATGGCTAAAAGCATTTAGCAAAACGGGATCTGTCCTGTGAGAAATCAACTTAAGAAGTTGACCATGTCGAAGTCGTCATTTCTGAAAGACAATTTCTAACAGAGGTTTGATCTAAGAGATCGAATTAGAAATTTAGTGATTCTTTTGAAGAACTAATGCTCAATATAGTTGCGCAAAGGCAGCATGGATATGCAAGTATCATTTGAATGATTAAAATTGAAGTAACATGAAGAAATTGAAGTAACATGAAGAAATTGAAGTCTATTTCTGAAGCACATTCTTGAAGATGAAGAAAACTTCATACAGAGAAGTTGTCACATGGAGTATCCTATATGAATAGTATTTAGAGGTATGACCCTCCTCTTATTCATATAGAGTATGATGCTCACATGAGTGCCAAGTGGCACTCATGAGAGGAACCTTGACCATGACCCATTTTGGGTGTAGAGAGAGAGAGGGTAATGATTGAATCATCACGCGGCTGGGCGGCAAGAGAACATCATCGATCTCCGTGCGAACATCTCTGAGAGAGTCATCGAAAGTCGTGCAGGTACAGCCCCAAAATTGGGGAGCTCATCGGAGCAGGCGTCTTCCTGACATTGGTATCGGAGCCAGACGGCGAACGGGACAACCATCATCAAGAACCGACGGCCCGCGATCAGAGAAGGCCCACAGACGCAGAGAGTCACGCAGAGGCCCGAAGGCGTCCGCCAGCCCACGAGGGGGAGCTTTGCTCCTCCCTCCCCACTCCAAGATGACATAGAGCACTTATGCTCTTGGTTTTATAGGCTTCTCCTCCGCCTGCAGCGCGCTCATGTGGGATAACTTGATCCATCGAAGGTGAACTCTGAGTTTTTTCGAAAATAGTAGCAATAAGCTTTGGATAGGAGAAGATTTCGAGTTTTTTTTCCCAAACTTTGGAGCTTCAAATCTATGATCTAGATCAATATTTTGTAAGAATCATGAGGGATATATGTATTATGGGCTGTGGTTTTGGGATGGGGGTGTTGGTTTGGTGAAAGAAGCTTTCATTCCTCAGTTTTGAGCTTTCCAAACCTATCTATTCATGAAGATGAAGTCTTTCACCTCCCACCGGTGACATACCTCGCTTCTCCGGACCATTTCTTCTTCATACCATATCGGATTTTCAAAATCTTGGTCACGTTTCGAAGCTACGCTTTCAAGCTTCGCTTAGAGACCATCGGTGTTGGAAATGGAAGAGATTTGCCCTATCAAAATCTCTCTGCAGCGCTTCAGCAGGAACTAGGCGGCCACTCCCGGGCCTAGTTTTTCTTCATCCGGACTCCAAATCCAATTTTTTCACTTGGGATTGTCTCAAATTTTTGAAGTGCAGGTGCTGGGCAACACTTTGTGGACTGGCGAGGATTGGAAAATTTCTGAAATTGTTCAGTTGCATTCAGTTTGCCCGTTTGAGGCTTTTCCTACGCACTTTTGGTGTTGTTTTGGATGGTTTATGGTGTCTAGAACCTCCCCGGACCAAGCGGACATTTCCAATTTTCTTTTGGGACTGGCGAGGACTCAAAATCAGCGGCTTGAAGCATCAAGGACCACTTGGATTTAGCTTCCGCAACTCTACTTTGTATCAGGGAAGTGCTCTTGTGTTATATCTCTCTTCTTCTTGCATATTTTAACTCTACTTCCAGTCATTTTCATACTCTCTAGTTAGCAAACGGGGGAAGGGTACTTAAACATGGAAAATAAAGGCAAACAAGTAGTTGAGACCACTTCTCCACCTAGAGAGCAACTAGAGGATCAAGATGCTAGGATGGAAGAAGTAGAGTTAGGACAAGAAATAGAAGAGAATATAGAAGAAAAGAGCCTTCACAGCAAGAGTATACTTATGAAGAGCTTATAGATGAATTTGTCACTCGTGACCAATTCATTGACTTGAAAAAGCAAACCCTCAAGTTAGAGAAAGATTTGGGTAGCATTACATCTCTTATACACCAACTTAAGTCTCAAATGATCTCTCTTGAGACTAGTGTCACCTCTTTCCTAGCTAGGAAGGAAAGAGAGACTCCTACCATTCCTCTAGAGATTACTAGGAAAGAGACTTCTCTTCCTAGTAAATATAAAGGAGAGAGCTCTAGGGAAGCTCCCCTCCTGAAAGACTTAAAACCACCAACCTTCACGGGGGATGACCGAGACAGGAATAAGGATGCAATCTACACTTTTTTACAAAAGTGGCAAGATTTGCATCAATTGAAGGGCACCCCACCTGAGTATCGTGTGCTAGAGGCGAGTCTCTCCCTCGGCCCGCGTGCTTATAAGTGGTGGATGAGTCTTAAGGAGGCGAACTCTATCCCTAGTGACTGGACTCAGTTTGAAACTCTTTTCCTAAAAGAGTTTCTTCCTGAAAATGAAGAGGAAAGGAATTGGGATGAGTGGGATAGAATTACTCAAAGAGGCAGGCCTCTTTCAGTTTATCTATCTCACTAAATTGGGATGAGTGGGATAGAATTACTCAAAGAGGCAGGCCTCTTTCAGTTTATCTATCTCACTATAGAGAGATCACTTTGAAGCTTAAGGGTCTAGATGATTTTCAGAAGATCAGAGGGTTTGTTAGGGGCTTGGATAAAGCCATAAAGAGGGAAGTCAGGAGGAATGCGCCTAAGACGTTTGAGGAGGCGATCAAATATGCACAGATATATGAGGACCATAACCGTCCTCAGTATACTCCTATGGAGACGGATCAGCCCCTTAAACCTCTTAGCACCACTAAATTTAAGAAAAAGTTGCCTTTTGGGAAAAACAAGGTTTTTATTAAAAAACAAAGATCACAAGGGCCTAAGCTATCCACAGACCAGTTTGAGAAGGCCAAAAGAGAGAACCTGTGTTTTAGGTGCCTATCCCCTAGCCACTCACAGTGGAACTGTCCACTCAAGAAGGGGGAAGAAAAGAAGAAAGGACCAGAGTCTAGTACGGCTCCTGAAAGGGGCAAAAAGGCGGTCCACCTAGTGCAGACCCTTCCCATTCATGGCAGCTCTAGCTGCAAGGGAGTGGAGGTGATGCACGAGGATATAGAGCACACGTGTTGTTTGACTCAGTCATTGTGGTCACCGCAGTTTGGACCACATGACTTGGTCAAGCTACATGGTAGTGTATACGGGACCAGGGTGCGAGTCATGATAGATGACTCTGCCACTCATAATTTCATTAACTATGCTTTGGTCCAGAAATTGAAGATTCCCCAACAGCCTAGTGCACATAAATACATTGTATCTATGATGCAAGGGCAAGATAAAAGAATATGGGATACTATGGTATCCAAATTGGAAGTCAAGATGCAAGATTATACAGATCATATGGACTTCCAAATTATGAACATGGAGAGGACAGATCTAGTCTTAGGAAGAGAGTGGCTATGGGGGTTGGGAGATACACTTAAACGCAGCTATCAAAATAACACACTCGAGTTTGAAAAGAATGGAAGTAAAGTTTATATTCAGGGAGAGAGAGATGTACCTAGTGCACCTCTCATCTCATCATTAGAGTTGTATAGTCTCTGTTGTTCACAGCATGTACAGGATATGTTTTTATTGTATAGTCATGATATGGAGCATTGTATAGACAGCTCATCTGATGTATATTTTCATGCTTTGAATGTAAATATGAACATGACTTTCTACTATTCTTTTTTGCAAGAGTGTGTAGTTAAAAGTTTTAAGGATCTTATGTTTGAATTTAGAGATGTTTTTCCCACTGACTTACCTAGAGGGCTACCGCCTGAGAGAGGGGACATTGACCATGCCATAGAGGTTGTTACTAACACTAACCCTATTTGTAGACCACCTTATAGGCTTAGCGTTTCTCAGCATGAGGAGGTTGAGAAGCAATTTCAGGATTATTTAAATAAAGGCTTCATCAAACCTAGTAACTCACCATGGGCATCGCTAATGCTCCTAGTTAAAAAGAAAGATGGCTCTATGAGACTATGTATAGATTATAGAGCACTTAATAAGGTACCTATCAAAAATAGATTTCCAATGCCTAGGTTGGAAGATCTATTTGATCAGTTACATCAAGCTCGGTATTTTACCAAGCTTGACCTTAGATCAGGATATCATCAGATCAGGATTAGGGCAGAGGATGTCCCTAAGACTGCATTTAGGACTAGATATGGGCACTATGAGTTTTTGGTGATGCCTTTTGGTCTCACCAATGCTCCTGCCACTTTCATGAAACTCATGAATAGTGTTTTACGGCCTTATCTAGGACACTTTGTAGTAGACTTTTTAGATGACATTCTGATCTATAGTGCATCAGAACAGGAGCACTTGGAACACTTGAGAAAAGTATTTCAAGTGCTAAGGGAAAATTCGCTCTTTGCTAAGGAGTCAAAGTGTGAATTTTTCAAGACAGAGGTTAAGTACCTTGGGCATATAGTCTCCCAAGATGGAATCCAGATGGATCCTGAAAAAGTAAGGGCTATTATGGAATGGCCACATCCACGGAACCTGGAGGAGCTGCAGATCTTCCTAGGCTTATCAGGCTTCTATCGAAGATTCATTAAGAACTATGCCAAAATTGCTGTCCCGATGACGGAACAGCTTAAAGGGAAAGGGAAAGCCTTTCATTGGGGAGACGAACAGAAGCAAAGTATGGAAAAGTTGAAAGTAGCAATTGCTACAGCTCCACTTTTACATATAGCAGATCCCAATAAACCATTTGTGGTTGAGACTGACGCGAGTGATTTTGCTATAGGAGCGGTTTTAGTTCAGGATGATCGACCATTAGCTTTTGAGAGCAAGAAACTAGAACCGGCTCAAAAGAACTACTCCGTCTATGAGAAGGAGTTGTATGCAATAGTCCATGCTTTGAAGAAGTGGCGTCATTATTTATATGGTGCCAAAGTTACGATAGTGTTTGATCAAGAGAGCATTAAGTGGCTCTCTAATCAAACAGACCTTAAAGGTCGGAAGGCCCGATGGGCAGAGACCCTTCAAGAGTTTGATTATGAGCTTAGGTATAGGAAGGGAAAGTTTAATGTAGTGGCTGATTCACTTAGCCGCATGCCTATGCTCAATGGACTGAGTTTTACTCAGATCACTAGTGAGCTACTTGAGTCTAATAAAGGGAAATGTAGGCTTGATCCTGCATATTCCGAGATTTGGGAAGCCATAGAGAATGGGGATCGTGATATACGGGTTTCCAATGAGGATAGAGTATCGACGGGTACTCAAGAAGGATTCAAGTGGAAGAATTACAGTGTCCATGATGGATATCTGTTATATAAAGGTAAGGTGTGTGTCCCTAGAGATACTGAGATGAGACGGCATATTTTATATGAGTGTCATGACACACCTAGTGCGGGACACCCAGGAGTTAACAAGACTTATGATCTTGTTAAGAGGCAGTTTTATTGGCCTGGACTTCATAAGGACGTCCTAGAATATGTGCTTAAGTGCAATAAATGCCATGTCAACAAAGCTGAGAGATTGAGGATTGGAGGGCTACTCCACCCATTGGATATTCCCAATGGGAAGTGGGAGAGTATCTCCATGGACTTTATAGTCGGATTACCTAAGACACAGAGAGGGCACGACTCGGTCTGGGTAATTGTGGATAGGTTAACCAAAATAGCTAGGTTTATTCCAACACATACTACAGTGAAGACACCTGAGTTGGCTAGACTCTTTGTAGAGAACCTATACCGGTTATATGGTCTTCCTTTAGACATAGTTTCTGATCGGGATAGGAAGTTTACTAGCCACTTTTGGAGAGCGGTCTTCAAAAGGTTGGATACAAAGCTTAGCATGAGTACGGCCGAGCATCCACAGTCGGATGGGCAAACAGAAAGGGTTAACCAAATCCTAGAGGATATGCTTCGAGCATATGTGAATGAAAGGCAAACTAATTGGGAAGAGTACTTACCTATAGTAGAGTTTGCATATAATAGTGCCAAGCACTCTTCCACTGGGCATAGTCCATTTATGCTTATGTATGGGTTTCAGCCAAGGGCTCCTTATGCAGTTGGCTTGCAGAATGAAAAAGTTCAAGCTGCAAAGGACTTCTTGGAAGAAATGAATGATATGCTTAGACTTGCTAAGGACAGCATTAGGAAAGCTCAGGATAGGGCTAGAGCCTATGCTGACCCTCAGAGAAGAGATATCAACTTTGAGGTAGGAGAGCAAGTCTATCTTAGAGTTCCATCTAGGTTTGAAACCATGAAGACGGGACCTTGTCCAAAATTATCTCCTAGGTATTGTGGACCTTTCCAAATACTTAAGAGAATAGGAAAGATGGCTTACCAGCTCCAACTTCCAGAAAATAGTCAAATCCATCCAGTGTTTCATGCTAGCCGGCTTAAGAAAAGGCTGGGTGAATCTGACAACCTCATTCCAGATAGTGAGGTAGTAGAACCTCA
>CM035422.1:134159786-134268696 GCA_020310875.1 Ceratopteris richardii | reverse complement strand
TGCTCCCTACTAGACTACCTATGCTAGAGAAGACAAGATCTAATACTCGCTCAAAAAGGATGTGGGAAGAAGCAAGAATCATGGAAACAAGCATCTTAATGGATTTCTTCGAGGATTCTATAAACTACTTGAATGAGACTTCCACATATTGCTTAGACTCTGAAGACATTGATAGCTACACAAGCATCACTCAGATATGCACAGATGGATGTAAAGGCTATTGTTTGATCTCACTTCAGATTTGAACCACCTCTAACATGAAAACAAGTGCCTTTGATTCAAGAAGCATTGGGAAATTTTATGGTGATGATGAGGAGTGGTGAAACCTGCACAATGTTCATTAGGATTAATAATAGAACAAGTTGTTGTTGCTCATCCACTACTTCATATGAGGGGTATACTAGCCCCTGTAGAAGCACAAATACATGGCAGTATTTTTGCCTCAGTGTCGGTATAGGTGTTGGTATGCACATCTGTACCAAAGCATCGATATAAGAACAGGTATAAGCATCGGTATAAGCAGTGGTATAGGTGCAAGTATAAGCATCGGTAACTCTACAATAGTGACGGTATTATTGAGGATATGAATGTTGGTATTAAAATCACCAATATAAGTGTCGATAAGTCCCCAAGAAAAAGTACCGATATAGGCACGAGTATGTTACTTGACATATCAGTGCTCATACCATCACCCGTACTGACGACCATTCCTACAATTGTTTTTTGGGTAGAGTGCATTCTCTCTTGCTACAACAACATTACCATGTTGTTGTGTAGAAAGAGACAATACACTATGCCCAAAAAAACCAAGTACATGGCTAGTGGTTGGCAATTTAGGGTTTACATGACCAACAACCAAAACATAGCTTGATAAAGCAAAACACATGAACGTAAAAGAGATGAGCAGAATGAACCATGAACCATGTACAAAAGAGATATTCCATAAATGAACCATGTAGAAAAGAAATATATATTCCATAAATAAACCATCTACAAAAGTGTGGTGAAGCATTACCATATATGAGCCAAATACAAAATGTGGCAAACCACTTCCATAAAGGAACCAAATACAAAATTATGGTGCACGACTACCATATATGAGCCAAATACAAAATATGGAAATCAGTGCTATATAGGAACCAAATACCAAATTGTGGTACACCACTGCCATATATTTGTCTACTACATGGGGCGACTTGTAAAACAAATAGCAATAAATCTGGTGTAAAGACAACTTGCTCACAGTGTTTGGGAAGTACAAATGTATCTCTTTCATCCGTCCATAATTTTGTGGTGTCGACTTAAAGCAAACCACTTTTATCCTAACTCATTGTTGCGTTTCTTGGAGAGGTGACTACTTTCAACCATCTCACATAAAAAACAAAGTAATCAAACCTCCTAAAGGCTAGTTTCAAGATATCTTGAATCACTCCACAATAATCTAGTTGGCCTTCTTGAGCATTATCATCTCTTGCACTCACTCTACTTTTAGATCTATTTGAAGAAGCATTTGTTTTATGATCGTTACATCTTGCTAGATAGTTCATTTATGCAAACTATTCTTAATTATCTTCCTAATCATATTAGAGTTTTCCTACTATTTTACTCACGATGAAAGGCATTTCAAATGCCTTAACATTTCAAGATTTATTCTCTGTTTTGTTGGAGGAAGATTAGTTTTAGGTATGAAAGGTTAGTTTTGCATGTTGAGGAATAAGTTTTTGGAGCTTCTCTAGAGGGAAAAAAGTAAATGCAGCTCATGTTCAAGTAACCAATAATCTAGTGATGCTCTATAGTCGAAGAAGGAAGAAAACGATGACTATAGATTAGAAAAGCAGAAACAATTTTCCAAGCACTATGAGGCAAATGATCATATGATAAAGAGTTGTTCTAAATTGGCTGCAAAAGGGCCAAAAGAAGAAATATGTTAGAATGGTTGTTGGGGAGGCATCTACACCTTTAACACAGTCCTCTAATCTTTTCCCAAATGAACAATATGAATTTACCATTGTTTTTTGGTTATGACCCATATTTGATGGAGAGTGTTAATCTCCAAAAGAACAACCTACTCTTGAAATTAGAACACCTCTATATCAAGAGTAAGTCAAAAGCTTCACAAATTTATAAGATTAATGATCAATTACAAAGATTTTGCAAAATCTGTGAAGAAGATGATTCCCAAAAAGTCTGCTACATATATCTTCCTCATTGACTGAGTAAATGTGTAACGTTTTTTATGAAACTTTGCACAAGGTGTCGCCAAAAGATTGCGCACCTCCTCCAAGTCAAATCACTCCAAAAGATTGAGTATAACTTGAGAAATCAACTTGACAAGTCACCTATGTCTAAAATTGTGCTTCTGAGAAGTTGATTTAGACACCTATAACTTCTAAGACATGGTTCTCCAAGAATAGAACCCGTTTAAGAAAATGCTTTTAGCCACAAGTAGCTTACCTTCCAACTTAAAGATTAAGTCCTCACTCATGCAAAACTGTAATCTGTGCAGTGAGAAATGATCAAATCATTGACCATCGAAAATGCACCTGTTTCAGAAAACTGTGAACACTCTTTACATATGAATGTTCCTACTCACAATTCTCACAGCCTGTTTACAATTAGACTCTCAAACTTAAGCCATAGACTCATTAACTATGGACTTAGACATCTCCAAAAGGATTTCACAAAAGATCTACCACATGAGGAGAAAACTCAGAAACATCGAGCGCAAAAATTCTGTCATTTTTGAAGGAGACTACAACTGAATGATGAGAGAGAATTCAACTAACTTCTCATGTGTCTAATGACTCTTACAGCTTATCATTTCTCTATTCTCCTGCTCTCTCATACTTGCCCCGACATTTTCCATAGTATTTATAGGCAAATATGTACAAGCTTATGACTAATCAAAAAGTATAAGTGACCTATATCTGAACTAATGTACATATGTGTACATTTCTTTCAACCTCTGAATGTAACCATCTTCTATGCTTCAAGAATTGATCTTGTCTCCATTCTTTGTCTTCCAAAACTTCAAATTTTGATTGGTCTGCACCAACAGCTCCCCCTCAATCATCAATTGAGGTTTCTCTTATCTTCTTTATGCATGCCATGTCTTTGAACTTCTGTAGCTTTGGTCCATCCAAGATTTTAGTAAGCATATCAGCTATCTGATCTTTTGTTGAAGTATGTATAACTTCAATCTCTTTATCCATCACCTTCTCTCTTAGAAAGTGATACTGAATCTCAATGTGTTTGGTCCTGGCATGAAAAACAGGATTAGCAGCTAGATACAATGAACTCATGTTATCTCCATATATGATAGGTATATTCTGTATAGTGTCAAAACTCTTCATGAGAGTCTTAAGCCATATCACTTCCTTTGCAGCTTCAACCATTCCTTTGTACTCTGCTTCTGTAGATGATAAAGCAACTGTGTGTTGCTTCTTTGAACACCAAGAGATTAACTTATCTCCCACATAACACATGTATCCATAAGTTGATCTTCTATCATCTGGATTACCTACCCAATCTGCATCACTATATATTTTGATATTTGTATCTGATGTAAAACCATAATACAAACCTTCTTTGAGTGTACCCTTAATGTACCTCAACACTCTTTGACCTACAATCCAACGTTCTTTTCTAGGACAATGCATGAATTGAGAAAAAACCCCAACTGCATATGATAAATCAGGCCTAGTTAATGTAGCATAGATAAGACTACCAACCAAACTCTGATATTGTTTCATGTCCTTGAATTCCTCTCCACCATATCTGCTCAATTTGTGATTCACCTCCATTGGAGTAGGTGCTACCCTGCAATCATTCATTTTAAACTTGATTAACAAGTTCTTCAAATACCTTTCTTGAGTCACATACTCCATGTTGAGTGTATGAAATCTCCATGCCCAAGAAGTATGACAAATCTCCCAAATCACTGATTTTGAACTCTTTCTCCATTTGCTTCTTTAGGCTTTGAATACCTTTCTCATCTGTACCTGTAAGAATTATATCATCAACATATATACACATGTAAATAAAACCATCATCACTTGCTTTAACAAGCAAGCTACTATCTGCCTTAGATACTTGAAATCCAAGTTCCTTTAAGAACTTTACAAGCCTATAGTTCCATGCCCTTGGGGCCTGCTTCAAGCCATATAAAGCTCTCTTGAGCTTACACACATGATCTAGATATCTTCCATCTCTGAATCCTTGAGGTTGCTCCATGAAAACATCATCATCTGCAATATAACCATTCAAAAAAGCATTCTTCACATCTAATTGACACAAATTCCGACCTTTACATGCAGCAATTGCTATGACTGTTCTGATGGTTGTCATCTTTGCCACAGGACTATAAGTTTCATCATAATCAATACCATATGTTTGAGCAAACCCTTTCAGAACAAGTCTAGCTTTGTACCTAGACACACTTCCATCTGCAAACCTTTTTGTCTTGTAGACCCACTTACATCCAATGATCTTCTGGCTATTTGGTTTTGGAACCAAATCCCATGTTTGATTCTCCATCAATGCATCATATTCTTCTTGCATAGCTTTCTCCCAATTTTCTTTACCCTTTGCCTCTTCATATGTAGAAGGATCTTCATCTACTTTTATCATGTAAGCATATTCTTTGGTAGCCAAAAAAGAAGTATCATAGCTATACCTTGTAGGTTGCAACTTGTTTCTTGATGACCTTCTAAGTTCTCCACTCCTTGAGGTTTCTGGATCTTCACACTCAGGATCAAATCTTGGCATTTCTTCAACTTCAACCTGCACTTCATTATTCTCCTCTTCAGCAAATATTTGAACCTTTGATTTACCTTTCCTTTGACTCACAACTTCTTCATCACTTGTATTAATGTTGATTGTACCTGTATACCAAGTACCTTGTTCATCAAATGTAACATCTTTAGACACAATGAATTGTTTTGTGGATGGACTCCACAACCTATATCCCATCTGCTTATCATCATAACCAATGAACACATACTTTTCAGCTTTAGGTTCCAATTTGTGTCTTAATTGTGATGGCACATATGCATATGCCAAACATCCAAATACTTTGCAATGGTCTAATGTAGGTCTCTTACCCCACCATGCCTCATATGGTGTCATACCCTGCAAGGCTTTACATGGTAACATATTTACCAAATAAGTAGCTGTATTTACAGCCTCAACCCACAAATAATTTGGGCAATTTTTCTCCTTCATCATGGATCTTGCAAACTCAACAAGAGTCCTATTCCTCCTTTCTGCTACACCATTTTTTTGAGGAGAGTACCTGCAAGTAACCTCCCTTTTTATACCTGCATTCCACAAGTAATCACTGAACTCATTAGAGAAATACTCTCCCCCTCCATCTCACCTTAGTCTCTTCAACTTATGACCTGTAATTCTTTCTGCATACACATGATAGTGTTTGAATGTATTGAATACTTTTGACTTATCTTTGATCACATAAATAGTGATCCATCTAGTAGCATCATCAACATAAATCACATAATACCTTGAACCATTGATACTGAAATCCTTTGATGGTCCCCACACATCTGTGTGTACCAACTCAAGATTCTCTGAATACATAAAACCATGCTTGGAATAAGATTGCTTATGAGCCTTACCTAATTGACATGCCTCACATCTGTATGTCATATGTTGACCTGCAACATTAGGCAATCCAAGCACTGAACCATTGTTAATCATATCTTTGATACCTCTTTCATTGAAGTGTCCAAGCCTCTTGTGCCAAAGATCTAACTCAGATATCTTATGTCCTCCATAAGTAAACAAGGCATGACCAACATTACCTTGAATCTTCAATGTGAACAATCTTCCTTCTTTCTTTCCTGAAACAATTTGTTTATACCCATTGCTAGGGTCTTCCACAAACACTCCTTCATTAGTGAACCTGACTTCATAACCTTTTTCAACAATTTGTCCTACACTTATCAAATTCTTAGGAATTGTAGGAAATACAAGACCTTACTCAATAAGGTGCTACCATCCTTGGCCTTCACTGATCCAATTGACTTCACATTGTGCTTTGTATTGTCACCTGTTTGAACAACATGATTAGATACCTTATTCTCCAAATCAGTCATCAATGCTATGTTACCACTCAGGTGATTGCTACACCCTGAGTCAATGTAGAAGACTCTTTGATCTTCACTCTACCTTTCACAAGTTGCATTCATTATTAATGTTGAATCCTCCTTTTGATCTGAAGCATAATTGTAGTAGGTATTGTTATATTGTTGACTTTGAAATCCTCTACCTGCATTTCTTCCAAAGTAACCCCTACTACCTCTACCTCTAAAATTACCTCTTTGATTTCTGCCACCTCTTCCTCTTGAATTAAAATTTTGATTATATCCACCATTACTCTGAGTATTATGCCAACAATCATTAGCTAAGTGATTTGTCTTACCACAAATCCAGCAAGCTTTGGCTCCATCTTTGTTGTTCCTACCTCTTCCTCTACCTTTGCCACCTCCTCTTCCTCTTAGGAAGTTGACTTGACTAGTTGTGCCTTCATCTTCATTTGCTTGTTGCTTTCCTTTGCTATTTTTCTTCATCCTTTGAGTACGTTGCATGACCTGTACTCTTGTCACTTTCACCTTTGACATCCTGCTCAAAGGTTAAACATATCTCCTAGCAACTGATTTAAGTCAGGAGTAAAATGACAAGTGATAATTCTGTAGACAAAATGAATGGCTTCCATTTGTCATCACCTCTCAAACCTGTAAGGATTTGCCTTACCAATTTATCCTCCTCAATATCTTCATCAACAGCTCCTAATGCATCTGCAATGTCTTTCATCCTTGTCACATAATCTGAAATGGATTGAAAGGCCTTCTTCTTGAAAGTAGTAAATTCTGCCCACAAAGATGCCTTCCTTGACTTTGTGGTGTTTTGGAAATGCTCTTCCAAAGCATTCCAAATATCACTTGCACTTTCAAAACCTCTAATGTGAGGTAGCAAGTAGTCATTGACTGCCATATAGATAATGCTCCTAGCTTGAGCATCTCTTTTCATCCAATTCTTCAAATCTGATAATATCTCCCTAGTTGGAACACTAGGATCTCTGAATTGTGGCTTTTCTTCTTCACCTGTAATGTAAGCTATCAAATCTTTGCTCATTAGATGATCTTCCATCCTCATTGACCATGCAGGATAGTTTTCTCTATCCAATTTCTCTATCTGAAGAGAATCTCCCATCCTTCCTTCACCTGTATATTGAATTTGTCAACCTTTATGAAGTATAAAAATACCTTTACTTTAAATGACACTCCTTTTGTCTTCCTTGGTGTCGTATGATCTCCTTCTCAAGCTTTTCTTCCAAGCTTTCACCTTTCGAATCTTCAGATATCAAATTCTTTGTAGCTGCAACAGTCAGGATCCTCCTTCCTTCAATTCTGATGCTTCCTGCTCTGATACCACTGATGGAGAGTGTTAATCTCCAAAAGAACAACCTACTCTTGAAATTAGAGCACCTCTATATCAAGAGTCAGTCAAAACCTTCACCAATTTATAAGATTAATGATCAATTACAAAGATTTTGAAAAATCTGTGAAGAAGATGATTCCCAGAAAGTCTGCTGCATATATCTTCCTCATTGACTGAGTAAATGTGTGAAGTTTTTTATGAAACTTTGCACAAGGTGTCACCTAAAGATTGCGCACCTCCTCCAAGTCAAATCACTCCAAAAGATTGAGTATAACTTGAGAAATCAACTTGACAAGTCACCTATGTCTAAAACTGTGCTTTTGAGAAGCCGATTTAGACACCTATAACTTCTAAGACATGGTTCTCCAAGAATAGAACCCGTTTAAGCAAATGCTTTTAGCCACAAGTATCTTACCTTCCAACTTAAAGATTAAGTCCTCATTCATGCAAAACTTTAATCTGTGCAGTGAGAAATGATCAAATCATTGACCATCGAAAATGCACATGTTTTAGAAAACTATGAACACTCTTTACATATGAATGTTCCTACTCACAATTCTCACAGCCTGTTTACAATTAGACTCTCAAAATTAAGCCATAGACTCATTAACTATGGACTTAGACATCTCCAAAAGGATTTCACAAAAGATCTACCACATGAGGAGAAAACTCAGAAACATCGGGCGCAAAAATTTTGCCATTTCTGAAGGAGACTACAACTGAATGATGAGAGAGAATTCAACTAACTTCTCATGTGTCTAATGACTCTTACAGCTTATCATTTCTCTATTCTCCTGCTCTCTCATACTTGCCCCGACATTTTCCATAGTATTTATAGGCAAATATGTACAAGCTTATGACTAATCAAAAAGTATAAGTGATCTATATCTGAACTAATGTACATATGTGTACATTTCTTTCAACCTCTGAATGTAACCATCTTCTATGCTTCAAGAATTGATCTTGTCTCCATTCTTTGTCTCCCAAAACTTCAATTGTTGATTGGTCTGCACCAACAATATTCTCATGAGGAGTGTATATCTAGAGTAGACTGAGGTGTTGGGTATGTTGATAATGGGGAGACCAAACATATTACCTTATAACATGGATTCTTTCTTTGATTGGAGCTCGATCCTATAATTAAGGAGTATTGTTGCACATAAGAAAACATTTTATCCTATAATAGGAGTTGAAAAATAACTCTAATTGCTCTTCTCGATAGGTTTTTCACATTGTCAGATGACCTTTATATGCAAGGGATCAAGAAAAATCTATTATCAATTCCAACATTAGCCAAGATTGGCTTGGTGGTCGAATTCATTCATGATAGATGTATGATTCATGAGCTCTAGAATCATGTTGTTGCTATTTCTCACTACAAGGAATACGGGCGTATAGCGACGGTTAAGGTGACAGAATTTCGTCGCTATAAAATTGCAACATGCATCGTACTTAGCGTCGCGCGCGGGCCGTCGATTAAACGACGAAGTGAAGGACGTTTTTTGCGACTTGTGGCACGACGGCGCTACGACGCTCCCATACAGCGTCGCTAACATGAAGCTTTTAAAGAGCGTCACATAAGCGATGCTCTTTTAAATTGCATAGGCGACGATGTTTCCGTCACATAACCGACACTAAAAACATGTCGCTTATGCGACGACGGATAGCATCGCTTACACGACGGTCTGTTGACGGACAAAAATTAAAACGTTGGAGCCTCTTCGATCGGCATTTTCATGCATCCAATCAAAGAGCTCTCCAACGTTCGCAATTTCGTTGTGCTTACGAGCTGAAGCAAAAATATGCAGAATTGTTGTTTTGCCTAAGCTCTCTCTTATTGTCTCCCTCTGTCTCTGTTTCCCTCTTTCTACATCTTTCTCTCTTTGAATTCTCTCTCTCTCTCTCTCTCTCTCTCTCTTTATTGCAGGTTATTCTAGAAGCTAACGAAGCAAAAAGTATGGCTAACTATTGTAAGTACAATTTCTATTCTTTGTATATCATTTGAATTGTGTTATTTTCATTAGATAGCATACTCACACTTATTGATATGCACTTATACACTTATACATGATGAAGATGCACTTTCACACATATACGCATATACACATGCACATACACACACATATATACACAGATACATGTGCACATACACTTAGATATACACACATATACACATGCATATGCACAAACATTTCTACAACCACATAAAAAGATTTACATGCATGCACTATTGCATATATATATATATATATATACATACACACATTAACATATACGCAAATACATGTATATGCACATCCACATGCATGCACATTCAAATGCATGCACATGGATGCAAATGGAAATGCATCCACATACACATGCATGTTTCATACATATACACATGCATATACATACATTATACACATATATACACATATATATGCACATACGTACACACACATATACACATGCACACACATGCACATACCTACATATACACATATACATGCACATACACACATTTACAAATAGAGTTACACGTATACATGCACATACATATACACACATATACACATGCACATGCACATACTCATACACACATATACACTTACACATGCACATGCACATACTCATACACACATATACACTTACACATGCACATGCACATACTACACATATACACTTACACATGCACATCCATACATACATATACACACACATACACATGCACATACATACATATACACACACATACATATACACTTAGGAACACACATATGAATGAATTATATAATTGAAGTATTAAAACACATATACACATGCACACACACATGCACATACCTACATATACACATATACATGCACATACAAACATATACACATAGAGTTATACATATACATGCATATACATATACACACACATAGACATGCACATGCACATACTCATACACACATATACACTTATACATGAACATGCACATACATACATATACACACACATACACATGCACATACATACATATGCACACACATACATATACACTTAGGTACACACATATGAATCAATTATATAATTAAAGTATTAAAACACATATACACATGCACACACAGATGCACATACCTACATATACACGTATACATGCACATACACACATATACACACAAAGTTACACATATACATGCACATACATATACACATACACATGCACATGCACATACTCATACACACATATACACTTACACATGCACATGCACATACATACATATACACACACATACACATGCACATACATACATATACACTACATACATATACACTTAGGTACACGCATATGAATGAATTATATAATTAAAGTATTAAAACACATGCTTAATATAAAAAATAATAACAATCAATAGAACAAAACTCTTCATTACTTAATACCATACACATAATTCAAAACATAACTGAAATGAAAAGTATATAGATAATATATATATATATATATATATATATATATATATATATATATATATATATATCAATGTAAATACATATAATCCAATGTCATAATCAACTAAAATCCTAATCATCATCATCATGATCATCATCATCATGATCATCATCATCATCAGCAATATCATGATCATCCTGATCTTCCTCATCCTCATCGTCATGATCACCCTGTGATGATCGAGATCGTCCCTCCTGTGTCTATCTCTCCACCTCATCCATATTTGTCTCTCCATAATACTCCTATATTACATATACCAAACATAAATAAATAAAACAATTAAACCATTCATAAAAATAAAATAATTATATAAAATTTAAAAATACTCACAAAGGCATTAGGATGATCTTGCATATACTCGCTCAAATGCCGATATCCAAAATGTGTAGCATACTAGATCTCATCTTTCGTAGGATATCGGCCATAATCCTTCCATTGCAATGAAACAAATAAAAAACATTAGTTGCTTCCATTTTAACTAAAATAAAGAATATACTCACAATAACACATATACTTACAAATGTAGCTACAGAACCATTATGGCCCATTTGGCCTAGGTGCGATGTGTGGCCTGACTCCACTCACTTCTTTGCAGCAGCCTGTTTATTCAAGAAAAAAAATACGTAAATTAAATGTAAAAAATTACTAAATTATATAAAAATTATAAATATAAACTATTAATTTGTGTAGCTTCTGCTGAGGAATTGACTCCTGAAGATGTAGCTATCTACGAGAAAACTGCCACGACTCACGTGGTATGTTAGCTCGCCTCTTATTTTTTCGACCATACAATATCTCTTGTTAATTTAATCTCAAATAGAAAAAAAAATCAGAATACATACACATATATACACACACATACACATACACATACCCACATACACATATACATGCAAACATATATGCATATATATATATATATGTATACATATAACATAAACACACATATACATACATATACCATAAACACACATATACATATCCACATATATTCGTACACACAAATGCATGCATATACACTCATTCATACAAAATATATGCATTTATCCCACAATAATGTGTAGTTGTGTATATGTGAATATATGTGTATATGTAAATGTGTATATGTGAATATGTGTGTATGTGTAAATATATATATGTGAATTTTTTGTGTATGTAGATAATCAGATTATTAATATCAAATACCATTATTTGTAGATTCTGATCAATCAGATGGAACTCCACCACCATCTCCTCATCGTGCAATGACTTTATATTGTAAGTATATCAAACATTTAATTTTAAATATATTTGATGGATACATAACTTATATTTTTTTTGGTTTCCTATTATGTGCAGATTCTGATCAATCAGAGGGTACTCCACCACCTCCTATCCATGCAACGACTTCACATGTGTCCTCCGATAGGAATTATCATGAGTTTTACTATGAAGAGCATATTATATGTTGGTGTAACTCTTGTTATGGCACGTATCAAAGACCATGATTGGAATATATTGAACATGAGGCAGAGTATGGTACGTTTCGGCGTGCACCATCACCTAGTCAACGTGATGATGCTTGGGTATGTATTTTCTATATATATTAATGTCATTATTTTATTTAAGAACCATATATAAAATCAAATTATTGTTGATATACAGGAATACTTGCTCGATGATGATGATGATGATAGTTTTTCTCATAATGTTAATATACCTCGTACACGTCATGGACTTTTTGTTCATCAATTACAAGCAGAGGTTTCTAGAAATCCTCTACCTCTTGGTTTAGAGAATGAGACGGCTAGAGATTATCCATTGCCAGCTCGTGATCATTCTTTAGTACAAACATATGATAGAAGAAGATATGGAGGATGGAATAGAGGACCACTTCCTTTAGATGGAGAGGTTTTTAAATTTTGGGGTAATCGCTATATGATTGCTCCATCCACTATTACTAATGCTGCTCGTGGTCTCTTTATTGTAGAGGATTTGTATGTGCCTCCAAACTCTGAAGTCACTCTTATGTCATTTTCTGGTCCTATATATGGATGGGGAGATTTGCATCGACTTTCACGTTATGTTCAAAGCATGAGTACTTATGGAATATGCTTGAATGCAGCATCCCTTACTAGTAGAAGGATTTTACATGTAGAAAATGAAAGATTATATATTGATGGAAGACCTCACACACATGGAAATATCGCAGGTTTAATAAATAGTAGTCGAGGGTTACATAATAGTTCAAGGACTAATTGCACATTTGAGGAGCGTGAAAATAGTCATGAATCACCATACATGAGTAGAGATGTATCAAGATACATAGTTGTCAATGCTATTACTACATTACATGTTGGTGATGAACTATTAGTGAATTATGGATGGTGTAGACCTCCAAGAGCACCTTTTAGCTAGAGTGAATAAAAATTTTCTATCCATATTTAATAAGTTATATACTTCATTTTATATTTAAAGTTTACTTTTTATTCATTTATGGAATACTAATGAATTTTATTTATATGTGTAGATTCCAATGTATGATGTTGATGATATTCCTCGACAGCATTCACAATCACCAGTAAGACCTCATTTATCAGAAGCTTCCATGAGGAGGCTACGCAAGACTAATCCTGTGCAATATGCAAAGTTGAAAGATCTATATTCAAAAAACAATAACGTACAAGATTTGTGTGACAATGATGAAGATGATGGCATGGTAGGTTTTATTGAGGAGTGGTATCAAAGTGACAGTGAGAGCATTGATATTTCTAAAAATGAGATCTTCGAGAGGAGTTTTTAAAGCATGTATATGAAGGAAGTCGTTTGACACATCTAAGTGCGAGCTTACTTATTCTCAACCTTCAAAATCATTTTGGATGGAGTAATGTATCTGTTTCAACACTATGAAGGTATAATTTTCAATTTTCTATCTATTTATATATATATATATGCATAAATAAATAAATATATATATATATATATATATATATATATATATATATATATATATATATATATATATATATATATATATATATATATATATATGCACGTTTTATTCTTACTTTAGATAAGGTAAGAAGAAGAACTTGAATTCAATGGACACTTTTTGTCCGCACATCTTTTAAAACTTTTAATGCATCTTTCAAAATATTCACGAAAAATTTGATTGTTTGGATGGCAGGATACGATTGTTTGTTTTGGAGGATATGAAGTATGTACCTTCATTGAATGATTTGTTGATTCTATCATATGTTCAGTTTGAAAGTGTGAGAAACGGATTTATAATTGCTATTAAAAGAATTTGGCCCTGTTTATAGGCCATACAATGGTACGTGACCTAGATGAATTGCATGCGTAGAGGTTACTCAAGATAGAGCAATCTGATTATAATGGACTAGTGCCAGTAGGATTCCTAGGGTATGCAGTAAACCTCTTGCATGTCAATGATGAGCATCTGAACTTTAGGATACAAAGTGGAAATCATGGTGGCTTGAGAAGACCACTTTTATACATCTTGTTCAAAAAACTTTAGTGTCATAAACATGAGGTTCTTTGAACAAGCTGTATAAAAGTGATCCTCTCAAGCCACCATGATTTTCACTTTGTATCCTAAAGTTCAGATGCTCATCATTGACATGCATGAGGTTTACTGCATACCATAGGAATCCTGCTGGTACTAGTCCCTTAAAATCAGGTTGCTCTATCTTGAGTAACCTCTGTGCATGTGATTCATCCAGGTCACCATCGTATGGCCTATAAACAGTGCCAAATTCTTTGAATAGCAATTATAAACCCTCTTCTCACACTTTCAAACTGAACATATGATAGAATTGACAAATCATTCAATGAAGGTACATACTTCATATCCTCCAAAACAAACAATCGTATCCTGCCATCCAAAACAATAAAATTTTGCGCTAATATTTGAAAGATGCACATAACCATACACATATATAAAATTATATGCATATATATATATATATATATATATATATATATATATATATATATATATATATATATATATATATATATTTATTTATTTATTTATTTATTTACTTTTTTTAATATATCTTTTTTTATAAACTTACAGGTTATTATCTGAAAAGTTTTTACCAAGTCAGAATATTCTTCCTACCTCACATGATGAAATGAAGAAGATAATCAACAATCTTGGTATAGATTATCAATGTATACATGCATGTCCTAACGATTGTATTTTATATAGAGGTGAATATGCAGACTCTTTGACATGTCCCAGATGTCAATCTCCTCGATATAAGGGCGAAGAAGGTAAAATCCCAAAAAAGGTATTGAGACATTTTCCATTGGCTCCATGGATTAGACATATGTTTCAAAGCCCCGAATTATCAAAGCTTTTGACTTCGGGACATGATCACAAAAGTACTGATGGAATAATCAGAATTCCTCATGATAGTGTTGCTTTTCAGCATATTGATTCTACATGGTCTGAATTTGCACAAAATCCACAGAATCTAAAGTTAGGAGTTGCATTAGATGGGGTTTATCCATTCTCCATGAAATCCAGTAAATGGTCAACATGGCCAGTGGTAGTCATAAACTACAATCTTCCGCCATATCTTAGCATTAAAAAGGAACATTTAATGCTTTCAGTTTTAATCTCAGGCAAAGGACAAGTTAAAGATCTGAATATATATCTTGCTCCTCTCATTGACGATCTTCAAGAGTTATGGAGAGGTATTAATGTCATTGATGTATCGAAAAGCATTTATAAAAGACATATTATGGTTCCTGGTACTCTGGCTTGGACTATTCACGATTTTCCAGGATATGGTGTTTGTTCAGGTATCACTACAAGGAATACGGGCGTGTAGCGACGGTTAACGCGACAGAATTTCGTCGCTATAAAATTGCAACTTGCGTCGGAATTACCGTCGAGCGCGGACCGTCGATTATACGACGCAAAAAACGACGGTATTTGCGACGGTATTTGCCTAACGTCGCTTAAACGACGCTTGTCAAAGGCGTCGCTTAAGCGACGCTTTTTTGCGACGCTTTTTTGCGTCGCTTAAGCGACGCTTTTTAGCGTCGCATAAGCGACGGTCCATAAGCGACGGTCCATTATGCGGCGGTCCATTATGCGACGGTCCACAGTGTCGTATAAGCGACGGTGCAGACCGTCGTATACGCGACGCTAAGCAAATATCGCTTATACGACGACGCGTTGCATCGCTTATACGACGATCTGTTGACGGACAAAAGTTAAAACGTTGAAGGCTCTGCAATCGGCATTTTCACGCATCCGATCGAAGAGCTCTCCAACGTTCGCAATTGTGCTGCGCTTACGAGCTGAAGCAAGTATATGCAGAATTGTTGTTTTGCTTAAGCTCTCTGTTATTGTCTCCCTCTATCTTTGTTTCTCTCTTTGAATTTTTTCTCTCTCTCTCTAGATCTCTCTCTCTGTAGATCTCTCTCTCTCTAGATCTCTCTCTCTCTAGATCTCTCTCTCTCTAGATCTCTCTCTCTCTAGATCTCACTCTCTCTCTCTAGATCTCTCTCTCTCTCTAGATCTCTCTCTCTCTCTCTCTAGATCTCTCTCTCTCTCTCTCTCTCTCTCTCTCTCTCTTCTCTCTCTTTATTGCAGGTTATTCAAGAAGCTAACCAAGCAAAAACTATGGATCACAATTGTAAGTACAATTTCTATTATTTGTAGATCATTTGAATTGTGTTATTTTCATTACATACCATACTCACACTTATTGATATGCACTCATACACTTATACATGATGAAGAAGCACACACACATGCATATACCTACATATACACATATACATGCACATACACACACATACACATAGAGTTATACATATACACACACATACACAAGAACATGCACATATTGATACATACATATACACTTATACATGCACATGCATATACATACATATACACACACATACACATGCACATATACACATATACATGCACATACACACACATACACATAGAGTTATACATATACATGCATATACATATACACACATACACATGCACATGCACATACTCATACACACATATACACTTATACATGCACATGCACAGACATACATATACACACACATACACATGCACATACATACATATACACACACATACATATACACTTAGGTACACACATATGAATGAATTATCTAATTAAAGTATTAAAACACATGCTTAATATAAACAATAATAACAATCAATAGAACAAAACTCTTCATTACTTAATACCATACACACAATTCAAAACATTACTGAAATGAAAAATATATAGATAAATATATGTATATATCAATGTAAATACATATAATCCAATGTCATAATCAACGTCTAAAATCCTAATCATCATCATCATGATCATCATCATCATCAGCAATATCATGATCATCTTGATCTTCCTCATCCTCATCCTCATGATCACCCTGTGACGATCGAGATTGTCCCTCCTGTGTCTGTCTCTCCACCTCATCCATATTTGTCTCCCCATAATACTCCTGTATTACATATAACAAACATAAATTAATAAAATAATTAAAACATTCATAACAACAAAATAATTATATAAAATTTAAAAATACTCACAAAGGCATCAGGATGATCTTGTATATACTCGCTCAAACGCCGATATCCAAAATGTGTAGCATACTCGATCTCGTGTTTCGTAGGATATCGGCCATAATCCTTTCGCTGCAATGAAACAAATAAAAAACATTAGTTGCTTGCATTTTAACTAAAATAAAAAATATACTCACAATAACACATATACTTACAAACGTAGCTACAAAACCATTATGGCCCATTTGGCCTAAGTGCGATGTGTGGCCCGACTCCACTCTCTTCTTTGCAGCAGCCTGTTTATTCAAGGAAAAAAATGCATAAATTAAATTAAAAAATTACTAAAATATCTAAAAATTATAAATATAAACTATTAATTTGTGTACCTTCTGCTGAGGAAATGACTCCTGAAGACGTAGCTGTCTACGAAAAAACTGCCACGACTCAGGTGGTATGTTAGCTCGCCTCTTATTTTTTTCGACCATACAATATCTCCTGTTAATTTAATCTCAAACAGAAAAAAAAGTCAGAATACATACACATATATACACACATATACACATACACATACACATACACATACCCACATACACATATACATGCAAACATATACGCATGCATATATGTATATATATACACATATACATACATATAACATAAACACACATATACATATCCACATATATACGTACACACACATGCATGCATATACACTCATTCATACAAAATACATGCATTTATCCCACAATAATATGTGTTGTGTATATGTGAATATGTGTGTATGTATAAATGTGTATATGTGAATATGTGGGTATGTGTAAATATGTATATGTGAATTTTTTATTTATGTAGATAATCAAATTATTAATATCAAATACCATTATTTGTAGAATCTGATCAATCAGATGGAACTCCACCACCGTCTCCTCATCGTGCAACGACTTTATACTGTAAGTATATGAAATATTTAATTTTAACTATATTTGATGGATACATAACTTATATATTTTTTTTATGTTTCTTATGATGTGCAGATTCTGATCAATCAGAGGGTACTCCACCACCTCCTACCCATGCAACGACTTCACATGTGTCCTCCGATAGGAATTATGATGAATTTTACTATCAAGAGCATATTATATGTTGGTGTAACTCTTGTTATGGCACGTATCGAAGACCACGATTGGAATGTATTGAACATGAGGCAGAGTATAGTACTTTTGAGCATGCACCATCACCTAGTCAACGTGATAATGCTTGGGTATGTATTTTCTATATATATTAATGTCATTTTTTTATTTAAAAACCATGTATAAAATCAAATTATTATTGATATACAGGAATACTTGCTCGATGATGATGATGATGATGATTTTTCTCATAATGTTAATATACCTCGTACACGTCATGGACTTGCTGTTCATCAATTACAAGCAGAGGTTTCTAGAAATCCTCTACCTCCTGGTTTAGAGAATGAAACGGCTGGAGATTATCCATTGCCAGCTCGTGATCGTTCTTTAGTACAAACATATGATAGAAGAAGATATGGAGGATGGAATAGAGGACCACTTCCTTTAGATGGAGAGGTTTTCAACTTTTGGGGTAATCGCTATATGATTGCTCCATCCACTATTACTAATGCTGGTCGTGGTCTCTTTATTGTAGAGGATTTGTATGTGCCTCCGAACTCTGAAGTCACTCTTATGTCATTTTGTGGTCCTATACATGGATGGGGAGATTGGCATCGACTTTCACGTTATGTTCAAAGCATGAGTACTTATGGAATATGCTTGAACGCAGCATCTCTTACTAGTAGAAGGATTTTACATGCAGAAAATGAAAGATTATATATTGATGGAAGACCTTACACACATGGAAATATAGCAGGTTTAATAAATAGTAGTCGAGGGTTACATAATAGTTCAAGGACTAATTGCACATTTGAGGAGCGTGAAAATAGTCATGAATCACCATACATGAGTAGAGATGTATCAAGATACATAGTTGTCAATGTTATTACTACATTACATGCTGGTGATGAACTATTAGTGAATTATGGATGGCGTAGACCTCCAAGAGCACCTTTTAGCTTGAGAGAATAAAAATTTTCTATCCATATTTAATAAGTTATATACTTAATTTTATATTTGAAGTTTAATTTTTATTCATTTATGGAATACTAATGAGTTTTATTTATATGTGTAGATTCCAACGTATGATGTTGATGATATTCGTCCACAACATTCACAATTACCAATAAGACCTCATTTATCAGAAGCTTCCATGAGGAGGCTACGCAAAACTAAGCCTGTGCAATATGCAAAGTTGAAAGATCTATATTCAAAAGATGATAAAGTACAAGATTTGTGTGACAATGATGAAGATGATGGCATGGTAGATTTTATTGAGGATTGGTATCAAAATGATAGTGAGAGCATGGATATTTCTAAAAATGAGAAATATCTTCGAGAGGAATGTCTAAAGCATGTATTTGAAGGAAGTCGTTTGACACGACTAAGTGCGAGCTTACTTATTCTCAACCTTCAAAATCGTTTTGGATGGAGTAATGTATCTGTTTCGACACTATTAAGGTATAATTTTCAATTTTCTATCTATTTATATATATGTGCATATATATATATATATATATATATATATATATATATATATATATATATATATATATATATATATATATATATATATATATACACATGCAGGTTTTTATTCTTACTATAGATAAGGTAAGAACAAGAACTTGAATTGAATGGACACTTTTTGTCCGCGCATCTTTTAAAACTATTAATGCATCTTTCAAAATATTCATAAAAAATTTGATTGTTTGGATGGCAGGATACGATTGTTTGTTTTGGAGGATATGAAGTATGTACCTTCATTGAATGATTTGTCGATTCACGCATATGTTCAGTTTGAAAGTGTGAGAAGCGGATTTATAATTTGTATTCAAAGAATTTGGCACTGTTTATAGGCCATACAATGGTGACCTGGATGCATCGCATGCACAGCGGTTACTCAAGATAGAGCAATCTGATTATAATGGACTAGTGCCAGCAAGATTCCTAGGGTATGCAGTAAACCTCTTGCATGTCAATGATGAGCATTTGAACTTTAGGATACAAAGTGGAAATCATGGTGGCTTGAGAGGATCACTTTTATACATGCAAGAGGTTTACTGCATACCCCAGGAATCCTGCTAGTACTAGTCCCTTATAATCAGGTTGCTCTATCTTGAGTAACCTCTGTGCATGCGATTCATCCAGGTCACCATCGTATGGCCTATAAACAGTGCCAAATTCTTTGAATAGCAATTATAAACTCGCTTCTCGCACTTTCAAATTGAACATATGATAGAATCGACAAATCATTCAATGAAGGTATATACTTCATATCCTCCAAAACAAACAATCATATCCTGCCATCCAAAACAATCAAATTTTGCGGAAATATTTTGAAAGATGCACATAAGCATACACATATATAAAATTATATGCATATATATATGTATATTTATTTATTTACTTTCTTTAATATATCATTTTTTTGATAAACTTACAGGTTATTATCTGAAAAGTTTTTACCAAGTCAAAATATTCTTCCTACCTCACATGATGAAATGAAGAAGATAATCAACAATCTTGGTATAGATTATCAATGTATACATGCATGTCCTAACGATTGTATTTTATATAGAGGTGAATATGCAGACTCTTTGACATGTCCCAAATGTCAATCTCCTCGATATAAGGGTGAAGAAGGTAAAATCCTGAATAAGGTATTGAGACATTTTCCATTGGCTCCACGGATTAGACATATGTTTCAAAGCCCCGAATTATCAAAGCTTTTGACTTGGGGACATGATCACAAAAGTACTGATGGAATAATCAGAATTCCTCATGATAGTGTTGCTTTTCAGCATATTGATTCTACATGGCCTGAATTTGCACAAAATCCACAGAATCTAAAGTTAGGAGTTGCATTAGATGGGGTTAATCCATTCTCCATGAAATCCAGTAAATGGTCAACATGGCCAGTGGTAGTCATAAACTACAATCTTCCGCCATATCTTAGCATTAAAAAGGAACATTTAATGCTTTCACTTTTAATCCCAGGCAAAAGACAAGTTAAAGATATGAATGTATATCTTGCTCCTCTCATTGACGATCTTCAAGAGTTATGGAGAGGTATTAATGTCATTGATATATCAAAAAGCATCAATGAAAGACATATTACGATTCGTGGTATTGTGGCTTGGACTATTCACGATTTTCTTGGATATGGCGTTTGTTCAGGTATTGATGTAATTTTTTTATTCAATATGCATGTAAATAAATATGATTTAATCTAATTATATTTTTATCCTTTTCCATGATGCAGGAATATCTACTAAGGGTTATAAAGCTTGTCCATATTGTGGTGATTGGTTGAGATCAATCTATAGTAAGAATCTCAACAAAAATATTTATCTTCGACATCGACGATTCTTGCCTGATGATCATCCATTAAGATCTAAAAGAGAAGCGATACATTTTAATGGAAAGCTTGAAACAGGCCAGTATCCAAAACCTATGACGCCTATGGATTGGTATAAAAAATGGACAGATGGACCTCTGATAGATCCAGAAGCAGAAATCTTCAGTGATGATTCAGATAATGAGTATGTGAACAAAGGTAAAGGGAAATTGGCACTCGCAGAGAACATATCAATATGGTATTCTTTGGAGTATTGGAAAGAGTTAAAAGTATGTCATCTTCTTGATCCTATGCATATATTCAAAAATATTGGTTATTCACTATGGCAGCATCTTCTTGGACTAAAAGATACCACAACATCAAGGAATGATTTGAAAGATCAAAAATCCAAACCAAAGTTATGGCCAGTTTTTGATAGACATCGACAAGAAACGACTTATGCATCTGCTCCTTGGGTACTTACGACAAAAGAGATACAGACTATCAACAATAGAATTCAATTGATCAAGACTCCTACAGGATATGGAGCATCGTTTCAAAACATGTTTACTATGGATGATAAGAGCTTATCTGGATTAAAGACCCATGACTGGCATAACTTTTTGAAACATATTTTACCTTTGGTTATCGATGGATGTACAACGAAAGGAGTACGAGATGTGATCTATCGTCTTGGATCACTTATAAGGTAATTATGATACTTTTATATTTAATATGTATGAATATTGGATATCTTTTATTTTTTAATTAACTTCTTTACAATTGTTTTTATGATTTGTATAGGTGGATTACATCCAAAGAGATCGATAAAAATTCGATCCCACAAAAAAAACGTGAATGCAAAGAGCTACTATGTTTGATGGAAAAAGAACTTCCTACTTCATTTTTTGATATTCAAGTTCATTTACTAGTCCATCTTGTAGATGAGATAGAGATTGCCGGTGTTGTCAACACTCGATGGATGTTTTGGGTCGAGCGATTTATGGGAATACTAAAAGGTTATGTACGACAAAGAGCAAAACCAGAAGGATCCATGGCAAAGGGTTGGATGCTTGAAGAGTGCATGTATTACGTTAGTGAGTACCTTGAAAGAGTGCATGAAGAAGCTCCACGTGCATGGACCAACGAGTCTTCTTCAAAAATAACAGATGAGGTATTATCAGGTAAGGGGGTTCCATTCTTATTTACATTTCAAGAAAAAAATGATGTCTCTACTTTTGTAGCATATAATAGCGAATGCATGCAAGCATTCGTTAGCGAGTACGAGGAACTTCAAAGTCTCCAAAGTAAAAGGCGAAAAAACAAAAGATCTAGACGTAATCTCGATAATAATGAGATTACAGATATACCTTCTTTCACGGATTGGCTATATAGTCGTTTGCAACGCGCCAACGCAAATAATGAAGAAATCTCAGATGAGCAAAGAGAGTTAATGATAGGTTGTGAACAAAAGGTAATTTTATTAAAATATATATTTTATTTTTTTCATATATGTATGTTAGTTTCTATTTACTAATTGAATTTATTTTGCAGGCTCGAATGTTCACTAATATGTGGGCTTTTGGACAGCATATTAGAATCAAATCCATTGATTCTTTACGTAAAACAGAGGATTCTAGTATTGTTGCTTGTTTCAAGCAACTATCACGTGCTAGCTCAAAAGACATGAACCTTATAGATAGCGAACTTGGTTACGTAGGAACTATTGTTGGTATCTACGAAATTTCATTTCGTACATTCAAACAGGTAGAAAAAAGTTTATATATTTTTTTTAGAGTTAGTTATTTTTTTAAGCACCTAATAATGGGACGTTTTTGTTGTTATATATTTTGATAGGTCATTTTGAAGGTTGACTGGTATCGAGCGGAGTATAAAGGTAGTAATTCTACAATAAGAAAGGAATTATCTGGGTTTTGGGCAATTGATTCTTCCAAGGTAATGCGATCTACTAAAGAACCATATATTCTTCCTAGGCATATTGAACAAGCATTTTTTTATAAAAACCCAGATGCTCATCCTTGGTGGCAAGTCATTCATGTGCAACCTAGAGGTAGGTCATTGTTTGAACAGTTTATTGTTAGAGAGATTGAAGAAAGTCCTCTTGATGATTCAGCATCAGATACTGATACATCAACATCTGGAATAGAAATTAGACTCATTATACGTGATAATGATACTAATCTTTTTGATGAAGAGGATAATTCTCTACATGCTGATTCTACTGATGAGGAAGAGGAATTACCAGAAATAGATATTAATCCACCAATAGATGATGTGATTCATGAGAACATAGATTTAACAATAGAAGAAATAAATGAAATTAATAAGGATAATGAAGATGAGACTATATTGATGTCTTACCAAAATGATGGCAATAATGAAAACATATGAGCAGATTAGATAGTAACTTGAAGCTTCTGAATGGATATCAGATAATAGGTTTTTTTTATTAACTTGAATAACGATGAATCCTACTAGAGAGATGAAATCATGTTCTTCTAAGTTAGAACATGAAGCTCGGGGGTATGCCTAATTATTTTATATATAGCTTTATCTTCGAGGAGTAAATTTTTATCATGTATGTATGCATATGTGTGTGTATTCATGTGTATTATATGTATACATATATTAGTATGCATATATATGTATTTCATGTATATGTATGTGTTTGCATGTGTGTGATATATGTATACATGTATTCATGTACGTAATATATGCAAGTGTTTATAATTGTGTACATGTATATATGTATATGTGTCTATGTGTAAATATGTACATGTAAATATGTATGCATGTATATATATGTTTATGTGTGCATGTAGGCATGTACATGTATGTGTAAATATGTACATGTAAATATGTTAGTATGTATATATATATTTATGTGTGCATTTAGGCCTGTATGTGTGAAGCATAATATATCTACTCCATTTTATATTTATGTATCCTATCTACATGATGTGTATATATCTTTACATATATTATGAAACATGATCCTCGTTGATTCGAGTAGCTATATATAGAGGCATAAGGTTGCGAGGAGAGACATCTCTCTAGTAGGACGTCGGAGGTGTACATATACTTCAAACATATGGCTAAAAGGTTGAATTAGAGTTTTTAAATTAGGGATTTCAAAACCCTAATATCGAGATTAGTGCTCTCTGTCTCTCTCATAGTGGTTAGCAACGGGATGGCAACGTCGTAGGCAACCGGTTGCTAACGCGTTAGCAACGGGTTCAAGTTGCGAACCCCAAGTTGCGATAAAGTTGCGTACAAATCAATTTTTATTTTAGATTTTTTTATATGTATATGTGTGTGTGTGTGTATATATATATATATATATATATATATATATATATATATATATATATATAGATACATAGATACATACATACATATATACACACACACATACATACATACATGGATTATATTATATTACATACATAGCAGTAAATATATACTACATACATACGTGTAATGTAATACACACATTTTTATGTATATATACACATAGTATATACATATTACATTTATACACAACACATAGATGTATACATACATGATACACATGCATACATACATACTACAAAAATAGAAACATGTATATTAGATACATATATAAGTTAATATACATGCCTTTCAGTAAACATAGAGTAATAGATTTTAGGAATGACATCATACATACATAGATGCATATATAGATACATACATACGTACATACATACATAGCTAAATAAATAAACATATCTTTGGGTAAACCTACAAAAATAGGAATATACATCATAGATTACACATATAGTTAGTACATACATACAAACATATTACATAACCACACACACACACACACACACACACACACATATATATATATATATATATATATATATATATATATATATATATATATATATATATATATATATATATATATATATATATATATATATATATATATATATATATATATATATATATATGCACTTCTCTTTTCCACCTTGAGGTATTGGTCTTTCTTCCTTGATCAACAACTTTTTTGTTCATAAGTTGTAAGGGTTAAGACTTAAAAGACCCTTGTGGACCATTTTTGGACTTTTGGGAAATATTTTTTTTGAAAGATTAGCAACGCGTTGCGAACGTGTACGCAACGTGGAGTTGCGTTGCGAAAGTTGCGAACGTTCGCAACGCGTTGCGTATGCAACACTGGTCTCTCTCTCTCTCTCTCTCTCTCTCTCTCTCTCTCTCTCTCTCTCTCTCTCTCTCTCTCTCTCTCTCTCTCTCTCATATACATACATACCGTGCATTGTCGCGACGATGAGCCATAAGTGTTCGCATCTCTTTTAAACACCACTTAAGGGACCATCCTGTCCCAAACTCTGTCTCAAGTGAACTAAGCACGTACTTTTTATCCCTCTCATCATGCTCACTACAAAAATAAAAAACATAATGTAAATAAAACATAAGATATACATTTCAATTTATATGTAAAACTTTTACTTACTTCCATGGTAAGTGGATAAAGCGCAGGTAAGAGTCGCATAGTGCTCGCATTCTTCTCTTGAACTCCAATCCATTCCCTATGTACACAATGTTCCCCTCCGGCTCTATGTCGCACTCTAGTCCTAAGGTGCCTATGCATGTCCTCATAGGCAACTTTGCTCTGCTATCACGTGCTGGAGGTGGTATAGGTGTCCTAAAAATAGATAGATAGAAATAAATAAAAATATGTGCTATAATATCATTAAAAAAATTTATGAAAAAAAACATACCTATGAGCAGATAGCTCTCTTCTTGCATGTGGATCCGCAGAAGAGCCCTCGTCTGATCGCGTAAGCATCTGGATCGTATAATCCAGCTCCTCATCGGACATCTCTGCGTAGTCCCGCATTATGGCCCCTAGAGTATCTGATGGAACTCTTGCTCTCATAAGACTTTTTATGAGAGTGAGTTTCGCCTTTCTCTCTTTACTGGGATCCATAATACCTAACATATAAAACAAAATGGTTAGAAATCAATATATATATACGTGTATGTGTGTGTATGCATGTGTATGTGTGTGCATGCATGTGTATGTGTGTGTATGCATCATTATGTGTGTATGTGTGTAGGTATATGTGTGTGTTGTCTATGTGTATGTGTGTGTGTCTATGAGTGTGTATGTGTTTATGTATATGTATGTATCTACGTGTGTGTATGTATCTATGTGTGTATGTGTATGCATGTATGTATGCATGTGTGTGTATGCATATGTATGTGTGTGTATGCATCATTATGTGTGTCTATGTATGCATTTGTACGTGTGTATGCATCATTGCATGTGCATGTGTCTATGTGTGTATGTGTGTGTATATGTGTGTGTGTCTATGTGTATGTGTGTGTGTTTATGAGTGTGTATGTGTTTATGTGTATGTATGTATCTATGTGTGTCTATGTGTCTAAGTGTGTATGTGTATGCATGTATGTATGCATATGTATGTGTGTGTATGCATTATTATGTGTGTCTATGTATGCATGTGTATGTGTGTATGCATCATTACGTGTGTATGTATCTATGTGTGTATGTTTGTGTGTATATGTGTTTGTATGTGTGTATGCATGTGTGTGTGTGTATGCATGTGTATGTGTATATGTGTATATGTGTATATGTGTGTGTATATGTGTGTATGCATGTGTGTGTATATGTGTGTATATGTTTGTATGCATGTGTGTGTATGCATATGTATGTGTGTGTATGCATTATTATGTGTGTCTATGTATGCATGTGTATGTGTGTATGCATCATTACGTGTGCATGTGTCTATGTGTGTATGTGTGTGTATATGTGTGTGTGTCTATGTGTATGTGTGTGTTTCTATGAGTGTGTATGTATTTATGTGTATGTATGTATCTATGTGTGTGTATGTGTATGCATGTATGTATGCATATGTGTGTGTATGCATATGTATGTGTGTGTATGCATAATTATGTGTGTATGTGTCTATGTGTGTATGTGTGTGTGTATACATTATGACAGTGTATGTAAGCATGTGCATTATGTATGCATATAAGTATGTATGTATGCATATGCATTATGTATGCATATGCATATGCATTATGTATGCATATGCATTATGTATGCATATGCATATGCATTATGTATGCATATGCATATGCACTATGTATGCATATGCATATGCATTATGTATGCATATGCATGTAAGTATGTATGTATGCATATGTGTGTGTGTATGCATATGCATGTAAGTATGTATGTATGCATATGCATATGCAATATGTATGCATGTATGTATATGTGTGTGAATGTGTGTGAATGTGTGTGTGAATGTGTGTGTAAATGTGTGTGTACATGTGTCTGTATGTGTGTATGCATGTGTATGTGTGTGTATGCATCATTATGTGTGTATGTGTGTGTACATGTGTCTGTATGTGTGTATGCATGTGTATGTGTTTGTATGCATCATTATGTGTGTATGTGTGTGTATGTGTGTGTGTCTATGTGTATGTGTGTGTATCTATGAGTATGTATGTGTTCATGTGTGTGTATGTGTCTATGTGTGTATGTATCTGTGTGTGTGTATGTATCTATGCATGTGCATTATGTATGCATGTAAGTATGTATGTACATTATATGCATATGCATATGCATTATGTATGCAAATGTATGCATGTATTTGTCTATGTGTGTATGTCTCTCTATGTGTGTGTATGCATATATGTGTGTGTATGTGTGTGTATATGTGTCTGTATGTGTGTATGCATGTGTATGTGTGTGTATGCATGTGTATGTGTGTATGTGTCTATGTGTGCATGTGTGTGTATATACTATATGTGTGTGTGTCTATGTGTATGTGTGTGTACCTATGAGTGTGTATGTGTTTATGTGTGTATGTGTCTATGTGTGTGTATGTGTTTATGTGTGTATGTGTATGCATGTATGTGTATGTGTGTGTATGTCTCTCTATGTGTGTGTGTATGCATATGTGTGTGTGTGTATATGTGTGTCTATGTGTGTATGCATGTGTATGTGTGTGGATGCATCATTATGTGTGTATGTGTCTGTGTGTATATGTGTGTGTATGTGTGTGAGCGTCTATGTGTGTGTATGTGTGTGCGCGTCTATGTGTATGTGTGTCTGTGTGTGTATGTGTGTGTATCTATGAGTATGTATGTGTTCATGTGTGTGTATGTGTCTATGTGTGTATGTATCTGTGTGTGTGTATGTATCTATGCATGTGCATTATGTATGCATGTAAGTATGTATGTACATTATATGCATATGCATATGCATTATGTATGCAAATGTATGCATGTATGTGTTTATGTGTGTATGTCTCTCTATGTGTGTGTATGCATATATGTGTGTGTATGTGTGTGTATATGTGTCTGTATGTGTGTATGCATGTGTATGTGTGTGTATGCATGTGTATGTGTGTATGTGTCTATGTGTGCATGTGTGTGTATATACTATATGTGTGTGTGTCTATGTGTATGTGTGTGTACCTATGAGTGTGTATGTGTTTATGTGTGTATGTGTCTATGTGTGTGTATGTGTTTATGTGTGTATGTGTATGCATGTATGTGTATGTGTGTGTATGTCTCTCTATGTGTGTGTGTATGCATATGTGTGTGTGTGTATATGTGTGTCTATGTGTGTATGCATGTGTATGTGTGTGGATGCATCATTATGTGTGTATGTGTCTGTGAGTGTATATGTGTGTGTATGTGTGTGAGCGTCTATGTGTGTGTATGTGTGTGCGCGTCTTGTGTATGTGTGTCTATGTGTGTATTTGTGTGTATGTGTGTGTGTCTGCGTATGTGTGTGTGTGTGTCTATGCGTGTATATGTGTGTGTACATATGTGTGTGTGTGAGTGTGTGTGTGTGCATACCTTGTGTATGTCTCGCTTCTCTCTCTCCCTCTCGCGCGCTGTATGTCTCTCTCTCTCTCTCTCGGTCTTTGTGTTCTTCCTCGCATTCAAGGCCCGGCACAAATGTGCCGGGAGAATTGAATTTTTTTTTTTACATTCCAAAGCATCGCATATGCGACGCTCTGCAGTTTGCCATCGTCGTTAAGTGCGTCGCTAACCTGCGACGCTACTAACGACGCTTCTGGTCTATCGTCGCTTATGCGACGAGGCTCGGCCAAAAAAAAAATCCGAAATTTTTACCGTCGCTTATGCGACGGTTTCGTCGCATAAGCGACGGTTTTCGTTTTTTTCCCGATTCGGGGGCGTCGCTATGCCCCCCTTTTTCTTGTAGTGTATTGATGTAATTTTTTTATTCAATATGCATGTAAATAAATATGATTTAATCTAATTATATTGTTATCATTTTCCATGATGCAGGAATATCTACTAAGGGTTATAAAGCATTTCCATATTGTGGTGATTGGTTGAGATCAATCAATAGTAAGAATCTCAACAAAAATATTTATCTTCGACATTGATGATTCTTCCTTGATGATCATCCATTAAGATCTAAAAGAGAAGCGATACATTTTAATGGAAAGCTTGAAACAGGTCAGTGTCCAAAACCTATGATGCCTATGGATTGGTATAAAAAATGGACAAATGGACCTCTGATAGATCTAGAAGTAGGAATCTTCAGTGATGATTCAAATAATGAGTATGTGAACATAGGTAAAGGAAAATTGGCACTCGCACAGAACACATCAATATGGTATTCTTTGGAGTATTGGAAAGAGTTAAAAGTATGTCATCTTCTTGATCCTATGCATATATTCAAAAATATTGGTTATTCACTATGGCAACATCTTCTTGGACTAAAAGATACCACAGCATCAAGGAATGATCTGAAAGATCAAAAATCCAAACCAAAGTTATGGCGAGTTTTTGATAGACATCGACAAGAAACGACTTATGCACCTGCTCCTTGGGTACTTACAACAAAAGAGATACAGACTATCAACAATAGAATTCAATTGATTAAGACTCCTATAGGATATGGAGCATCTTTTCAAAACATGTTTACTATGGATGATAAGAGCTTATCTCGGTTAAAGACCCATGATTGGCATAACGTTTTGAAACATATTTCACCTTTGGTTATTGATGGATGTACAACAAAAGGAGTACGAGATGTGATCTATCGTCTTGGATCACTTATAAGGTAATTATGATACTTTTATATTTAATATGTATGAATATTGGATATGTTTTATTTTTTAATTAACTTCTTTATAATTGTTTTTATGATATGTATAGGTGGATTACATCCAAAGAGATTGACAAAAACTCAATCCCACAAAGAAAACATGAATGCAAAGAGCTACTATGTTTGATGGACAAAGAACTTCCTACTTCATTTTTTGATATTTAGGTTCATTTATTAGTCCATCTTGTAGATGAAATAGAGATTGTAGGTGTTGTCAACATTCGATGGATGTTTTGGGTCGAGCAATTTATGGGAGTATTAAAAGGTTATGTGCGACAAAGAGCGAAACCAGAAGGATCCATGACAAAGGGTTGGATACTTGAAGAGTGCATGTATTACCTTAGTGAGTACCTTGAAAGAGTTCATGAAGAAGCTCCACGTGCATGGACCAACGAGTCTTCCTCAAAAATAACAGATGAGGTATTATCAGGTAAGGGGGTTCCATTCTTCTTTACATTTCAAGAAAAAATGATGTTTCTACTTTTGTAGCATATATAGCGAATGCATGCAAGCATTCCTTAGCAAGTACGAGGAACTTCAAAATATCCAAAGTAAAAGGCGAAAAAACAAAAGATTTAGAAGTAATCTCTATAATAATGAGACTACAGATATATCTTCTTTTAGGGATTGACTATATAGTCGTTTGCAACGCGCCAACGCAAATAATGAAGAAATTTCAGATGAGCAAAGAGAGTTAATGATAGGTTGTGAACGAAAGGTTATTTTATTAAAATAATATTTTAATTTTTCATACATGTATGTTAGTTTCTATTTACTAATTGAATTTATTTTGCAGGCTTGAATGTTCACTAATATGTGGGCTTTTAGACAGCATATTAGAATTAAAGCCATTGATTCTTTAAGTAAAACAGAGGATTCTAGTATTGTTGATTCTTTCAAGCAACTATCACGTTTTAGCTCAAAAGACACGAACCTTATAGATAGCGAACTTGGTTACATAGGAACTATTGTTGGTATCTACGAAATTTCATTTCGTACATTCAAACAGGTAGAAAAAAGTTTGTATTTTTTTTATAGAGTTAGTTATTTTTTTAAGCACCTAATAATGGGTTTTTGTTGTTATATATTTTGATAGGTCATTTTGAAGGTTGACTAGTGTTGAGCAGAGTATAAAGGTAGTAATTCCACATTAAGAAAGGAATTATCTGGGTTTTGGGCAATTAATTCTTCCAAGGTAATGCGATCTACTAAAGAACCATATATTCTTCCTAGGCATATTGAACAAGCATTTTTTTATAAAAACCCAGATGCTCATCCTTGGTGGCAAGTCATTCATGTGCAACCTAGAGGTAGGTCATTGTTTGAACAGTTTATTGTTAGAGAGATCGAAGAAAGTCCTCTTGATGATTCAACATCAGATACTGATACATCAACATCTGAAATAGAAATTAGAAATTTTATACGTGATAATGATACTAATCTTTTTTATGAAGAGGATAATTCTCTACATGCTGATTCTACTGATGAGGAAGAGGAATTACGAGAAATAGATATTAATCCATCAATAGATGATGTGATTCATGAGAACATAGATTTAACAATAGAAAAAATAAATGAAATCAATAAGGATAATGAAGATGAGACTATATTGATGTCTTACAAAAATGATGGCAATAATGAAAACATATGAGTAGATTAGATAGTAAATTCTACTCTAGTTATCGATCAGTAACTTGAAGCTTCTGAATGGATATCAGATAATAGATTTTTTTATTAACTTGAATAATGATGAATCCTACTAGAGAGATGAAATCATGTTCTTCTAAGTTAGAACATGAAGCTCGGGGGTATGCCTAATTATTTTATATATAGATTTATCTTCGAGGAGCAAATTCTTATCATGTATGTATGCATATGTGTGTGTATTCATGTGTATTATATGTATACATATGTTAGTATGCATATATATGTATTTCATGTTTATGTATGTGTTTGCATGTGTGTGATATATGTATACATGTGTTAAATATGCATATGTGTATATATGCATATGCATTTATGCAAAATATTTATGTATTCATGTAATATATGCAAGTGTTTATAATTGTGTACATGTATATATGTATATGTGTCTATGTGTAAATATGTACATGTAAATATGTATGCATGTATATATATGTTTATGTGTGCATTTAGGCATGTATATGTGATGTGTACATGTATATATGTATATATGTCTGTGTAAATGTGTACATATAAATATATATATATATATATATATATATATATATATATATATATATATATATATATATATATATATATATATATATATATATATATATATATATATATATATATATATATATATGTGTGTGTGTGTGTGTGTGTGTGTGTGTGTGCATTTAGGCATGTATGTGTGATGCATAATATATGTACTCCATTTTATATTTGTTTATCCTATCTACATGATGTGTATATATCTTTATATATATTATAATCCTCGTTGATTCGAGTAGCTATATATAGAGGCATAAGGTTGGGAGGAGAGACATCTCTCTAGTAGGACATCAGAGGAATAGATGCAATGTGTACATATACTTCAAACATATGGCTAAAAGGATGAATTAGAGTTTTTTAATTAGGGGTTTTAAAACCCTAATATCGAAATTAGTGTTTTCAATTTAGGATTTTGAAATAGGATTTATTTATGTATTTATTTATTTATGCATATGCATGTGTTGCGTATGTATGTGTATGTATATGTGCATATGCATGTGTTGTGTGTGTATATATGCATGTGTATATGTATACACGCATGTAAATATGATTATATGAGTCTATGTGTGTGTACATATGATTATGCATGTGTATGTGTATGTGAGTATGTGTACGTGTATGTGAGTATGTGTATGTGTCTATGTGTATTCATTATATGTGTGTAACTGCATGCATATGTATGTGTGTGTAAAAATGTGCATGTATGTGTGTGTATTTATAAATATGCATGTATATGTATATGTGTGTAAATGTGCATGTATGATGTATATGTGTGTGTATGCGTGTATTTATACCTCTAGTCTCACTCTTTTCTCTCTCTCTCTCTCTCTATCTCTCTCTCTTTCTCTCTCTCTCTCTCTCTATCTCTCTCTCTCTCTCTCTCATATACATACATACATGCATAAACACATATACTCATATCCACATATATATACATAAAAGCAGTGCATACTGTGCATTATCGCGATGATGAGCCATACGTGTCCGCATCTCTTTTAGACACCACTTAAGCGACCATCCTCTCCCAAACTCTGTCTCGAGTGAACTAAGTACGTATTTTTTATCCCTCTCATCATGCTCAATACAAAAAAAAAACATAATGTAAATAAAACATAAGATATTTATTTCAATTTATATGTAAAATTTTTACTTACTTCCACGGTAAGTGGACAAAGCACAGGCAAAAGTCGCATAGTGCCCGCATCCTTCTCTTGAACTCTAATCCATTCCCTATGTACACAATGTTCCCCTCTGGCTCTATATCGCACTCTAGTCCTAAGGTGCCTATGCATGTCCTCATAGGCAACTCTGCTCTACTATCACGTGCTGGAGGTGGTATAGGTGTCCTCAAAATAGATAGATAAAAATAAATAAAAGTATGTGTTATAATATCATTAAAAAAGTTTATGAAAAAAAAACATACCTATGAGCAGATAGCTCTCTTCCTGCATGCGGAGCCGCAGAAGAGCCCTCATTTGATCGCTAGGTAAGCATCTGGATCATATAGTCCAGCTCCTCATCAGACATCTCTGAGTAATGACGCATTATGGCCCCTAGAGTATCAGACGGAACTCTTGCTCTCATAAGACTTTTTATGAGAGTAATTTTTGCCTTTCTCTCTCTACTGGGATCCATAATACCTAACATATAAAACAAAATGGTTAGAAATCAATATATATACGTGTACATATGTATGTGTGTATGTATGCATGTGTGTGTATGTATGTGTGTGTATGTGTGTGTATGCATGTGTATGTGTGTGTATGCATCATTATGTGTGTATGTGTGTGTATATGTGTGTGTTTATGTGTGTGTGTCTATGTGTATGTGTGTGCATCTATGAGTGTGTATGTGTTTATGTGTGTGTATGTGTTTATGTGTGTGTATGTGTCTATGTGTGTATGTGTATGCATGTATGTATGCATATGTGTGTATGTGTGTGTATGCATTATGTATGCATATGTGTGTGTATGCATTATGTATGTGTATGTATGCATGTATGTATGTATGTATGTATGCATATGCATATGCATTATGTATGTATATATATGCATGTATGTCTATGTATAAGTATGTCTCTCTATGTGTGTGTATGCATATATGTGTGTGTATGCATATATGTGTGTATGTGTGTGTGTACATGTGTTTGTATGTGTGTATGCATGTGTATGTGTGTGTATGCATCATTATGTGTGTACGTGTCTATGTGTGTTTGTGTGTGTGTATATGCGTGTGTGTGTGTCTATGTGTATGTACATGTGTCTATGAGTGTGTATGTGTTTATGTTTATGTATGTATCTATGTGTGTGTATGTGTCTATGTGTGTATGTGTATGCATGTACGTATGCATATGTGTGTGTATGCATGTGTATGTGTGTGTTTATGTGTGTATGTGTCTATGTTTGTATGTGTGTGTGTATATGTGTATATGTGTGTGTATGTGTGTGCACCTCTATGTGTATGTGTGTGTGTCTATGACGCAGAGAAGGAAGAATTCTGATATTATAGATGCGAATCAATGGTTACAATAGCTTTGGACAATAGCTTCTGGACGAAGCCTCTACTACCCGACCACCCCCAAGCTATCACAATATCGCATTCACACTTGCACTCTCAATCACACTCTCACTCTCATTCTCACTCTCAATCACATTCTCAATCACAAGGTAATTCTCCGATTTCTGTGTGTCCTCTGTGTTGATGCGCAGGTCTCCCTATATCCGAGTTTGATCGCTGCTTTTTTTCCAAAAAAGTGTGCGATCCACCAAATTTAGAAAAAATTGAGTTTCTCCAAAACTTTTGCAAAAAGCCATGCGATTGTAGTGTGCTTTCTTTCTTTAGCGTACCTGTCAAAAATAGCAGAAAAACACCAAGAAGACATATCCGAAAACATCCATAATTAGACATGGTGACATGTGAGCATCAGAATCACAGATTCGAATAGAATTAGATAAGCCCCCTTTTTTTCCTTTTTTTTTAAGTGTTGGAAAAAACGGCACGTTTGACAGCCCTATAACTTAAAAACGGTGAGGAATTAGCTTAAGCTTGAGAGGGAAACTTTTATTCAATTTTTCGATGTGCACGATAGTGTTAGATATGTCCGAGGTCCAAATCCACCTCCAAATGCCACTTTTGAGCCCTGCTGTTTTTAAAATTCTAGAGAGAGTGAAATCAAGGCATTTTCTTACAATGAACTAAATGTAGGACCCTAAACGAGGCACTTAAAACATGAGTCACAAAAATTATAGAGAGGCACTTTTATTTTCTTATACTGCTCTACCTTTCCCTCATACAGAGTTTTCCTTAATTCTTTCATCTTCACCTTCAAAATTCCACTACAGAACATGATGTGAATAAGGTTTAGAGAGAGACTATGAAACTTGTCAACCCAAAATTTTTCCTACATGCATAAAATGAACTAATTATTCATTCTAAGCATTATCCCCACAATGAAATTCAAAAAACTCAAAATGAATTATTTCACTAGAGGAGGCATATTACAGTGTTTATTTGTGTGTATGTGTCTATGTGTGTATGTGTATGCATGTATGTATGCATATGTGTGTATGTGTGTATGCATTATGTATGCATATGTGTGTGTATGCATTATGTATGTGTATGTAAGCATGTGCATTATGTATGCATGTAAGTATGTATATATGCATATTCATATGCATTATGTATGCATATGTGTGTATGTGTGTATATGCATTATGTATGCATTATATATGTGTATGTAAGCATGTGCATTATGTATGCATGTAAGTATGTATGTATGCATATGCATATGCATTATGTATGCATATGTATGCATGTATGTGTATGCGTGTGTATGTCTCTCTATGTGTGTGTATGCATATATGTGTGTGTATGTGTGTGTATATGTGTATGTATGTGTGTATGCATGTTTAGTATGCATCATTATGTGTATGTGTGTGTATATGTGTGTGTGTCTATGTGTATATGTGTGTATCTATGAGTATGTATGTGTTTATGTGTGTGTATGTGTCTATGTGTGTATGTGTCTATGTGTGTATGTGTCTATGTGTGTGTATGTATCTATGCATGTGCATTATGTATGCATATGTGTGTATGTGTGTGTATGCATTATGTACGCATATGTGTGTGTATGCATTACGTATGTGTATGTAAGCATGTGCATTATGTATGCATGTAAGTATGTATGTATGCATATGCATATGCTTTATGTATGCATATGTATGCATGTATGTGTATGTGTATGTGTGTGTATGTCTCTCTATGTGTGTGTATGCATATATGTGTGTATGTGTGTATATGTGTTTGTATGTGTGTATGCATGTGTAGTATGCATCATTATGTGTGTATGTGTGTGTATATGTGTGTATATGTGTGTGTATGTGTGTGTGTGTCTATGTGTATATGTGTGTATCTATGAGTATGTATGTGTTTATGTGTGTGTATGTGTCTATGTGTCTATGTGTGTATGTGTGTATGTGTGTATGTGTCTATGTGTGTGTATCTATCTATGCATGTGCATTATGTATGCATGTAAGTATGTATGTACATTGTATGCATATGCATATGCATTATGTATGCATATGTATGCATTTGTACTACATATTAACTTCTGATCATAATGAAAAATTCTTCTGCCCATTTTGTTCGACGTTTGGTATTTTCTGGTGAACTTCGGAAGATGGCGCAATGACCTACGCAAACCGATCGTATTATGTGCGAGCTCGTATTTTATGGCCAATTCAAAAGGGGTGCAATACATGTTAGACTTAGTTGAAGGAAGCCTGAAGTGCTCAAACGACCAGAGAAATGAAATGAGCTGAAAGTTCAAACGGCGTGCAAAAGGCAGCCAAGCTCTCACGTTTTAGTGCAGGCAGACGCGCTCACAAAGCAGGATAAAATCAAAGAGGCGAGTTTTAACTCTTCACACAAACGTTTAATTTGAGGCTGCTTTTTCTTCAAATCTCTCCGTTCCAACGAAATGATCGGTTTCAAAGTGTCTCCAGGAAATGAGCGTGTCTATTGGCTGCAAGCTCGTGTCTATCGGAGAGAGAGAGAGAAGAGAGAGAGAGAGAAGAGCTGTATTTGAGAGATCCAACGAGAGGAAATTTGGTATAGTGAGTTAAAGAATGCGAAATTATTGAAAACTGATGACATGTGAAACTGCTGCTTGTTAATTCCAGATCCCGCTTGTTAATTCCAACTTCCAAGCTATTGAGTAAAAGACTGACATCATGGAAAATTGACTTTTGCTTGTGCATATGAGAGAGACGGAATGAATTTGTCTTAGAGGCAGAAGGGATATATAATTCAGAGAAACCATTCAAACTTGCCAGCTGGCGGTGCTCAACGAAGCCAAGAGAAGAATAAGTTAAGTCAGGATGCGCATAAATTCATGTATTCGTCGACCACCTCAATAGATTCTTGCTTCCCCTGCTTTGTGGGATATGGGGGGTCTCGTGGGCACTAGTCCCCTTCCATTGTATCTTTGTTTCTTAATTTAATTCAAGTCCGGGAGAGTAGGCTATTGCCGAACTTCCTTTAGATAAAAAAAATAGATCCGAAATCTTAAGGAGCTTGGTTTCGAAGCTCGAAAGCCTGCTTTCTTCTCTGCATTCTCTGAACTTCTCAACTTCTCCTTCCCAGTCTGCTCTGTCTCACTACTTTCATTGTCCTAGGAGCTCATCAATATCTCCGACGCACGTCCCGGCTATGCAGATAGACCTCCACCTCGCAGCCGCAGTTCCAAGACGTTCTGCTGCCATTGGAGCACTCAGAGCCTGCACCAGCTTAAACCGTTCTCCACGATCTAGCCGAGCGACTCCAAGTCACACAGCCCACCTTCGATATAACAGAAATTTCTCTCTTAGGGCGACAGGAAACTTGGTTACCGAAAATATCACTGACTCTACACAGCGTATAGATCTCTCACAAAGGACGTACAGATTAGGAAGCACGCTCTTCGCCGATACCAACGGCGAGAGTCTATGTTCCGCGAAAACGCAGGGTAAGAGAGATCTTGACGACATCCAATATGCACAACTGCATTTACTGGCTAACGCAACGCTCGACCGCTGCAACATGCACGAGATGCTTGCTACTCAGCGTGACAACTGGAACAAGCTGTTTCAAAGCACTGTTACCCTCGCTGCCCTGTCTGCGTGCCTTCTTTCTGCTCTCAGCGCCGCCCAAATTTTTGGATCCTTCTCCCCTAGCCTCAGCGTTCCAGCGTCGCTCCTCAACGGTGGATGCTTATTCATCATGAGCGTGGTTAATCGGCTCCAGCCCTCGCAGCTGGCGGAAGAACAGCGAAGCGCCGCTCGTCAGCTGCGGAGACTTCATGATGATATACAGTATACAATCACTGCCCCCTCCGACATTCAGCGGAACATTCCTGATCTTCTTTACAGTTTGCAACAACGCTTGCGCGCTCTGGACAAAGCCTTTCCGATCCCTCTTCCCCTATCCAGGGGCTTGGAGAGATTCCCGCGCACCGTTACTCCGCCTGCACTACTTACAGTGGAGGCTTCTGCATCTGACTCAGACATTGTTACTCCACAATTGAACAGGGAGCACTTAACCTTTACTCGGGTATTGGGGACTTCCCAAATTTTGGACAAATCCCGTCTTCATAACCTACAACGGTTGGCCTCTCAAATACGATCTTCAGAGACAAACATGTACCTTGAATGGGCAACAAACGTAGTTAAAGTTAACAAGATCTTTGCCATCCTCGCACCATCTCTAGCGGCTTTGGCTTGCCTTTTAAATACCGCTAGCGTTCTGCAGGGTGGTGTACACTCCTATTGGACAGGAATTCTTGCGGCTATCTGCAGTATATTTTGTGTCTTTATAGGAAGCATGTCGAATGACTTGCAGCTCGGTGCCGTCTCTGAAATGTACAGGAATGCTGCAGGACACTACGCTGAAGCTGAGGAGTCCATCGACAACATGCTTCAAGAACAACCGGCAAATCGGGAAGATGGGCTTCTGTTCATGGAAAGGCTGGCTTACAAGTTGGGCCGCTGGGATGACATCTTCAATGACAATTGCCAGCAATAAGCGCGTCATTCATGCACGCCGGATAACTTTTGTACCGATTCACAGTTGCCGAACATTGAGGACCATATACTTCCTTACTAACCATGTAATTTACATTCGTTGACATTCGCCGTGTCATAGAATTTCTTAAGAGATTAAAACTCTTGATATGTACAAAGCCTATCATAGAATACTCACGAGGAGACTGATGCACAAGAACCTATATGTTATGAATACTAGTGCTATTCAAGAAGACATATACCATTTGCAATTAATATGATGATGATGATGTCTAACAAATAATGATCTATAGAGAACTTTATGAACTTCATTGAGATGATGTTATTTACCCATAACTAAAATCCTTGAGATTGCTCTACTTAGGCTTTGTGTTCATGGTCAATGTTGAGGAAAAAACTCTTCACACCTAATTGTGACATTTGCTAATGAATGTGAACATTGAGTGCTCACACAATATGAATAGTATTGAAACAAACTATATGTAAAAACCCTAATTTCTTATATATTTGTACCTATGTGTTTGTATGCGTAGGTGTTTGTATGTAAAGACCCTAAAATGCTATTATTGTGTGTGTGTGTGTGTGTATAAACCCTGAAAATACTAAAGACCTATTTTTTACATATTTAATTATATATATTTTACATATTTTGATTTTTCCCTAATTTTTACATACATATCTTTCTGAAAAGAAGTGTTGTTCTGATAACCTTTCCACATATGATATGGATCAATGTCAAGAATTTAAATTCAAAATCTTACTAGGGAACGTAGCAATAAGAATTTGAAAGAAGATGTATAACTTTACGTAGGTTCATTCCCAAACTTACTTATCGGATGGAGTCTTTTCATTGGGGTGACCCTACATAAGACAAAGGCTTTTTCCCATGGACTGTTTTTTAGATCATATTCCTAATTATGTTGAAAAATATTAGATGATCTCTAAGTTGTTTGCTGAGGTCTCAAAGAATATCCTCGGAGTTTCTTTCGAGTTCTTTCAAACCACTATGAAGGTACGTGGTAAATGAAGATTTTGAAGTCAATTTTGAAGAAAAATCAAGTCCCCCAAGAAGTGTAGTTAAGTTCTCATGTACATTGGATGTTTTATATATTCTTGTAGATAGCCTAGAAAGTATATATAGAAAGCTCTAATTTTTGTAAAACTTGGAAACATCCCTTAGGTTCCTCTAGAGCTATGTACAAAGTTTGAGACCAAGTTGATGAGATGAGATTGATGCTTTCAATCCTAGAGATAAGGAGACATTAGAAAGTAGTTAATTTGGAGTAGTTATATAATTTAGTGATGTGTTACTGAGAAGGGAAGTCTCTTCATTTGTGTGCAATGAAGACTTTGAGTAGAGCTCTCCTCATTGGTTGCAACTTTCTCTCTTGTCTTCTTAGATTTTGTGATAATGTTGTTTTTTAAGCAATGTGTTTTTGTGTTGCACACTTGCAAATAAAAAGGACTATAAGCTTTACTTGAATGTTGGATTTTGATGTGTGTGGAAGCACTGAAATAGCACAAACAAGAAGACGGTTGAATCACAACATAATAAAAAATGTATTACCAAGTGAATGTAAAAACATAGGTGACCCATTAAGGTCTTAAGCATATATATACGTTGGGGGCAGAGGACCTGCTAGAAAAGAAAAAAACTACCCAGATGACCCTAAGTGTGTTTACACAAATTACTTCCAAAATATGTGCTTGAATGCCCCTTGGGAGTGATGTGGGAAGGAGTGGGCACACATGTATATGGAAGCACCAAGCCATGTGGAAAGAAATCAATCCATAGGAGGAAGTAATCTCAAAGATTAGTGGAAACCTTTCAAACTTTTCCCTAGATCGATCCTTTGTGAAAAGGTCTACAACATTATCATGTGTGGGTACATAAGCCAAAGTCATCTCTCTAGCAGAGAAAGCCTCCTAAAAAAATGATAATGTATCTTAGTGTGCTCTGTGGGAGCTTGATGCATAGGGTTCCTAACAACTACCAATTCCTCACTAGTAAAAGTGGCGACAATAGGTTGCTTCTTTCTCAACCAAGATATGCATGAACTAAAAAACATAGAGAAAAAACCACTATTGGACACATGGGTTTCATAGGAATGTGTTGATTCTAAGTTAGAAATAGCATGTAAAGCTGGTGGTAATGATCCTTACTTGGGATGAAAGAATGCAAGTTACTTGGTACCACTCAAGTAGGAAAAGATGCACTTAATTGCATGTTAATACTTGACAACTCACTAATGCATAAACATGCTTAGCTAAGAGATAGGGAACTCAATATGAGGCCAAGTTATGCATATGCAAGTGAAGCATCCAATGGTATGCTGATCGAGAATTAGGTCGACTACATCTCCAACATCATGAATACTCAATGGTAAAGCGTGTTTCCATGGGAGTAAATATAGGATTGCAATATTAAAGGCCCGAATAATGATACAAATGCCCCAAATAGGAAACCTCAAAGGAGGCATGAAGATCAATATTAAATTCAACAATGTGCTTTTCATGAGGACTAGTGAGCAACATATAATTGACATATAGATCAATGATCATAAGTACATTTTTACACATACTTAGCATATAAGCTAGTTTCATTTTGACTCTTCTCCAAACCATGCACTAACAAGTAGGCATGTACCTTCTCATACCAAGCACATGGCTCTCGGATCAAAGCATATAATTCCTTTTCCAACTTGCATGCACTTTGTTTTCAGGCCGTTATTGCAGAAAACAACCGGGCTAAAATACACACACTTTTGCATATAAGTCACCATTCAAAAACATAACTTTAATGTTGAACTAATGTGCATTCCAACCATAATGAGCTACAAGTGCATAAATGCTATGAATAGTGGTCATTTGGCATCTTGGAGTAAATTTCTCATTAAAATCAATGCCTCTCTCTTGAGCATTACCTTTGCCAACCAGTTTAGCCTTATATATATAACCTATAACATCAAGCTTATGTTTAATCTTATATATCCATATAAGTAGAGTAGTGTTTTTGCTTTTGGCTTGGAGGAAAATTAAATAAAGACCAAGTACCACTCTTCATAACATCATCATATTTTGATTGCATAGTAGCCATCATATATATATATATATATATATATATATATATATATATATATATATATACAAGGAAAAAATAGGTTTTTTAGGATTAATATTAATATATAAAATAAAATATATAAAAAACAAGATTTTATGTTTAATAAAAAATTAGGGTTTGGATTTCAAATGAGATTATATAATTAGATGTATCACATATTAAATGCCTTAACATCTCCACATGGTATGAGATGATATCTTTGGATCCAGAGGAGAGAATAGCATGTCCTTATACTCAATGCAAGTATCATATTCTTCAAAAATAACGAATATGTATTGCACATGTTAGAGAATATGGATCCTTTGATAAAAGTTGACTAGAGAACCTATGCTACCATCTGCATGGTTCCCGTGGTGAGTAGATGGACCCAAATGGTATTGCAGGGCCTACCTATCATGGATAGAAGAGAACGAAGAGGGAGGTAGAAGTACAAGGTACTCGCAGCATAACACAGAATGAACACATGGAAGAAATGGTCGAGGCATCTAATGAGATGGAAAAAGATCATGATGGTGGAGAAGATGTCATGGGTTCCATGGACACAAAAAAAATTCCACACTCAGAAGGCGATGAAGAACACGAGAACATGCGAAGACTAGCCTATTTACCAATGAACAACATGGCAAAGATATCTACACTATGTACGTCTCTCTTGAAGATCATTCTTCAATCCATTTCTAGATGGTCAGATAGTAGTGTGTCTAAATTGTTTAGGTAACCTCACTACAACATATCGGGCGTATACTAAGGCTTCTACCGAGGAAAATGAATGAGCACAGTTTTTCCCCGATGTCAGTGTAAGGGTTGGTGTAGGCGTCAGAACCAAAACCCCAGTTTAAGCACCTGTATAAGCGTCAGTATAAGCAGATGTATAAGCGTCGGTATAAACATTGGTATAAGCATCGGTATAAGCAACGGTATAAGCGACGGTATAAGCCATGGTATGCCCTTGGGCAAAATAGTCAGTATAAGCATCGGTATGTGCCTGGGGATACCGACGCTTATACTGTCGCCTATACGAATGACCATATTTGCAAAAATTTTTTGGGCAGAGTATGTTGCCTCTTGCTACAACAACATTCCCATGCTGTTGTCTAGCAAAAGACAATACACTCTGCCCAAGAAAAACCTGAGTCCATGTGACATGTATAACAGGCAACAAAAACATGATTTGATAAAGCAAAACATACTGTCAAATACATAAGACATGAGAGAAATCAATCATGAACCATGTACAAAGAAATGAGACACATTCACATGATATTCATAAACAACAACGAGAACACATGTATATGTGTGTATGCCTATGTATATACATGTGTATGTGTATATGTATTATGTGTGTATATTTGTATATGTGTAAATATTTGTATGCATTTTTAAAAACCCTAATCCTAATGACCTAGACCTAAAACACTAAACAAATGCCTACACAGGCCTTGGGTGGATCTTCCTACTTCATGTTTCTTGTCGATGACTATATCAGGAAGATGTGGGTGTACTTCCTTCGCAATAAGGCTCAAGCTTTTGGTAAGTTTAAAGAATGGCTTCAACTTGTTGAAACTGAAACAGGGAAGAAGATGAAGAAATTCAATGGGATGGTGAGTTCACATCAATAGAGTTTGAAGATTTTTGCAAGAGTAAGGGAATTAAGCATCAACTCACAGTGGCACATAGTCCTCAACAGAACGATGTTGCAGAACGTCGAAGTCAAACCATCATGGAGATGGCAAGGTGCATGTTGAAAGGAAAGGATTTTCCTAATCAATTTTGGGAAGAGGCTATCAACACTGCTGTCTACATCTTGAATCGAGGCTACACCAAGGCACTTGATGGAAAGACTCCACAAGAAGCCTACAATGGTAAAAAACCTTCTGTTTTCCATTTCAAAGAATTTGGAAGTGAATGTTATGTACATGTTCCAGATAGGGAGAGAAACAAGCTTCAACCAAAAAGCATCAAATGTATCTTCTTAGGGTACAACAAAGATAAGAAGTCTTATAAGCTTAATGACCTTGAGGCTAAGAAGATCATGGCGATTCGTGATGTGGTGTTTAAGGAGGAGCAGCCACATGTAGTGGAGGAGGAAAAGAGAGCTTCCCTTTATCATGAGGCAAAGAGGCAATCCACTATGAACCTAGCCCAAGAGCTATCCCTTCTACACAAGAGAAGGAAGCAACATCTTCAGATGACGAGTTTGAAAGTCATCAACCTGCCGACACCCAAGTCGAAAAGCCATTGCCACGTTGGTGATCCCACAATCACTAGAATAGGTTAGAGAGTAGAGGAATAGAGACGGGCAAGCGCCCATATTGTAAACACAGCCTTGATGGTTGATTTCATTCAAGAAGAAGCAAAGGAACCAACCAATGTGGAAGAGGCACTCCATGATCCGAATTGGAGGGCTGCCATGCAAGTAGAATACAAAAATATCATGAAGAATGGAACTTGGAAGCTAGTGGATTGACCCCCTAAGCATAAAGTCATTGGCACCAAGTGGGTCTGGAAGCTAAAGTACAAGGCTGATGGTACTCTAGAAAAGTATAAAGAAAGCCTTGTTGCACAGGGCTACTCACAAGTTCAAGGCATTGACTTTTGTGAATCATTTGCCCCAACTGCAAGAATGACTACTATCTGAGTAGTACTAGCTGTGGCTGCACATAAGCATTGGCCAGTCTATCACATGGATGTCAAATCAGTGTTTCTGAATGGAGACCTCAAGGAGGAGGTATATGTGTCTCAGCCACCAGGTTTTGAGGTTCCCCATTCAGAGAACAAGGTATGTAAGCTGAAGAAGGCAGTATATGGGCTAAAAGAAGCCCCTAGAGCATGGTACCAATGGATAGATAAGTATCTCTTGGATCTAGGTTTCAAAAGATGTGCTTCTGATGCTAACTTGTATGTTCTAAAGAGAGGAGGGAAGACAATTCTGCTTGTACTCTATGTAGATGACCTTGTGATTATAGTAAATGATGATGCTCTTCTTCAACAAACAAAAGATGCCCTGAGTTCAGAATTTGAAATGAAAAACTTGGGCTTAATGCATTATTGCTTAGCTCTTGAAGTTTGGCAGGAACCAAGGAAGATTTTCATCTCTCAAGAAAAGTATGCAAGGCATATATTAAAGGCATTTGACATGGAGGATTGCAAGGAAATTTCTGCACCTATGGAGGTCAACACAAAATTATCTATTGAAGATACTTCATCTCCAATGGATATTGGAAGATCATACAAGAAATTAGTCGCAAGTCTCATCTACTTGTCCAATAGCAGACCAGACATCTCTTATGGTGTTGGAGTAGTAAGCATGTTCTCTAATAAGCCTTGCCAAACTCATTGGAAGGCAAGCATGCGAATACTCAGGTATGTGAAAGGAACTACTGATTATGGTATTCTTTATGAAGAAGGATCATCTCTCGTCAGATACTCTGATTCAGATTGGGCAAGAGATATTGATATCAGAAAATCAGTTTCTGGATATTGCTTTTTGTAGAGGAGGTACTGGGGTATCCGCTTTTAACAAAAGTAGAGAATGAAAACTAAACACGTCCAGTACATCACCTACTCAAGGGGGGTTCTCTTTAGGGAAGTATACCCTTTAACATTTCTGTGAGCAGGTAGATAACACGGATTGCACAGAGTGGTACATACTTCAGAAAATACGAACAACAATTGACCAAGGAAGTCCATACACTTCTTGAAGGAAATGCTCAAAAACTAATGCTCAGAGCTTCGTGGCACACTAAGCAGATAAACAGAAATCAATACAAATGGTGAAGGAATTGCTCAAGAGAATAGAGCTTAACACCAATACTGACTCACAGAAAAGAAAGAAATCTAAGGCACTCTCTTACACTATAGTGCTCATAGCCCTCCACTGAGAAGCCTACCCTCTGTATCCACACTACAGAGTAGCTCCTACAATAGGCTTGAAACCACCAAGTGCAAGAGAGAACTTCTGCACGTATACACGCGTCAATGTAACTCTAAAAATGTACCCCAAATGAGCACAAATCCATTGTTTTTATAGGCCTCAATAGATCAAGAGGGTCTTGCTTCATGTCCACTGATCACGCGCCGGTTGATCTCCCAAAATTAGGGGCTAGGTCAAATATTCCCTTGATTTGAATTGAATCCTCAAAAATAGGTAGTGGCCGTGAAGGGTTGGCGGCGACTACTTTCACTTTCCACCATTCCACTTTAATTTCAAGTCCTATTTATCTCCGATGATGACTGATAAATGTTGAGCACACTGAACTCTCGGACCAGAAGCAGCTTCTTCCTCCTCTTCCTAAGCCTCATGCATGGGTTGCTGTTGTTTCCTTCTCATTTCTTCTTCCATGTTAACATTTTGCAGGATGATTTCCTCACATTCATCAAGCTCTATATCTGGCAGCTCCTGAGATGGCTTGGAAGGAGGAATTGTCTCCAGAATTGTGCGGGGGTGGATGTGTAATGGTGCGGGTGTATGTGTGTGTATGTGTGTGAGGGGGGGGGGGTGTGTGTATGTCACATGGGTGTGTGTGTGATTGTGTGGGGGTGTGGTGCATGTGTGTGAGAGAGTGCATGTGTGTGGATGAGGTCATGCATGTGTGTGAGTATGTGTGAGTGAGTATGTGCAGATGTGTGTGAACGTATGGACGTGTGTGTATGTATATGTGTGGTTGTGTATGTGTGGTGTGTGCGTGTGTGAGTACAGGTGAGGATGTGTGTGTATGTATGGATGTGTGTGTGTGCATATGTGTGGTTGTGCATGTGTGGTGTGCGTGTGTGTGAGGGTATGTGTGTGTATGCATGTGTGGGGGGGGCGCATGTGTGCAGGTGGCGGGAGTGGGTGGCAGGTGTGAGACGGGAAGTGTGAGGAGGAACAGGGGGGGGCGCATGTGTGCACGTGAGGGGGCGGGGGGGGCGGGGGGGCGGGTGTGCGGGGTGAAATGGGGGAGGGAAGCGGGGGAGCGGGGTGGGGTGGCGGGGTGGGGGTGCGGGGTGGGGTGGCGGGGAGGGGAGAGAGAGAGAGAGAGAGAGAGAGAGAGAGAGAGAGAGAGAGAGGGAGGGAGTGTACACGTGAGGGGGCGGGGCGGTGGCGGGTGTGCGGGGTGAAATGGGGGAGGGAAGCGGGGGAGCGGGGTGGGGTAGCGGGGTGGGGGTGCGGGGTGGGGTCGCGGGGAGGGGAGAGAGAGAGAGAGAGAGAGAGAGAGAGAGATAGAGAGAGGGGGGGGGTGTACACGTGAGGGGGCGGGGGGGTGGCGGGTGCGCGGGGTGAAATGGGGGAGGGAAACGGGGGAGCGGGGCGGGGTGGCGGGGTGGGGTGGCGGGGTGGGGGTGCGGAGTGGGGTGGCGGGGAGGGGAGAGAGAGAGGGAGAGAGAGAGAGAGAGAGAGAGAGAGAGAGAGAGAGAGAGAGAGAGAGAGAGAGAGAGAGAGAGAGAGAGAAGGGGGGGTGTACACGTGAGGGGGCGGGGGGGTGGCGGGTGTGCGGGGTGAAATGGGGGAGGGAAGCGGGGGAGCGGGGTGGGGTAGTGGGGTGGGGGTGCGGGGTGGGGTGGGGTGGCGGGGAGGGAGAGAGAGAGAGAGAGAGAGAGAGAGAGAGGGGGGGGGTGTACACGTGAGGGGGGCGGGGGGGTGGCGGGTGTGGGGGGTGAAATGGGGGAGGGAAGCGGGGGAGCGGGGTGGGGTGGCGGGGTGGAGGTGCAAGGTGGGGTGGCGGGGAGGGGAGAGAGAGAGGGAGAGAGAGAGAGAGAGAGAGAGAGAAGGGGGGGGTGTACACGTGAGGGGGCGGGGGGGTGGCGGGTGTGCGGGGTGAAATGGGGGAGGGAAGCGGGGGAGCGGGGTGGGGTAGCAGGGTGGGGGTGCGGGGTGGGGTGGCGGGGAGGGGAGAGAGAGAGAGAGAGAGAGAGAGAGAGAGAGAGAGAGAGAGAGGGGGGGTGTACACGTGAGGGGGCGGGGGGGGTGGCGGGTGTGCGGGGTGAAATGGGGGAGGGAAGCGGGGGAGCGGGGTGGGGTGGCGGGGTGGGGGTGCAGGGTGGGGTGGCGGGGAGGGGAGAGAGAGAGAGAGAGAGAGAGAGAGAGAGAGAGAGAGAGAGAGAGAGAAGGGGGGCTGTACACGTGAGGGGGGCGGGGGGTGGCGGGTGCGCGGGTTGAAATGGGGGAGGGAAACGGGGGAGCGGGGTGGGGTGGCGGGGTGGGGGTGCGGAGTGGGGTGGCGGGGAGGGGAGAGAGAGAGAGAGAGGGGGGAGAGAGAGAGAGAGAGAGGGGGGGGTAGTGTGTGCGTGTGAGGGGCGGGGGGTGGCGGGTGTGCGGGGTGAAACGGGGGAGCGGGGTGGGGTGGCGGGGTGGGGGTGCGGGGTGGGGTGGCAGAGAGGGGAGAGACTTCTATCTTGCTCCTCTGCAAAGAATCCGTGGTTTTCAAGCTCAGAGGAAGATTGGTGTGACGCAAGGAGAAGTGGAGGGGAGGATGCTCCATTAGCAGGGAGGGCCACCATGGTCAAAATGAAAACAATACGTCCTCTTGCATGTCTAGCCAGAGAGAGGGAAAGGAGGAGGGGTACTACAGACCCCCACATCAAGCTTTTGCACCGTCCCTGGTGCAACTTCTTCTTATTGAATGAAATAACTGCAAATACTTGAATGACAGAATAACTGTAATTACTCAACCAAGGAAATACCGCTAATAAATGACACGTGGCATGTACAGTGGTTGAAATTCTTCCAAGTCGACTTAGTTTAGATACTTCTTCACTCTAGAGATGTTGACCAAAGGAATCCTTTTACCTTGCAGATCTTCCAGATGCACAGCGCCATGTGGCAATACCCTGATAACCTTATATGGTCCTACCCATTTGGGTGCCAATTTAGTTTGAATTGGTGGAACCTGATGCACTAAAACCATGGACCCTTCCTGAACTTCATTGGATCTCAGATACCTGTCATGCAATCTCTTGCGCTCTTCTTGTGACACCAGAAGTTTCTGCATTGCCCCTTCTCTGTACTCTTCTAATGCCACCAATCTCTGAATGGGGGGTTCAATTCCAATGGTTTTGATTCCTATTTCTTTTCTGATGATAAACTCAAATGGTGCCAATGCCTCTTTCCCATAAACTAGGCAAAATGGAGTCTCGCCTGTGGTTCCCCTCTTCGTGGTTCTGAAAGCCCAAATTGCACCAATTAGTGCTAGTGGCCAAGAGCTTTGATGATCAAAAGATAATTTGCGAAGTAGTCCAATCAAAATCTTATTGGAACTCTCTGCTTGGCCATTTGCCCTTGGGTAATAGGCACAAGACTTTTTATGGAAGATTTTGTACTTGTCAAATATAAACTGGAGCAATTGATTTACAAAATGTGTGCCCCTATCACTAGTAATCTCTAGTGGGCAACCAAATCTTGAGAAAATACGTTTATACACAAATTTAGCTACTGTCAGAGCCGTGCAGTCCACAGTAGCTTTAGCCTCTATCCATTTTGTGGCATAACATGTGGCCATCAAAATATACTTTTTACCTCCTGGTTGCCCAGTTGGGCTAATTGGCCCTATGAAATCAAGACCCCATCGTTCAAATGGAAGCCATCCGGTAGATATGACTAATGGTTGGAAATTCAATCTGGTTGGCGTGGGAGCACATCTCTGACAGATGTGGCATTCTTTTGCAAACTTGATTGCATCCTTGAAAATATGAGGCCACCATAACCCTTTGTGGATGATTCTATGAGCCAATTCTTCCCCCTTTAGGTGTCCTTCATTGTGTGCAGCCTCCAGCAAAAGATTTACCTCTTCTGGATAGACACACCTTCTCAATATATCATCCTGATAGTATTTATATAAATTTCCATTTATAAGAGAATATGCTTTGGTTTTCAGGAGCAATCTTCTCTTTTCTACAGGTGTCGAGTGTTCTGGGATCTTTCCAGTAGTGAGAACATGAAGAATTTCATCATACCAACCTGTCCGAATTGCTACTAGAAAAAGATTGCTATCCACCAGTTCATCATTAATACCTGTTGCCTTTTCGCTCATTGCCGTCCTGGACACTTGATCTGCCATGTAGTGCTCTTTTCCTGGCTTAATATGAATATCAAAATTAAATTCTTGAAATAGGAGTAACCATCTCCAAATCCTTCCAGCTACTCTAGGCTTGTTTATCAAATACTTCAAGGGCTGATGATCAGAAATAACAATGAAATGTACACCAAGGAGATAATTGTTGGAGCAAACCAATCACAAATTGGTGATTATACAGATCTTGGAGAATGCTTATGGTCAGAATGAAGCAAAGAAAGACACTTGTAAAGTGAAGAAGAATTCAGGATGATGTCTTGTACACATATGTACATATAAGTGAAGAATCTTGTAAGCTAAGTATAGTTAAAACCTTAGGATGATAAGGAGTAGAGTCATAGACGCGAGATGAGTCTAAAGTCGTGTATATATAAGATAATTATGACAAGAAATGTATGAGAGAAAGTAATAGAGTCATTTTGTAGATGACAATTTTCAGGAAGATGTGTAGAGAGTTTTTTCCCAGAAAATAGCGACGGGTTTTTCTCTGAGTGCTCTCTGTCTGATCATGTGGATCAGAAATCCTTTTGTACACATCTAATTGAGAAGCTAATGAAGCTATGTCTAGAGTTTCAGAATCTAATTCCTCTCCTACTGTGAGAATGATCATTAGGAACATTCATATGTAGAATGTGAGAACTGAAGCCTGAAAGTAGCGCATTTTTCCATCTCAGTATTTTGATCAGATCTGAGTGTATACTGTAAAGTTTTTGATGAGTGAGCACTTAAAATTTAAGTTAGAAGATAAGGAAGCTATGGCTAAAAGCATTTAGCAAAACGGGTTTCAGATTGGGAGAAATCAAGTTAAGAAGTTGGCTATGTCAAAGGCGCAACTTCTGAGAGACATTTTCTGACATGTACTTGATCTTAATGATCAAATTAAACTTTTGGTGATTAGTTTTGAGAACTAATGACTAGTATGATTGCGCAAAGGTATTACTAATACTTGTGCATCATTTACTTGAAGAAATTTGAAGATTTGTGCAGGTAAAGAAGTTGATATTTGAAGCAGACTTTCTGAAGTTGATACTTCTTCACTCAGAGAAGTGTTGCTTGAAGTTTTGGTAAAGAAGAACATTGTTTGTGTAAAGTTTGGTTTATAATTGACATAGAAGTGTTCTTAAGTCAGTATAGATCAAACCTTTGGAGATTAAGAGGTCTCCAACAGTGGTATCAGAGCTAAAGGTGAAGTACAAGAGAAGAAAAGATAATTGAAGTTCCGACTGGTGCAGATATTGAAGATCTTCCAAATCAAAGGAGCACAAGGACAAATTATTGAAGATAACTTGCAGAAGTTTATAGTACAAGTTCGAAAGAATCAAGAAGGATAAAAGCTTATATCAAAGGTACACTTTCTCCTCATAAACCATAGTAATTGCAGATACAGAAAGTCAAGGATGGGAGAAAGCTTGCAGATTGATAAGCTAGATAGGGAGAACTATCCAGCATGGTCCATGAGGATGGAAGCACACCTCATGAGCAAAGACCTTATAGCATTTATTACAGGAGATGAAGAAAAACCTGAATTTGCAGATCCTAGTATTCCTACTAGGGAAGAGCTTGCAATGTTGAAGACATGGATGAGAAAGGATGCTCAAGCAAGGAGTATCATCTACATGGCTGTAAATGATTATCTTCTACCTCACATCAGAGGTTTGGAAAGTGCTACAGATGTTTGGAATGCCTTGGAAGAGCATTTCCAAAATACAACTAAGTCTAGGAAGTCCTCACTATGGGCTGAGTTCACAACCTTCAAGAAGAAGAGCTCACAATCAATTTCAGATTATGTGGCAAGGATGAAGGATATTGCAGATAGCTTGGGAGCAGTGGATGAAGACATTGAAGAGGAAAAGTTGGTAAGACAAATACTTACAGGTCTGAGAGGAGATGAGAAGTGGAAGCTTGTGGCAGAACAAATCATTTGGCAAATGATTGTTGGTATAACAATCAAAATGGTGGAAGCAATAATCAGAATTATAGTCAAAGAGGTAGAGGAGGCAGAAACCAAAGAGGCAATTTCAGAGGAAGAGGAGGTAGGACATCATATGGTAGAGGAGGTGGAAGAAACTTCCAATCTCAGTCCTACAACAACAATTATTACAATTATGCATCAGATCAGAAGGATGACATGACTCTTATCTTGAATGCAACTCATGAATCAATGGGAGAAGATCAAAGAGTGTTTTATATTGACTCAGGGTGTAGCAATCATCTGAGTGGGAATCTATCCTTGATGACTGATATGGAAGCAAGGGTGAATGGACATACAGTCCAAACAGGTGACAATACCAAACATAAAGTGGAGAGCATTGGATCAGTGAAGACAAAGAGTGGAAGTACACTTCTGAGCAAGGTACTTTATGTTCCTACTATTCCTAAAAATTTGATAAGTGTAGGGCAAATTGTGGAGAAAGGATATGAGGTAAGATTCACAAATGATGGTGTCTATGTACAAGATCCAAATCAGGGATATAGAAATATAATTGCAGGGAAAAAGGAAGGAAGATTGTTCACTCTCAAAGTCCAAGGTAATGTGGGACATGCATTATTTACCTATGGAAGTCAAAAGGTATCTGAATTAGACCTATGGCATAAAAGGCTAGGTCATTTCAATGAGAGAGCTATAAAGGAAATGTCAAAGAATCAGGTGGTGCTTGGATTGCCAAATATTGAAGGGCAACATATGGTATACAAGTGTGAAGCTTGTCAATTAGGTAAAGCACATAAGAGTTCTTATAATAAATCAGGGTACAAGCATTCAAATATGCTTGAATTGGTTCATACAGATGTATGGGGTCCCTCAAGGGACTATAGCATAAATGGATCCAGATATTATGTGTTGTTTGTTGATGATGCAACCAGGTGGATTACTTTGTATGTAATCAAGGATAAATCAGAAGTTTTCAAGACATTCAAACATTTTCATGCTTATGCAGAAAGGATCACAGGGCAAAAGCTCAAGAGGTTGAGATCAGATGGAGGGGGAGAGTATTTCTCTAAAGAGTTTGATGATTATTTGTGGAATGCAGGTATCAAAAGAGAAGTAACTTGCAGGTACTCTCCTCAACAGAATGGAGTAGCAGAAAGGAGGAATAGGACTCTTGTAGAGTTTGCAAGAGCCATGATGAAGGAAAAGAATTGTCCAAATTACTTATGGGCAGAAGCCATTAACACTGCAACATACCTTGTGAATAGGTTGCCTTGCAAAGCTTTGGAAGGAGGAACTCCTTATGAAGCATGGTGGGGTAAGAAACCTACCCTTGATCATTGTAAGGTTTTTGGGTGTATTGCATATGCCTATGTTCCTTCACAATTAAGACATAAGCTAGAACCAAAAGCAGAAAAGTATGTGTTTATTGGATATGATGATAGACAGATGGGTTACAGGTTGTGGAGTCCATCCACAAAGCAATTTCTTGTTACCAAAGATGTGACATTTGATGAGCAAAACACATGGTATACAGGATTACCAAATGATTTTGCAGGTGTTGAAGAAATACAAAGAAAAGGAAAGGCAAAGGTAAAAGTGTGTGAAGAAATTGTTGATGAAATTGAATCAAGAAGTAGATTGCAGGATCATGTAGAAGAAGGGCCAAGATTTGATCCAGAGTCAAATGAGGCTGAAACTTCAAGAAGTGCAGAAATCAGAAGATCTACAAGGGAAAGGAAAGAACCTATAAGGTATAGTTATGATACATCTTTCCTAACAACAAAAGATTATGCCTACATTGTGAAGACAGAAGAAGATCCAACCACTTATGAAGAAGCCAAAGGTAAACAGAATTGGGAGAAGGCAATGCAAGAAGAGTATGATGCTCTACTTGAAAATGAAACTTGGGAATTAGTACCAAGACCAAAGAATCAGAAGGTCATTGGATGCAAGTGGGTATATAAAACAAAGAGGTTTGCAGATGGTAAGGTGTCTAGATATAAGGCTAGACTTGTGGTCAAAGGTTATGCCCAAACTTATGGGGTAGATTATGATGAAACCTTTAGTCCTGTTGCTAAGATGTCTACAATTAGGACATTGATTGCTATTGCTGCTTGCAAGGGATGGAAATTATCACAATTGGATGTGAAAAATGCATTTTTAAATGGATACATTGCAGATGAAGTATATATGGAGCAACCAGAAGGCTTCATGGAATCAATTGGATCAGATTATGTGTGTAAGCTCAAGAGAGCTTTATATGGGTTGAAGCAAGCCCCAAGAGCTTGGAATTACAGATTGGTTAAGTTCTTGAATGAATGTGGATTTCAAGCATCAAAGGCAGATAGTAGCTTGCTAGTGAAGGCAAGTGAAAATGGATACATTTACATGTGCATTTATGTTGATGATATTATTGTTACAGGAACAGATGCTCAAGGAATCAATGAACTCAAAAGACAAATAGAGAAGGAGTTTAAGATAAGTGATTTGGGAAACTTATCTTATTTTCTAGGAATGCAGATTGTGTATACTCAACATGGAGTATATGTTTCACAAGAGAGATATTTGAAGAATCTCCTAGTCAAGTTTAACATGGAAGATTGCAAGACCTCAACCACTCCATTGGAGGTAAATCATAAATTAAGCAGGTATGGAGGTGAAGAATTCAATGACATGAAGAAATATCAGAGTTTGGTAGGTAGTTTAATCTATGCTACCTTGACAAGGCCAGATCTATCATATGCAGTAGGTGTGTTGTCACAATTCATGCATTGTCCAAAGAAGACTCATTGGATTGCAGCCCAAAGGGTACTCAGATATATCAAAGGAACCCTAAGTGAAGGTTTGTATTATGGTTTCACTTCTGACACAAGAATCAAAGTGTTTAGTGATGCAGATTGGGCAGGTGACTCAGATGATAGAAGGTCTACTCATGGATATCTCTGTTATGTTGGAGATAAGCTAGTGTCTTGGTGTTCAAGGAAGCAACATACAGTTGCTTTATCATCCACAGAAGCTGAGTATAAGGGAATGGTAGAAGCTGCAAAAGAAGTCATATGGTTGAAGACCTTGATGAAAAGTTTTGAGACTGATCATAGTACTCCAATAATTTTTGGAGATAATATGAGTTCTTTGTATTTGGCAGCTAACCCTGTTTTTCATGCCAGGACTAAGCATATAGAGATTCAGTATCATTTCTTGAGGGAAAAGGTACTTGATAAAGAGATTGAAGTGATGTATACTCCAACAAAAGAACAGGTGGCAGATATGATGACAAAAAGTTTGGATGGACCTAAGCTACAGAGATTCAAGGAGATGGCAGGAGTGAAGAAGAATAGAATAATCACAATTAGTGATTGAGGGGGAGCTGTTGGAGCAAACCAATCACAAATTGGTGATTATACAGATCTTGGAGAATGCTTATGGTCAGAATGAAGCAAAGAAAGACACTTGTAAAGTGAAGAAGAATTCAGGATGATGTCTTGTACACATATGTACATATAAGTGAAGAATCTTGTAAGCTAAGTATAGTTAAAACCTTAGGATGATAAGGAGTAGAGTCATAGACGCGAGATGAGTCTAAAGTTGTGTATATATAAGATAATTATGACAAGAAATGTATGAGAGAAAGTAATAGAGTCATTTTGTAGATGACAATTTTCAGGAAGATGTGTAGAGAGTTTTTTCCCAGAAAATAGCGACGGGTTTTTCTCTGAGTGCTCTCTGTCTGATCATGTGGATCAGAAATCCTTTTGTACAGATCTAATTGAGAAGCTAATGAAGCTATGTCTAGAGTTTCAGAATCTAATTCCTCTCCTATTGTGAGAATGATCATTAGGAACATTCATATGTAGAATGTGAGAACTGAAGCCTGAAAGTAGCGCATTTTTCCATCTCAGTATTTTGATCAGATCTGAGTGTATACTGTAAAGTTTTTGATGAGTCAGCACTTAAAATTTAAGTTAGAAGATAAGGAAGCTATGGCTAAAAGCATTTAGCAAAACGGGTTTCAGATTGGGAGAAATCAAGTTAAGAAGTTGGCTATGTCGAAGGCGCAACAACTGAGAGACATTTTCTGACATGTACTTGATCTTAATGATCAAATTAAACTTTTGGTGACTAGTTTTGAGAACTAATGACTAGTATGATTGCGCAAAGGTATTACTAATACTTGTGCATCATTTACTTGAAGAAATTTGAAGATTTGTGCAGGTAAAGAAGTTGATATTTGAAGCAGACTTTCTGAAGTTGATACTTCTTCACTCAGAGAAGTGTTGCTTGAAGTTTTGGTAAAGAAGAACATTGTTTGTGTAAAGTTTGGTTTATAATTGACATAGAAGTGTTCTTAAGTCAGTATAGATCAAACCTTTGGAGATTAAGAGGTCTCCAACAATAATGTCGGAACCTCTGAAGAGCAAATACGATAGCCAAACCTTCTCTTTCCGTTGTACTGTAATTTCTTTCAGCTTGGTTGAGTAGTCTGCTTGCATAAGAGATAGGTCTATCCACTTTGTGAGATGATGGTTGAGCTAGAACTGCACCAACAGCATGAAGACTAGCATCTCTATGCACATGAAATTCCAATGACCAATTAGGAACACTTAAAAGTGGAGCAGTACATAGCCTCAACTTTAGTTCACAAAATGCTTTGTCAGCTTCAACACTCCATGAGAAAGGGATCTTTTTGCTGGTAATCCTTGACAAGGGCTTAGCAATTTCCGAATACATCCTAATGAATCTTCTGTGATACCGTGCATGGCCCAAGAAACTTTGTACTTCCTTTGGGCTTTGTGGAATTGGCATGGAAAGAATAGCTGTAACCTTTGCAGGGTCAACAGTTATGCCTTCAGTAGATACTATATGACCAAGAAGAGTGCCCTTAGTGACCAAAAAGTGACATTTATCAGGATTCAATTTCAAACCTGTTTTGAGACATTGCTCAAAAATTTCTTTTAGATTTTCCAAATGGTCATGGAAATCTTGAACTGCTGCCCTTCTATCTGTACCTGAAAATACTGAAAAGTCATCCATGAAAATGCGTAGAAAGGTTGTTAACCATTTGCCCAATATCAGATACATCGTTCTATTAAATGAAGCCGGTGCATTCTTCAAACCAAAAGCCATACGAGTATAGACATAAGTGCCCCAGGGAGTAACAAAGGCTGTTTTGTCCCTATCATCAGGGTGAATTACTATCTGGTTGTAGCCACTAAAACCATCCAAGAAAATATACAAAGTGTGACCAGCTACTTCCTCAAGCACTTGCTCTGTGAAGGGCTGAGGAAATCCATCTTGAATAGTTACTTTATTCAAAGCACGAAAATCAACACATACTCTTATTTTTCCACTATTTTTCTTGGGCACAATAACCATAGAGGAAAGCCACCTGGAATGTTCTACTGGAACAATTATATCTGCTTCTTCTAGTTTTGTAATCTCTGCTTTTACTGCCTCTGCATACTTCGGATTGAGTCGATATGGCCTACTTCTTACAGGCGCGGCTCCCTCAACTAAGGGTATCCGATGTAACCCAAGCTCTTCTGGTATCCCTGTTAGATCTTTGTAGGACCATGCGAAGACACTTTTATAAGTAAAAAGCAAAGAAGTTACCTTCTGTAGCAAGAGAGGATAATGCCACAACTAGGATGCCAAATGGACCATTTGAGGGTTCTCTTCATCCCCTAAATTTACTTCTTGAACCAATGTTTCAGGACTGGTCTTGCTTGAGAAATCATCTCCACTATATGCAGGAGTGGATTTTAATTTATATTCTGCAACCTGTTCTTTCATCCATCCTTGAGGTATATCTGCAAAAGGAAGATCTTCTCTGCTTTTAGGTTCATAATCTTCCCTCTCTGATACTTTTATATTGGTTGCCTCCTCAAAGCTTGTATTTTCCTTCAATTGCTCATTCTCCAACACCTTGTGGTCTTCATTGCCCTTTTCTGTAATTTCCTTATCTGCAACTTCTTCCTCAATTTCATTGATCTCCACTGTGCAACACTCTGCACTTCCCATCATCCAATTTAACAATGTATCATCTTCTTGGGGTAGAGAGGGCATTACCTGAGTATCCACAGTATATCGAGTGGTTTTTCCTTAATCAAATCCTTCTTCCAAGTGTAGTTGCAGTTGGCTATTGGTGCTTGTTGAAATCCATAGTTTATTTTTCCCCCAATCTTGCAAAGCTTTTGCTTGTCTCAGCCAAGGTCTCCCTAGGAGCAAAGGATAGGAAGTCTCCTGTGGAAGTGCAATAACAACAAAATCCAACACAAAGTGGCAACCCTCTACTATCATCTGTACCTTTTCAATAATGCCAAGAGGCGCAACCCGATGTTGATCTGCTAGTGTAACTGTAAATGGTGCCATTTTGGTGGGGTTCAAATTTAGCTTCTTCATTGTAAAATCTGGCATCAAATTGATACCAGAGCCTCCATCTATGATCACACCTGTAAGAGCTTCATCCTTTATACAAACTGATAATCTTGAACTTTGGTAGTCTGCCAAGGGTGCAGGGGGAAAATCAATCATGAATCCATCTATACTAGGTGATTGGACCAAGTGAGCAGAGTGTATAATCTTCAGTAAGTCACTTCTTATTTTTGAATCCATCCTTATAAGTTCATATAGACTAACCTTGTGATGAATACCTTTTAAGATCTGTTCAATTTTTACCTCCTGAGTGTTTTCTTGCAGACTTGTTGGTTGGCCCTTTAGAGAAGTAGTCATCTTATTATAAGCTCCTTCATTTTCTGCTTGGTCCTTCCATCCAGACTCCTTTTCCTTCTCTTTATCCTGAAATCCTTGTTGTTCATCTCTATGGGTTGCAGCTGCTTGCCTAGCCCTAGTCATCATGGGCATTGCAGAGGATGAAACGGCATAAGACTGAGTGGTTTTCCCTTCTTCGTATGGAGAGACCGCAATCATGTGGATTGGAGCAGGACGACCTCTTGGGCAATCTTTGGTATAATGATCCTTGGCGTCTGGACAATGTTGACAAGGAGGTGCATCTTCTGGGAGGGAACACCTATTTTGCATGTGACCGTACTCACCACAACGATAGCACATCAAAGGTCTATTATATCTAGGCTTTGCAGGACGATTCTCCTCTCTATTAGATATATTTGAAGTACTAGCATAATATGAATCCAAATTTTGAGGGTTACCTCTCTGCTGTGTACCCTTGAGGTAGTAGCAATCTCTGGCTTCATGACCATCTTTTCCACAAAATTGACAGCTTACCTTAATAGGGCAATTAGCATTGGAATGTCCATTGTTATTACAGATTGTACACCAAATTTGTCTCCTTATATCCTGAGTGGTCTTCAAATCTTCTAACTCTCGGCGAAGTTGAGCTACTTCATCATCAGTGCGACGCAGTGGTGGCAAGACCTTCTCTTCTTGTTGATTTTGTTGCATCTTCACTGCTTCCAGTTCCCTCCTTAGTTGCTCAATAGGATCCAGATCTGCAGCATACTTTTGTTGTGTATCCCCTTCAAAATGTTGCCTTGCTTCTTCAATGCGTGATGCCGCTGCAACAAAATCATTGAGGGTCGCATCCAATCTAAGAGATTCACGAAGCTTCTGCTGAGATGACCTAGGCAGAGCCTTTTTGATCCACTTTTTAACCAAAAAGTCACCTGGAGCATGTGGCAGACGTGCAACAAGTGCTTTTGTTCTAGTGTGAAGTTCATGAAAGGATTCACCTGGTCTTAGCTTCAAATTCTCTAGCTGATCTAGAGCTCTTTCAGAGGAATCACTTGGTCGGAATGTCTGTGAGAACGCCGCCTTCAAAGCCTCCCATGTAGTGAAATGGCCATCTGCATATTGACTATACCATTTATCTGCAAGACCCTCCAATGTGGATGGAAAGAGTGCCAGCATTGCATCCTCTCTATTTTGCAAACCTCGTCCACGGCATAAAGAGATGAATCTTCTCACATGATCATCAGCATCCTCATAGGCTTGTCCCTTGAAGGTAGGGAATTTGATATTTAATCTGGAGAGTAAATGAGAGAGAACCTCCATTTGTACTGGTGTTTCTTCGGACGTATCTGAGGAGAAGTCTAGAGTTCTCCTATACCCCTCTTTCGACAATGGTGTCGCACCCAAATCAATTGATAAATTTAGGGAGGGCAGAGGGGAGCTACACTCACTAGTCGTGGTTATGGCTAACTTGTTAAGGCTCCTCCGAACACGAAGAGACTCCTTATCTGCCCGTGTATGGGTCATGTACCTACTTGCAAATGTAATAGGGCAAAAATACCTCTCACAGAAATGCAAAGGTCCCACCGGGCGTGCCAAACTGTAGAGGAGGTACTGGGGTATCCGCTTTTAACAAAAGTAGAGAATGAAAACTAAACACGTCCAGTACATCACCTACTCAAGGGGGGTTCTCTTTAGGGAAGTATACCCTTTAACATTTCTGTGAGCAGGTAGATAACACGGATTGCACAGAGTGGTACATACTTCAGAAAATACGAACAACAATTGACCAAGGAAGTCCATACACTTCTTGATTCGATTCAGATGATTACAAGATTTGTCAAGGAAATGCTCAAAAACTAATGCTCAGAGCTTCGTGGCACACTAAGCAGATAAACAGAAATCAATACAAATGGTGAAGGAATTGCTCAAGAGAATAGAGCTTAACACCAATACTGACTCACAGAAAAGAAAGAAATCTAAGGCACTCTCTTACACTATAGTGCTCATAGCCCTCCACTGAGAAGCCTACCCTCTGTATCCACACTATAGAGTAGCTCCTACAATAGGCTTGAAACCACCAAGTGCAAGAGAGAACTTCTGCACGTATACACGCGTCAATGTAACTCTAAAAATGTACCCCAAATGAGCACAAATCCATTGTTTTTATAGGCCTCAATAGATCAAGAGGGTCTTGCTTCATGTCCACTGATCACGCGCCGGTTGATCTCCCAAAATTAGGAGGTAGGTCAAATATTCCCTTGATTTGAATTGAATCCTCAAAAATAGGTAGTGGCCGTGAAGGGTTGGCGGCCACTACTTTCACTTTCCACCATTCCACTTTAATTTCAAGTCCTATTTATCTCCGATGATGACTGATAAATGTTGAGCACACTGAACTCTCGGACCAGAAGCAGCTTCTTCCTCCTCTTCCTAAGCCTCATGCATGGGTTGCTGGGGGGGTGGCGGGTGTGCGAGGTGAAATGGGGGAGGGAAGCGGGGGAGCGGGGTGGGGTAGCGGGGTGGGGGTGCGGGGTGGGGTGGCGGGGAGGGGAGAGAGAGAGAGAGAGAGAGAGAGAGAGAGAGAGAGAGGGGGGTGTACACGTGAGGGGGTGGGGGGGGTGGCGGGTGTGCAGGGTGAAATGGGGGAGGGAAGCGGGGGAGCAGGGTGGGGTGGCGGGGTGGGGGTGCGGGGTGGGGTGGCGGGGAGGGGAGAGAGAGAGGGAGAGAGAGAGAGAGAGAGAGAGAGAGAGAGAAGGGGGGGTGTACACGTGAGGGGGCGGGGGGGTGGCGGGTGTGCGGGGTGAAATGGGGGAGGGAAGCGGGGGAGCGGGGTGGGGTAGCGGGGTGGGGGTGCGGGGTGGGGTGGCGGGGAGGGGAGAGAGAGAGAGAGAGAGAGAGAGAGAGAGAGAGAGGGGTGTACACGTGAGGGGGCGGGGGGGTGGCGGGTGTGCGGGGTGAAATGGGGGAGGGAAGCGGGGGAGCGGGGTGGGGTGGCGGGGTGGGGGTGCGGGGTGGGGTGGCGGGGAGGGGAGAGAGAGAGAGAGAGAGAGAGAGAGAGAGAGAGAGAGAAGGGGGGGTGTACACGTGAGGGGGCGGGGGGGTGGCGGGTGCGCGGGGTGAAATGGGGGAGGGAAACGGGGGAGCGGGGTGGGGTGGCGGGGTGGGGGTGCGGAGTGGGGTGGCGGGGAGGGGAGAGAGAGAGAGAGAGAGAGAGAGAGAGAGAGAGAGAGAGAGAGGGGGGGGTAGTGTGTGCGCGTGAGGGGCGGGGGGGTGGCGGGTTGCGGGGTGAAACGGGGGAGCGGGGTGGGGTGGCGGGGTGGGGGTGCGGGGTGGGGTGGCGGAGAGGGGAGAGACTTCTATCTTGCTCCTCTGCAAAGAATCCATGGTTTTCAAGCTCAGAGGAAGATTGGTGTGACGCAGGGAGAAGTGGAGGGGAGGATGCTCCATTAGCACGGAGGGCCACCATGGTCAAAATGAAAACAATACGTCCTCCTGCATGTCTAGCCAGAGAGAGGGAAAGGAGGAGGGGTACTACACTTTTCTTTAGGATCAAGGATTTTCTCTTGGATTAGTAAGAAGCAACCGACTGTAGCATTATCTTCTATTGAAGCTGAGTACAAAGGTGCATGTGTTGTAGCATGTGAAGCAGTATGGTTGAGGAGGATCCTATGGCACATAGGAATACAAGGACAGGAGGCTAGAGAGTTGAAGTGTGACAACCAAAGTTTCATGGCCATCGCCAAAAATCCTGTTTTCCATGCATGTACCAAGCACATAGAAATTCAGTATCACTATGTGCGTGAGTTGATTGAGGACGGGGTCATGGAGATAAGCTATTGTCCTACTGAAGAAAATGGAGCACACATCTTCACCAAGGCTCATGGGAGAGAGCAACTTCTTTGAAACTTTCCAAAGCTTGGGATTGGACCACGGAGGTAGTTCACCATAGGGTGGACATTGAGGGTGTTGGAGCAGAGCAATCATCAATAGTGATTATATGAAGATCAAAGTGAGAAGATATGTGGAAGAATGAAGATTACTTTCAGAGGAAGAAAATAGAATCAGAAAGGTTTCTTTTGTATATTACTCTTGTAAATAGTTCAATGTATTTTGAAAAAAGATGACGAGTTAGACTCGTATATATATCTACAGATACGTATTCATAGTAGGAGAGAGTGATATAGATCAGATAGAGAAGAATAGGTGAAGAGGTGATGAACATTGTATGTATCATCAACCATATGTATGAAAAGTAATGAAGAAGAAAATGTTGTAGAATTCTGCGCGTCGATCTTCTCTCCCATTCTCCTTCTGTGCTTAATCTTTTGAAGAATCCTTTTGCACGTATCTAAGTCCATAGCTAATCTATCTATGGCTAGAATTTGAGAGATTAATTTCAATCAGGCTGTGAGAATTTTGTTTAGGAACATTCATATGTGAAGATGTTCTGAGAGTCGAAAAATCTGGCGCACATTTCATCTTCAAAGAAATGGTCAGTGCTCAGTCCACAGTGTAAAGTTTTACACAAGTGAGGGCTTAAAATCTAAGTTGGAAGGTAAGCTATCTATGGCTAGAAGATCTTGATCAAACGGGTTCAGAGTTGGGAGAACCAGTGCTAAGAAGTTGCAGGTGTCAAAGTCGCCATTGCAGAGAAGCATTTTCAGACATAGGTAAAGTGTTTCACACATTTCTCAATGTGTACTTAATCTTTGTGAGAGATTTAACTTGGCAACGTTGCGCAACCTTAAGGCGAAGTGTTGTGCAAAGTTTTATCAAAAACTTTACAGGATTGATTAGTCAATGAGTGACTAATCTGCAGCAGACTTTTCTGAAGAAACTGAATTTTTCAGAATAATCAATTTTCTGATAATTTGGTGAAGATTTTCTAAATTAGGTGGAGTCTGAAGTTGATCTTGATATAGAGGTGATCTAAATTCAAGGTCAACTTGTTCTTTTGGAGATTAACACTCTCCATCAGTGGTATCAGAGCAGGTTGTGTCAAAATTGAGAAGAAGAAGACTCCGACTATTGCAGAAGTACAAAACTTTACATTTTGAAGGTGCAAAAGGTCAAAGTGTGAAGAAAGATCAAAGGAAGACATACAAAGAGTATCAAAAGGATCAGAAGGAGCAACATTCGAAGTAAAGGTACATTCATTATCTGTAAAGGTTAAAGATTTGAAGCTACAGGTGAAGTAAAGATGGGAGATAGTCTTCAAATTGAAAAGTTGGATAGAGAGAACTATCCTGCATGGTCTATGAGGATGGAAGCTCACCTTATGAGCAAAGATCTGATAGGATACATCACAGGAGATGAAGAAAAGCCAGAATTCAGAGATCCTAGTGTTCCAACTAGGGAGGAGCTTGCAGATTTGAAGAATTGGATGAAGAAGGATGCTCAAGCAAGAAGCATCATCTACATGGCAGTCAATGACTATTTGCTTCCTCACATTAGAGGACTTGAGAGTGCTTGTGACATTTGGAATGCTTTGGAAGAGCATTTCCAAAATACAACCAAATCAAGGAAGGCTTCACTATGGGCAGAATTTACTACCTTCAAGAAGAAGGCCTCACAATCAATCTCTGATTATGTGACAAAGATGAAGGACATTGCAGATTCTCTAGGTGCAGTGGATGAAGATATTGAAGAAGACAAATTGGTAAGACAAATACTTACAGGACTAAGAGGAGATGAGAAGTGGAAGCCTTTCATTTTATCTACAGAACTTTCATTAGATCACTTTACTCCTGATTTGAATCAATTGTTAGGACATATGCTATCTTTTGAGAATGATGTCAAAGGAGATGTTGATAAGAGTGCAGGTCATGCAATGTATTCTAAAGACAAGAAGAAAGCCAACAAAGGGAAGCAACAATCAGGTGAAGAAGAAGGTACATCAAACCAAGCAAACTTCATAAGAGGAAGAGGAAATGGCAGAAGTAGAGGAAGAGGCAGAAACAACAAAGAGAATGCAAGAGCTTGTTGGATATGTGGTAAGACCAATCATCTATCTCATGATTGTTGGCATAATAATCAAAACAATGGCAATTATCAGAACTTTAATCAAAGAGCAAGAGGTGGTAGATTTCAGAGAGGAAATTTCAGAGGTAGAGGTGGTAGGAATTCCTTTGGAAGAGGTGGTGGAAGAAACTTCCAAAGTCAATCCTATAATAACACCTACTACAACTATGCATCAGATCAGAAGGAGGACTCGACTCTCATTATGAATACATGTGAAACCTCACATGAGGACATGAGAGTGTTCTACATTGATTCAGGATGTAGTAATCATTTAAGTGGAAATATTGCTTTGATGACTGACCTAGATCATAATGCAATTAATCATACAGTTCAGACAGGTGATAATACAAAGCATAAGGTAAAGTCAATTGGTTCAGTCAAGGCTAAGGATGGGAGCACTCTTCTGAGTAAGGTACTTTATGTTCCCACAATTCCAAAGAATTTGATCAGTGTAGGTCAAATTGTGGAAAAAGGTTATGAGGTAAGGTTTACCAATGATGGAGTTTATGTGGAAGACCCTAGTCAAGGGTATAAACAAATTATTGCAGGAAAGAAAGAAGGAAGGCTCTTCACATTGAAGGTACAAGGAAATGTTGGACATGCTATGTTCACATATGGAGAGCAGAAGGTGTCAGAATTGGATCTTTGGCACAAAAGACTTGGACACTTTAATGAAAGAGGTATCAAAGAAATGATTAACAATGATTCAGTGCTTGGATTGCCTAACATTGCAGGTCAACACATGACATACAGATGTGAGGCATGTCAATTAGGTAAGGCTCATAAGCAATCCTATTCCAAGCATGGATTTATGTATTCAGAAAGACTTGAATTGGTGCATACAGATGTGTGGGGTCCTTCAAAGGACTTTAGTATAAATGGTTCAAGATATTATGTCATATATGTTGATGATGCTACCAGGTGGATCACAATTTATGTGATTAAGGAAAAGTCAGAAGTGTTTAATACATTTAAACACTATCATGCATATGCAGAAAGGATTACAGGTCAAAAATTGAAGAGACTAAGGTCAGATGGAGGGGGAGAGTATTTTTCAAATGAGTTCAATGATTATTTGTGGAATGCAGGTATAAAGAGAGAAGTTACTTGCAGGTACTCTCCTCAACAAAATGGGGTAGCAGAAAGAAGAAATAGGACTCTTGTTGAGTTTGCAAGCTCCATGATGAAAGAGAAGAATTGCCCAAATTATTTGTGGGCTGAGGCTGTTAATACAGCTACATATTTGGTTAATAGATTGCCTTGTAAAGCTTTGCAGGGTATGACACCATATGAAGCTTGGTGGGGTAAGAAACCTACCTTGGATCATTGCAGAATATTTGGATGCTTGGCATATGCATATGTGCCATCTCAATTGAGGCATAAGTTGGAGCCTAAGGCAGAAAAGTATGTATTCATTGGCTATGATGATAAGCAAATGGGATACAGGTTGTGGAGTCCATCCACAAAGCAATTTATTGTATCCAAGGATGTTACATTTGATGAGCAAGGTACTTGGTATGCAGGTAAATATAATGTACATGCAGATGATGAAGAAGTAGTGGATCAAAGGAAAGGTAAAGCAAAGATTCAATTACTTGATGAAAGTGAGAGTAATGAAGTGCAGATTGAAGTTGAAGAGAGGCCAAGGTTTGATCCAGAATGTGATGAACCAGAGACCTCAAGAAGTGCAGAAGTTAGGAGGTCATCTAGGCACAAATGGCAACCTACAAGGTATAGCTATGACACTTCATTCTTAACTACTAAAGATTATGCTTATTTGGTAAAAGCAGATGAAGACCCTTCTACATATGAAGAGGCCAAAGGGAAGAAGAATTGGGAAGATGCTATGCAAGAGGAGTATGATGCATTGATAGAGAATCAGACTTGGGATTTGGTTCCTAAACCTAATAGTCAGAAGATCATTGGATGTAAGTGGGTTTACAAAACAAAGAGATTTGCAGATGGAAGTGTGTCTAGGTACAAAGCTAGACTTGTTGTGAAAGGGTATGCACAGACATATGGAGTGGATTATGATGAGACATATAGTCCTGTGGCAAAGATGACAACCATCAGGACACTCATAGCAATTGCTGCTTGTAAAGGTTGGAAGTTGTCTCAATTAGATGTTAAAAATGCCTTTTTGAATGGTTACATTTCAGATGAAGTCTACATGGAGCAACCAGATGGGTTCAAAGATCAAGTGAGTCCAAATTATGTGTGTAAGCTCAAGAGAGCTTTGTATGGGTTGAAGCAAGCCCCAAGGGCTTGGAATTATAGGCTTGTAAAATTCTTGAATGATCTTGGATTTCAAGCATCAAAGGCAGATAGTAGCTTGCTTGTCAAAGCAAGTGAAGATGGGTTCATTTATGTTTGTATTTATGTTGATGACATAATACTTACAGGAACAGATGATAAGGGGATACAAATGATCAAGAAGCAGATGGAGAAAGAGTTCAAAATCAGTGATTTAGGGAACCTATCATTCTTCTTGGGAATGGAGATATCTTATACTCAACATGGAGTATATGTGACCCAAGAAAGGTATCTTAAAAATTTGCTAACCAAATTTAAAATGGAAGATTGCAGGGTTGCACCTACACCTTTGGAAGTGAACCATAAATTGTCTAGGTTTGGAGGAGAAGAGTTCAGAGATATGAAACTCTATCAAAGTTTGGTTGGTAGCTTGATTTATGCTACATTGACAAGGCCTGATTTGTCATATGCAGTTGGTGTGCTTTCACAATTCATGCATTGTCCTAGAAAGGAACATTGGATTGCAGGACAAAGAGTACTTAGGTACATCAAGGGTACACTCAAAGAAGGGTTGTACTATGGGTTTACTTCAGATACAAGAATCAAGATATATAGTGATGCAGATTGGGCAGGTAATGTGGATGATAGAAGATCAACACATGGATACTTGTGCTATGTAGGAGACAAATTGATTTCATGGTGTTCCAAGAAGCAACATACAGTTGCTTTGTCATCTACAGAAGCAGAATATAAAGGTATGGTGGAAGCTGCAAAAGAGGTAATATGGCTAAAGACACTTTTGAAAGTTTTTGATGTGATTCAGAGTACTCCTATTATTTGTGGAGACAATATGAGTTCATTATACTTGGCAGCTAATCCTGTATTTCATGCTAGAACTAAGCATATTGAAATACAGTATCATTTTTTGAGAGAGAAGGTCATTGAGAAGGAAATTGAAGTCATACACACCCCTACAAAAGATCAACTTGCAGATATGATGACTAAAAGTTTGGATGGACCTAAGTTGCAGAGGTTTAAAGATATGGCAGGAATAAAGAAGATGCAGGTAATCACAATTGAAGATTGAGGGGGAGCTGTTGGAGCAGAGCAATCATCAATAGTGATTATATGAAGATCAAAGTGAGAAGAGATGTGGAAGAATGAAGATTACTTTCAGAGGAAGAAAATAGAATCAGAAAGGTTTCTTTTGTATATTACTCTTGTAAATAGTTCAATGTATTTTGAAAAAAGATGACGAGTTAGACTCGTATATATATCTACAGATACGTATTCATAGTAGGAGAGAGTGATATAGATCAGATAGAGAAGAATAGGTGAAGAGGTGATGAACATTGTATGTATCATCAACCATATGTATGAAAAGTAATGAAGAAGAAAATGTTGTAGAATTCTGCGCGTCGATCTTCTCTCCCATTCTCCTTCTGTGCTTAATCTTTTGAAGAATCCTTTTGCACGTATCTAAGTCCATAGCTAATCTATCTATGGCTAGAATTTGAGAGATTAATTTCAATCAGGCTGTGAGAATTTTGTTTAGGAACATTCATATGTGAAGATGTTCTGAGAGTCGAAAAATCTGGCGCACATTTCATCTTCAAAGAAATGGTCAGTGCTCAGTCCACAGTGTAAAGTTTTACACAAGTGAGGGCTTAAAATCTAAGTTGGAAGGTAAGCTATCTATGGCTAGAAGATCTTGATCAAACGGGTTCAGAGTTGGGAGAACCAGTGCTAAGAAGTTGCAGGTGTCAAAGTCGCCATTGCAGAGAAGCATTTTCAGACATAGGTAAAGTGTTTCACACATTTCTCAGTGTGTACTTAATCTTTGTGAGAGATTTAACTTGGCAAAGTTGCGCAACCTTAAGGCAAAGTGTTGTGCAAAGTTTTATAAAAAACTTTACAGGATTGATTAGTCAATGAGTGACTAATCTGCAGCAGACTTTTCTGATGAAACTGAATTTTTCAGAATAATCAATTTTCTGATAATTTGGTGAAGATTTTCTAAATTAGGTGGAGTCTGAAGTTGATCTTGATATAGAGGTGATCTAAATTCAAGGTCAACTTGTTCTTTTGGAGATTAACACTCTCCATCAGAGGGGGGGTGTTAGATATGCTCAATACTCCACCCTCATGTGACCACAAATGATCCATGATGCTCTAAGTTGTAAGGCCCCCATTATGAGGAGAATCCATTATGAGAGCCCAGACATTTGTGGAACCCTAACTTCCAAGTTAGATGAGGTCTATGTGTGAGCATTGATGGTTGTAGATGATCTTTGTGAGCCTAGCCATTAGGTTAGGTAGGGCATAAACTTCCAGGCCATTGGGTTGCCATTTAAGGTGAAAATAAAGGCCTTGTGGAATCATGCGCTTTCCCCATAGAACCTTAATGGGGGGAGTGCAAAGGGGGGCTTGCCCGCTTCTACGAGGTCTGGGGGGCCTATCCCGTTGGCCCGTAGGGCCGAGATGGTAGGACTTCTGGTCATGGAGATATTGTCGGATCGTATATTTTACTGACTATTTTGTATCTCTCGACTACGTTTGTCTATATCAAACCGCCTTGTAAAAGCTATATAAGCATGTCCCAAGTTGAGCTTTACATAGCATTGCACACTAGTAAGCCCTTCATCTACAGTCTACCTAGATCGCCATCTAAGCTCCACAGTGGGAGTGCACGGGTGGATAGCACCATCATTGTAAATCCATTACGCTCGACAATCTGAGAATTTGAGTTCTCTATCTCTTAGTCTGCATCTATCTTTGTTTGCATTTTTCTCTCAACTCTGTCCACGGGTCTATTCTGCTGTGCTATTATTTTCTTACAATTTCTGGCAAGGAAAGTCTAATTTGTAAGCTCAAGAAGAGCTTGTATGGACTTGAACAGTCCCCTAGACAATGGTACCAAAAGTTTGATGCTTTTATGAAGCCTCAAGGCTACTATCCAAGCAATGAGGATCATTGTCTCTACACAAAGAGATGCTCAGATGGCAGCTTGATATGTTTGATACTTTATGTCGATGATATGTTGATTGCTGGGAAGTCCTCTTATGACTTGTCAATTCTCAAAAAGAAGTTGAGTCAGACATTTGATAGGAAGGATTTGGGGGATGCCAAACATATTCTTGGCATGCACATTACTCGTGATAGGAGTAAAAGATGCATATACTTGTCTCAAAGTGAGTACATATCCAAAGTACTTCATAGATTCAATATCCAAGGTGGAAAGGCATTGAATACACCTTTATCCACATATGTGAAATTGAGCAAGGATGATTGCCCCAAATCACATGAGGAAAAGGAATTCTTGACCAAAATTCCCTATCAGTCTATTTTTCGTAGTCTCATGTATGCTATGGTAGCTACGAGACTAGACATTGCATTTGCAGTGGGAGTTGTGAGTAGATTTACGTGTAATCCTGGCAAGAAACATTGGGAAGTGGTCAAGATGATTTTGAGATATCTGAGTGGCACTAAGGACAAGTGTCTATGCTTAGGTAGAGGGAAAGCATCCATTATTGGTTACACAGATTCTGACTATGCTTCTTGTGTAGAAAATTGTAAGTCTACATCAGGGTACATTTTTCACTTTGCTAGAGGTGCTATCTCTTGGAGATCTCGTCTTCAAGAATGTACAACTGTTTCCATCGTAGATGTAGAGTATGTTGTAGCAAGTGAGGCATGTAAGGAAGCATTGTGGCTTTCTCCTCTTTCTTGTGATATGGGTTTACCTCAGCATGTACTTTGTTTGCTCAATGACAGTCAGAGTGCCATTGCTTTGGCTAAGAATCCGGTCTATCATGCAAAGACCAAGCAAATTGAGGTGAGGTATCACTTCATAAGAGATTGCTTAGCCACTGAGCGCATTATTCCTGAGAAGGTTCACACTCAAGATAATGTTGCAGATGCTTTAACTAAATCTCTACCACATGATAACTTTCGACACTGTTGTCACTTGATGGTGGTTACTTGATTCATGATCTTCCATAGTCACTTGTATACTGTGTAACATGCCCATCAGGTGGGAGGTATAGTTAGTATACTTACACTCAGGTATTCTTTATCATTATTTATTTTTTCTCCCATGATTACTTTGGCCATATTGGCCTTTAGTGGGAGATTGTTACCATTAGTGTCCATGTGAAAGGCCAAATGGCCACCGGATACTTCTTTGTATATGTTCTTTAATAAAGCATATAGTGGGCTAGTCAGTCACAGACTGTAAGTTTGACCGCATTTGTAAAACCTAAGAAGTCTATCTTCATGCTCCCTGTGTACTGTGTTTTCTACATATTCTATAGTCTCTGTGTGGAGTACCATGTGCGGCCTTAGGAGGTCCATTTTCTAATCCGAGGATATTGTCGTGGAGCCCTCGATAAGGAGAGTGCACCATGGTGCAATTCCATCGAAACCCTTCAACACCAAGAACAATTCTAATCCCTATTGATTTGCTTGAGAGCTCTTTGACCTATGTGAGTTGATCTCCTATGCCAAATTTCCAACTCTAATAGAGTTTGACTACCATAATTGAATAATGCAATATTTCTAGTATCTTGGAGCTCAAATGTAAATAATCTACCTAATTTTTCTCGTCTTGCTATCCTCTTGAATCTGTGATCTAGATCCTCAACAAATGCTCGATTCTTTGTGAATCTGACCTGCAATCCTTTCTCAACAATTTGATGTACACTTATGATTTTCTTGGTGATAGTTGGCACATATGCTACTTTGCTCAAGAGTTTCATATTAACATCTATAGTCTTTACATTACCTATCTTCTTGACTAGATTTCTTGTGTCATCTCCTATTTGTACTTCATGTCTATTCCTTGGATCCTCCAAGTCTGAGAGTACAACTACATTCCCTACTACATGATTTGAGTAACCTAAGTCTATATAGAATACATGTTCATCTACTTTACCTTGATTCATGGTCATGCTCATCAAAAGAAGTGAATCCTCTTGGGTTTGTTTATTTGCATAATTATTGTAGTCTCTCCTTCCTTCATGCCCTCCTTGGTAGTTGTTGTTGATGTATGAGTTGTATTATATCCATTATTGAATCACCCTCTTGAGCTTCAATAGCCTCCTCTGTTGTAACCTCTACCTCTTTGGTTTTTGTGATTCCTAAAACAATTCTCAGTGATATGATCAGTTAGGCCACATATGTCACATGGAGATGAGCTTTGAGCTCTCCCGTTGCCTTGTCTTCCTCCTCTACCTCTTCCTCAAGCCTCTACCTCTACCTACAAAGTTTGCTTGAGAGGTCCTCCCTTCATCATTAGACTTCTTACCTTTTCCTTTGCTATCTTTGTTCTTGTTCTTGTCTATATAGAGAGTAGGGGATTGATTACCTTTTGAGTTTTCTCCATTCTTCAGAAGCTTTTCTTCATGTGCAAATAGTTGTCCCACAAGGGTGTTGAAATCAGGAACTTGCATGTCTATGTAGAGGTACATAGCTATGATGAAAGCTTCCCATTTGTCATCTACCTTTATTGCATTGATTACTTGCATTACTATCTTCTCTTCATCAATAATTTCTCCATTGATTCCAAGTTGGTTTGCTTTGTCCTTTATCTTGGTGACAAAATCAAACGCACGCTACCTGGGCATCTTCTTGAGTGTGGTGAATTCCATCCACAAGTGATTCTTCCTTGCCTTGTTACTTGATGAGAAAAGTTCTTCAAGGGCACTCCAAGTCTCTTGTGAAGTCTTGCAACTCATTATGTGTGTAAGTAAAAAATAAGAGATTGAGTTTAGAATATATGACCTTGTTAGAGCATCCTTTGAGCACCATGTATTTAGCCTCTCTTGTTCTTCTTGTGTTTGTTGGCCCTTGCTTCTAAGGATTGGCATCATCTCGTCTCCAGATATGTAACCATAGAGGTTTCTCCCTTGAAGATAAGGTTCCACTCTAAGTGACCAAGCTGAGTAGTTACCTATATCAAATTTTTCTATGGATGAAGGAAATCCATCTCCCATGTTGATTAGTTGCTCTGATATGACTATGTGGAGATGGTGATATCAATTCCAAACATGAGCTCGTGCTGTAAAAATCCTACTCTACACGTGCCAATCTAGCTTCAAGGATCCTTATTAGACTTTTTTATCTTTACAATGATGCAGTTAGAACCACCAAGTCATTTGGAGCACAATTCTAAAAATTTTATATCAAAAAAGATAACTTGTATATGCGAGCAATGAGAAGAATGTTGTATTTTAGGAAGAGAAGGTCTCAGTATTATGCTCAGGGCTCAGAACCTAGTATGAATTGACAAGAGAGAAATCACACACTTCCAATTGAAGTGTACAGATAATTAAATCAAGTTATTTAATGAATTTAGCAACACCATGCAAGGAGATAGGAATCTATCAAGTTAGGGGGTCATCTCGACATTTCAAGATCTAGAAGATGTGCAGACACTATCATCTTCTTTTCTCCATATCTTGAGATCTATTGAAGTAGACTTAAAGAAAATTGATACTTCAACACTAAACACGTAACTCTAACTATCCCAAATTAAGTTATAACAAATGGATGAGTATATGCAAATAAATTGATTCCACAAGTTCACTATGATGATGAAGATGCTACAATAGACAATAAATAGAGATGTACTTAATGAGATGTATAAGAACATGATTGCTATTGCACATATAGTATAGAGGGAGTGTAGTGGACTACACAAGGATGATGTGATCTCAAAGTATTGTCACTGAAGTGGCTCCTATCCTCTCAGAATTGCTCACTGATGCCATAGCTAAAAACCATGTGTATTTATACACATTATTTGAATTTGAATTTTGAATCTTCTCACCTAAAAGTGATCCTATACTTTAGGGATTTGATTTATTTGATTCTTGTACCAAATGAGTTGTGGGTTTAGCCTCTTAACTTCACGATATTCTTTCTTCTTTTGACTTTTACAATTTATCCAAGATAAAGGAAGTGTGGCCATGGCCTACCCTCCTAGACTTTAATCAATTAAAAAGAAAAGGGAAAAAAGATACAAGTGAACGGGAGTAGTGTGGGTTTAGCCTCTTAACTTCACAATATTCTTTCTTCTCTTGACTTTTACAATTTATCCAAGATAAAGGAAGTGTGGCCATGGCCTACTCTCCTAGACTTTAATCAATTAAAAAGAAAAGGGAAAAAAGATACAAGTGAACAAGAGTAGTGCCCTTGGGACCCCCCGAATCCCACAAAGCAAGGGTAGAACTTTTGGATCTAGAGAGTTTGACAAAGGGGGTTAATAACCCTCTCGTCCCCCTCATGAGGGGCCCACTTTGGTTTAAACTTGTTGTTCTTGATGAGAAACACTTTATGATGCCAGAATGGTGGGGACTCCTTGCATTTGGAGATTCCTTTTCCAAGGAGGAACACGACTTCTCGATCAATTACTCCTTGGGAGGGTGTCCAAAATTTTAGGCACACCACTCTCACCAAATGTCCTAGAGGGTTTCCCCTCTTATATCGTTCCATAGTGCCACGGAGAAGCCCATCGCTTTGCCCACAAGCGCTTGCTTCCAGGTGATTTTTTCCTTCAATCTCAAAATATTCCCAAGGGTTTGCCAAAGCACGAGAGAGTTGGGGCAAGAAAAGAAGATGTGACCTAGATCTTCAAGGTTGTGATGGCATCACTTTGCACTATGATGGAGCCCCACACATTTTGCTAGCCTTTAGATTTGTCTAGATACCACGATGGAAGATTTGCCACATGAGGATCAACTTTTTGATCTTGATGAGGGGATGCCAGATAGACATGAACTTCAAATCCCAATGTAGCCTAGTCCAAGACAAGCAGCACTTCTTGTTAAGCATGATATGGTAGTCTGTGTTCATCTTGATTCTAGGAATTTTGAACAAGCAATTGCCATTGTGCCAAGTAAGGCCCTCATGGCTTGGCAGATTCCACCAAATGAGGTTTTAGTTTTTGATCATTCCCAGGTGATGCATCTGCTCTGAAGGAGAGGCCTTTCTTCATAGTTCACTCTTAATTCAGGCTCTATTTCCTCAAAATTGATCCATTGGCCAAAATCTTGTTTCCAAAGCTGTTTCCAATGCCTCAAACCCTTGTTCCAGAGCCTCTTAGCAATTTGGAGGTCCTAGGAAGCCACACCCCTGATGCCCATGATCGAAAAATAGATTGAGTTGTTTCGTCTAATACCAGCTACCCATTTCCAGTCTTCTCTGATTTTGATAAATTGTTTGAATTTGTTGCAACTCTTCCACAAAGGGTGCATAAGATTCAAACCTTTGGGGTAAACTAAAGTTGGGGAGAATAAAAGGGTAATAAGGCCCAAGTCCTTCCAACTAGGAAGGCCCACCAACGTGATCTCATTCTTATTCTTGAATATGAGTTTGGCCCAAGAGGTCTAACAATTGCACCAAGCCCTAATGATCCATTTTTCCGCCAACTTGTCAGCCATGCCTTCAATATGCATAACAATCAACTGCCCACAATCCTTTTGGCCAATGCGGGTCGACCATTTATTTTTGGGAACCCCCATTTTGTTATGGTCCCTTATCCAAAGGAAGTTTCTATTGATTCTTTCCAATTTGCCAAGCTCTTGGTCCTTTGATCTCTAGCAAGAGAGGAAGTAAATGGTCGAGGAGATAAGGAAGGTATTAATCACCATGGCATGCCCCACAAGGTTGATTTTCATGCCCTTCCAGGATGCAAGCTTTTTGTCAAGTTTGGAGAGGACCCAATTGCATTGCTGCTCCATTGAGACACAAAAGCCTATCTGAATACCAAGTAGGTGAAAGACCACACCCTTGGGGATTGTTTGGCAACCATGGTCAACCAACAATTGGGGTGTTGGTCCAAGGATGGCTTTGAAAGCGATCTTGGAGTGGTTTATTTTGGAACCAGATGCCACACAGAACGTGTCAAGGCACCCCCAAAAGGTTTCGATGCTAGTCAAGTCATTATGCACAAATGCGCTCATGTCATTTGTAAAAAGTCTCATAATCATCTAGCCATGGTTGAGAGGTAGAGAGAGACTTTTAATATGACCCATTTCCATGTGATGTTGCACAAGGCAGTTGAGCCCCTCCATGGAAATTGCAAAAAGCAGAGGGCCAATGGACACCCTTGACTAATAGATTGTTTTAATGTGATAGCCTTCGATAACTGGCCATTGATATTTATTTGCATCGACACATTTCCTAGCAATGTAGCAATCATCTTCATGAATTTGTGAATACATCTGAGGTGTCTAAGATATTGGAGAATAAAGTTCCATTCTATCTTGTCATAGGTTTTGTTGAAGTCGATTTTCCACATCTTGCTCAGACTCTTTAGCGAACTCGAGACCTTCCCATATATCAATAATAGCTTCTAGTATTGATCTCCGCTTGATGAATCCTTTTTGGCCCTCACTAAGCCACCTCTTCAAGTGGTGAGAAATTTTGCTGGCAATTACTTTTGCAAGAATCTTGTACCCCATTTGGACCATCGTGATCAAGTGCGAGTTTTCAATCCTATTCTTGTTACCTTTTTTATGGATAAGCTTGATGACTCCATTGTTTAGGCATTTGGGAAGTGCTCCAAAAGACAACTCCTCTTGCCAAACCAAGCGCAATGGATAGCCCACCACCTATATGAAGGATTTGAAAAACTTATTTGTGAGGCCATCAGGATGCGAGCTTTTCCATTGGGGAGCATATTGATGACTTCAAGGATCTCATTCTCTGAAATGGGTGCTTCAAGGAGAGACTTCAAATTATGTAGTATTCTCAAGGGAGAGACTCTCAAGATGGTCGCCATGCAATCCTGCCTATGGGGAGAAAGGGGCATTGAAACGCCCAAGAGTTGAGTAAAGTGGTCGATAAGGATAGCACTATTTTCTACTTCCGTTTTGCATTTGACCCCATTATTGCCTATCAAGAGGGGAATAGAGTCTCTTGTTTGCATCCTCTTGAGGATGCCACACATCTCTTTAGTTGGTTTGTCGGCCTTGCCTGCCCACCAATCTTAAAAGTATACTCGTAAGTTTTTCCTTTGAATTTCTTGCTCATATCTCAACATGCCTCTGATTTTTTATAGTCCCGTCTATTATTGGTAGTTCCCTTTGTTCACTTCCTCCTCAAGATGCCAGAGCCTCTGATAGAGCTTCTCTCTCTACCTCCGTCAAACATTGCAAAGCATCTTGTGAGTCTTGACCAGAAGTTTTTGAGTCTTCTCAACCGTAGCACTCCAACATTTGGCTGGTGAAGAACCATTGGCAAATGCCGAGCCCCAAACCAATGTAATTTCCTGATGTATAGAGGGAAGGGAGAAAGCTGTCAAAAAGGCATGAAACCAAGGTGATTTCCTAAGATTAGCGATCGGTTTGAAAGTGAGAATAAAAGTGTAGTGGTCCCATATGGTCAGGTCAATGTGTTGAGAGATGGCAAGTTGGCCCCATTGATGGATAATGTTCTGTGCAATATAGCTTCTATCGAGTCTTGATCTTCTCAAGTCATCCTCAAATTGGAGGTTTGACGAAGAGAGGCCATTTTGTATCTTTAATTTCCACTAGGTCCAAGTGGAGCTTGATTTTGTCCCAGATATCTTTCTCGTGACCGTCAATGGTACTCCCCCTATTTTCCCACCAATCCAAAGGGTCTTCCACCATGTTGAAGTCTCCGCAAAGCATCACATTGTGGGAAAGCAAGTCTAAAGAGACCCAGGTGTCAATCCTCTTTAACCCCTTGTTTGGGGCATACATAGAGACCACGATGAACTCGAAGGGGCCCTTGAAGGAGGCAGCAATCCAATACTGTTTCTAATCCTCACAGGAGTTGAAAAGTCTATCGAACCAAAAGTTATTTATTTCAATAGTTGTGCCATCGGCCCCTCTCGAGTGTGAAGTGTTGATCCACATATGAGTGGAAGAGATGTGTTTGAGTTGTTTCTGAAGGTCCTCTCCATCAATTTTTAATCTCTTGAATACATACGAAATCCGAGTTTAGGCTATGATCTTGAAACTATTGGCCAATAATAGCCGCTCTTGAGGGTCCATTAACCCCCTAGCATTAGGTGATATGATAATCATTATTGGTCGTTGCCCTCTTTGCGGAGAAGGACCTTGTCTTTTTTCTTCTTGGATTTATCTTTTTTCCTAAAAAGGGAAGGGTCCTGACCATGTAACTTACCCTTAAGGGGGCTCTTCCAGGGCATTTCCAATGGTTGTTTCTCCTTATGGGTCACCTTCTGTGAGAGTGAATTCAACACCTTTTTTGAGAGTGTTGATCCAATGATGGATCTCTCACTATTGGGGTTGTCTTTGTTGCTAGTAGTGAAACCATCCTCTTTACTGGTGGTATAGCCCTCTTGGTGAACTTCTTTGTTGGTGGCAATCTCCAAGGTTTTACCTTCGGTGTCTTCTTCATAAAGAATCCCTCCTGAAAAGTCCAACTCATTGATCTCCTTTTCAACATTGCACTACAACTTATTTAGAGGAGCCACAATCATGGTGTTCCTCTCGAAAGGTCCCCGAGGGGTTCTTTTCCATCTATGTCTAACCTCCATGAACCCTTTGAATTAATGTCGCCTTCTTTATTTAACTCGTTTACTAGTATATAATAAGACTCTCATATGGGTCCATAATAGGGGCATGTTTTGAACTTTGGTACATGCTCTTAAAACATTATATTCAAAATTTTAATTCCTGATTTTTAATTTTTATTTAATTCTTCAACTATACTTATACTGAGTAACTCATTTTTTATATTAAAAGATATTATTATGAATTATTCGTGGTTTTGTTACATTCCCAGCTCACTCTAAAGGCATTTAATTATGCTTTAAATTTGAGGATGTGAGAAGCCTTTCAACCTCGCTGCAACACTAGTATTGAGGTACATTCATCATAACATGTTTGCTTCATGAAAGGGAGTTTTATTTGAGTTCCAGCCGTGTGTCTCATGCCATCCTCTCTAAATTGTGGTGTATCTATGATAGTACTAGTGTGATGTGGTGTGGAATGATTGATTTCTTCATGTTTTCAAGTAGGATCTTAATTTTGGTTAACATTGATCTCCTAAACACAGAAGGTCCTCTGGAAGATTTGGAGAGCACGGTGCTCTGCATACTTTGGTAGCCCCGGTCAAGAATGGTCTTTTGAGTCCTCTACTGACTTTCTCGCTAGAAGAATTAGAAAAACTAAGAGCCCCCCCCCCCCCCCAAAAAAAACACCATGGAGTCTTTGATATAGAGAACAACAATCTCAAATCTACATAGATCCAACATGAAGGTGATCAAGCCATCATAAAGCTTTTCCTAGTAGTTTCCCCTTACAAAGGGCAATAAAACCATTGGCCTTCTTGTAGCTACTTCTTTTCTCTTGTACTCTCTCCCTTTATAAAATAGTTTTAATTGGTTTTAAGGAAACAATAGGTCTATTGTTTATGTATGCCTTGCATTGACAAGACTGGATACTGTGAAACTATTCTTTTGAATTGAGTTGGTTGATAGTTAGCTTCAAATTATGCCCTTCTAGGTTTTTGGAAACTTTTAAAATAAAAGTGGGGTTTGTATATACTTAACTAATCATGGGTGGGTTTTAATACTTGTATGGTCCTTCCCAACTTGATAGAAAGTAACGTTTTGTGCATACACAAAAATCAGCCTGGTATATTATTCTGTTGCATAAAAAATGATAGGTTGTAGGCCGTTTTTCCTTTGAGCATACCGATGCTTGGTTATTTCTATGCCATTAATACATATTTAAGTAAGTGTGTCCTCACTGAATTTACATAGAAAAATGGAATGCTTAATGCGCTATTTCCTTGTTTGTATAACCTTTCATTGATTATGATTTGTACCTCTTAGTAGGTGCTTAACAATGAAGCAACTTATATTTTCCAGCTCTCTATCTTCAGATATATGAAACTGATATGATATGTACTTTCATTAATTGTAGTATAGAGGATGGGCCATCTGATGACCTCTTAATTGTATATTAAAATCTCTCCTATGCTAATGTATCATCAAGAGAATATTCAAATGGCATTTTTTTAATTTAATGAAAAGGATGGCTTTGCTTCCAATGTTTACTTAATAATAAGGTTATGTGATGTTGCAAAAATGTGTGGAGTATTTTCCAATATTAATATGACTTCACATATCACGAGCAAAAGTTTTGATTTAGAGGAGCTCATATGCATATTTCACTGAAATGCTATTATACATACATGCTAGAATACCTTTATGATACTCATTCTTACTTATATAGTGAGAGAGTTTTTTATTTGAAAGGTTATGGATTTTCCTCATTCTTGATTCTTGATAAGGGGCAAGATGTACAACAGTGCATTGATAGACTCTTAGATTTATGGGTTGATTAGGGCAGATGTACTCTCTTATAAACACATGGCTTAATACCGCTTTTAATGATCTCCAATTTGCATTGTTCCATATCTATGTATGAAAGTTAGTATGTTTGATTCAACCGTTTAGTTCATTATGTGAACTTCCTGTAATGAAAAACTATTAATTGTTTCAATTTATCTTTTAGTTTTTATTTGTGAGTAGGTGTGACATGGGTAACAAACATGGTGTTTTGATTGGTTTGATAGGTATGTTAAAATGATATTCTTCATCTACCCACACTAGTAGCTCAAACGGCATACATCACTCCATTTGGAAGAAAATAATTTACAACATGTTGTAAAATTGTACATCCTGAGAAATGTTATATGAAAAATGCTTATACAAGTGCATAATTTTTATTTATTTTCTTTTGTAATATCTATTTTATTTCAATATTTAATTAAACTACATTACATTTGACCTATAGATATATCATATGTTTGATGATGTAACAAATTTTCGTACTGTTGTACATCATAACATACATACCCGGTTTTTTTTCCTTCAATCCCTCTGGTAAGGGGTTGCACATAATCTTTCTTGTAATTTTACAAATGGTACTAAAATTTTTCTCTTAATTATTCTATCGAAAAAATATCTTTACTTGCATAAATAGAAAAATAATTTTCCACATGACACTAACACTACACTGTTTTTCGAGATCATGACATAACAAATGGAATTGTTGAAAGATTTTCTGCACATGGGAGTTCATAACCATTTTTACAACACTTCTTATACACTCCATTGCACTTCGGGCCATTCGAGAACCATTCTTGACATGGGTCACAAAAACCCTTTCTTCTATTTATACGGAGGGCCCTTTATTAGTAAGTTTATTTCGATTAAAGGTTTTTTAATCGGCTACTAACCCTTCTTGTGTTGTCATAAAAGATTCCAAGGTACAAGTCTTTGAAGAAATATTCTTCCAAGACTTCCTCAAAAATATTAGCACATGGTTTCCATCTATTGAGGTGTTGGAAAAATCTTCAACCATATCACTTCGTGGCTACTCATATTACTAACATAACTCCTTTTGTGTAACTAATAGATTTTTCTTCTTTGTTTTTTTTTTTGCATTCTTGTATTAGTTTTAATTTAAGATTTTATTTTACTTCATGGTTGGGGCGGCTCACATGGTGGATCACCCCCCACGATTTGTGCCCTCCTTGATATTGGGTGGGACATACATACATACATACATACATACGTACATACATGCATACATACATACATACATACATACATACGTACGTACGTACATACATACATACATACATACAGATAGATAGATAGACAGATAGACAGACATATATGCATGCATGCATACATACATACATATTACATACCAATTAGGTGATATGAAGACGTGCTCCAAGCTTCTTCTTCCTTATGTGGTATCAGAGCAATTGTTTTGCTTCTAATCTTCTAAACAGTCTTGCTAATTCATATCAAATTTTACTTCCAATCTTCTATTGATGATGAGCGATAATCCAAATGCCTAAATATTTGAGGAGTTAGTCTTTGTTTTATTGCAAGAAGATTAGTCTAGGTAGAACATGTTAATTATTTGTGTTGTAGATCAAGATTTCATAGTTAGTCAGAAGGGAAAAGGTAAATGGAGCTCATCTACTAGTAAGCACAAATTTTCCAATATTGCACAGTCAAAGAAGGAGGAGAGAGATGATTAAAAAGAAAAACAGAAGAAACAATTTTGCAAGTATTGTAAGGCAAACGATCATGTCTTAAAGAGTTTTCCTAAACTTGATACAAAGGAGGCAAAGAAGAAAGAGGATGGAATGGTTGTTGCAGAGGCCTCTATACCTAAAATAGAGTTTGCTAATCTTCTTCAAAATGAAGAATGGGAATTTACTATTGTTTCTAGCTATGACCCATCTTTATGTGAGTAGTGTATATCTATTGTAGACTCTGATGTTTGGCACTTTGATAGTGGTGCATGAGTTTTGAGGCGACGAAGTTTGGTACATCCATCGGCACAAGGCTAGCCCTTGAGCTTATGGAGACTCAAATAGACCTTATAGGCATGCGATAAGTGCAATAAAATTCACTATGTACTTTGGAGCATCAAGGGGAAAGAGTCGATACAAAACAGATAGGTTTGCACATCAACAAGCTCAAAAAACTTACTATATTTAGATGAGACAATAAACTTCAAATGCTCATAGCAAAAAAAATGATTACAATTAGAAAAACTCCTTTTATGGGAGTGATACACATAAGCTTGATTGTATAGAATGCACAAGAGTACAAGGAATAAGAAAAATATGCTTTTGGAATGAACCAAAAACTCAACTGTGGTACCTCCTACTTTTACAGGAATGTGTGGAGCTTGACCCCAAGATAGAAAAATGGAAATTTCTCCTCTACTAAAGCAAATGCTTTGAAAATTTACACACATAAACTAGACACTAATATCTTTCCATTGATTCCTCTTTCATTGAATTTGGAGCTCTACAGAGAGAGCAACAACCTTTGCAAGCTTATTGTTGTTGAAGAAGATGATGCAAAAAAATAAAGAAGCAAGACAATGATGGTCACAAGTGTATGTATAGTGCTTCCATGTATTGTACAAGTGATTTGAAGTCTTTACATAGAATTTTCAAGTGCTCGAGGACTTTTAAAACACATGTGAAGTTTACAATGCCAGGAATGCATTCACACAACCAGACCAACTCAGGAGTAGGTAACATGACTCGACCACCAGTTAGACCAAGGCCACAATCTGGGGTGCAACAAGGAATGCATCCAATGAGACCAACAATTCTTGTAATGCCTAAATCACCAGAACCCGTAAGAAGGCTAAGATCGATTCAAGTTGCTAAATGCATGAGAAATCACTATGATGGAACAAGAGAACAATATGACCACATAGCAAAGTTTAAGCAAGTGTTATGAGTTGAACATGTGGATGACTTCTTTGTGCAGTATGAGTCCTTTGGATTTACCCTCACAGGAGCAGCCTTAACTTGGTTCCAACCATTAGATCCAAATCATTTTGGGAATATTGAACAATTTTTCTAAGTGTTCATTGGAGAATTTACTAAACGAGGGATTAAACACAATTCATCATCCTTAATTCATAGTTTCAAACAAAACCCAAATGAGACCGTAAAAAAAAATGCCCAAAGATTTAATAAATACGTCGATAGATGCCTACTAACCGAAAGACCCTCCCAGCAAAAAAATGATATCACTATTCTTAGATGGATTGACTAACGAAACCTTAAGAACTTTAGTTTATGTAAAACGGCTCTAGACATTGAGTGAGTGTCTCTAGGAATGCATTGATCTAGAAGACAACCTAGTTGATGACCTCGAAACTACACCAAACCCTACTAGATTACAGGACACTACGAGTAGAGTGATGACTAGTTCTAGTAATGTGGAGGAGCTAGCAAAACTGGTAGCTAAGAAGTTGGGAGTCCATGGATAGAGAAATTACCAGAACCCACCAATGAGGATGCCAATGCTATGGAGATGTAGCCTGTGTGGTGGAGATCATCCATCCCATATGTGTACAAGTGGAAGGAGTAGGCATGCCACAACCGTATCCATACAATAGGCAGACACCCCAAGGACGCAACCTATACTGTCATATTGACAGAAATACACCAACCATGCTACTGAAAATTGCCCATTTAATAGGTAGTTAAGGCTAGTGAATCAACCCCAATATTGGCACCTAGACCCTCCCAGAGAACACAGAAGAGAGATCCCAAGATATAACCCCTATCTAGGCACCCAAACCTTATGACCAAGGAGGATATGGACAACCACAACCAGTATTAGGACAACAACCACCCCTTCCATAGAACGTAGTGCCTGTCAAATATACTCAACTAGAGGAGAACATGGAAAGAGCCATAGTACCAACTATGCCTTTAGGTAGTATCGAAACAAGGAATCATGGATACGAGAAAACCCAAGGAGAATACTATCCCTATGACACCACTCTTGCGGAGTATGACCAAACTTATGACCAACACTACTATGGTTATGAAGGATAGGACAATCCCTATGGACCAGAGTATGCGAATCTGATGTACACTGCACCTAAGGCACCAACACCAATAAGACCACCCATTAGACCACATGTGCCAAAGGGACCATGCTATAGATGCGGAGGAGATCACTTCATAAGAGAATGCACTTTGCTACTTTTAGGTGATTGATTGATTGATTGATTACAAATCAAACACCAAAAATTCATGGAATTTGGGCTCTCTTTTTATTCTTTTACATGTGTAAAGCTCTAGGCTTTTACAATTATAAAAGATCCATAAAACATATTTAAAAAAAAAATACAATAAATGAGCATGAGTAAAAGAGCTCTCCAATGGACATTCTTTTGACGTAATCCAAGCGATAGCTTTTGATGTAGATCAAATCCACCTCAAGCATAGTGTAACCTTGATGTTCCAACAAAATTCAACCAGAAGGGATGCTTTGTAGAAAACCCTAAGGAAGGGTACAAATTGGTAGCTAAAGGTAGGAAGGATGGAAGGTTGTTCAAATTGGATGTGAATCAAAACTTCAACCACACTACATAATTCACACATGGAAGTAGAAGGGTAGCACAATCCCACCTATGGCACAAACGGTATGGACATATCAGTACTCAGAGATTGAAGGATATGGAAAGGAAGAGGTTATTGCTAGGGTTGTCAAATATTTATAATCAGTATATTAAGAACTTGTGTGAAGCTTGTCAATTGGGTAAGCAAACCAGGTTACCTTTCAAGAAGGGTAATTATGTGAGCTAGCATCCACTTGACCTAGTTCATACAGATGTTTGGGGGCCAAGAAAGGAGAACTCAATTGGAGGTTATAGATAACTTGTACTTTCATTCATGATTGCACAAGGATGACTTAGCTTTATGATATGAAGCATAAGTGAATTGTCTTTTATTAATTCAAGAAGTTCAAAGCTATTGTAGAGAAGGAATATGATAGGTATATCAAATGTTTAAGGTCAGATGGAGGGGGAGAATACTTCTCCCATGAACTCTCTACTTTCTTGGAATCTAAATGGCATCAAGAGACAAATGCGATGAAGTTACACAACACAACAAAATGGTGTAGTAGAAAGAAAAATAGGTACATTCCAAAATATGATGAAGGAAATGAGAATGCCTAATTTCTATTGGGATGATGCAACAACTACTGCAATATACATCATGAACAAAGAACCCACATCACATTTACATGCTACAACACCCTATAAAGTAATATAAAACTAGATGTGTCACACTTGAGAGTCTTTGGATGTACTTGCTATGGGTTGATTCCAAGTGAATTAAGGAGAAATCTTGATGACAGATCAAATAGATACATATTTATAGGGTGTGTCAGTAAAAAAAATGGGTATAGATGCTATAACCCGACAATAAAGGAGATAAAGGTATCAAGGGTTGTAAGATTCGAGGAACTTTTACCTTGGTATTCATCAAATGTCTCTATGGAAATAAATGAAGATGAAGAAAGGAAGACTTCAAGTGAAGAACCATAAATCAAAGTCCTTAGTGGACCAAAGGAATCAAGTAAACACTCAACATGGAATGGAGGAAGTCCTACATGAAACCAACTCAATGATGCAAGGATCAAGGGCAAAGCTAAAATCAAGGAGATGGAAGAAGTTGAAGACTTATGGATTGAGCTCAATGTACACCATCAAAGGTCAACAATACATATCCAAACCCATAGAATGGTGAGATAACAATATTTGAGAGTGTAAGGTATCTAGTTGAAAGGCATATGGTTCACTCATGGCTAGACATTATGCATATATGAGTAAAGTTGTTGAAGAACCCACATGATTTGAAGAAGCCAATACATGTAGGGAATGGAATGAGGCTATGCAGGAGGAGAGCAAGGCATTTGAGGACAATCACTCTTGTACATTAGTGCCAAGCAAGAAGGATAAAAAGGTCATTGGAAAAAAGTGGGTATACAAAGTAAAGAAGCATTCGAATTGTAGCATTGCTAGGTATAAATCTAGGGTAGTAGCTGAAGGATTTGCTCAGATATATGGAGTAGATTATGAAGAAACGTTTAGCCATGTGTCTAAGATGACTACCATCATAAAATTTATTGCAATTGCAATAAGAAAACATTGGAAGATGTAGCAACTTGAAATGAAGAATGCCTTTCTAAATGGAGAGCTAGAGGAGGTAGTATACATGGACCAATCATTATTGTTTGAAGATAAAATCAATTATGTTTGAAGGTCAAAGAAGGCACTATATGATCTCAAACAAGCCCCAAAGGAATCAAAGGCTTGTAGACTACTTGATTAGTTGTGGATACAAACAAATCAAAGTAGATCCATCATTCTTCTTCAAAAGAGAAGGTTAAGCATATGTCTATTTATGTGTGTATGTGGATGACTTGATTATTAGAGGTGATCATGAAGAAGGCATCAACGACATCAAAGAAATGCTTGGCAAGGAGTTCAAGATCTCAAACCTTGGAGATCTAAGATATTTCTTAGGTTTTGAAGTCATATATAAGGATAATGGTCTTTGACTTATGCAGAAAAAGTACATCTTGGATGTATTGAAGAAGTATGGACCTATAGGGTTGAAACCATTGAGAAACACAATGGATGTAAATATGAAATTGAACGCAATGGAGGGTAATGAAGTTCATGATGCACTCTTATATAGGTCCATAGTGTGCTCTTTGAGCTATGCAACTATCACAAGGCCTAACCTAGCACACATTGTTAGGGTTCCACATCTAGGTGCAACAAGAAGAGTACCTAGATATCTCAAGGGTACTTTAAATGGAGGTCTTTTCTATCCTTTTGAAGATGATTTGCAGGTGAGAGCATATATAGATGCTAATTGGTATGGATCCAAAGAAGATAGGAGAAGTACAATCGGATATGCAATGATGCTGGGCAAGAAGGTTATCTCATGGATGGCAAAGAAACAGCCTATCGTTGCCCCATCTTCAACAAAATTTTAATACAAAGCTTTAGTACAAGTAACATGTGAGGTTATATGGCTCAAGAAGCTCATGGTTGAATCCAATTTCTAGGTCAATCAATTTCCAATCATGTGTGATAACATGAGTAGTGTGTACCTATCTGCCAATCCTATGTTCCATGCTAGGAGCAAGCACATAGAGGTACATTATCACTAAATCACAGAGAAAGTGCTAGCTAAAGAGGTAGAAATTCAACACATAATACCAAGGACCATTTTGTTGACATGTTCACCAAAGCATTGGACTCAATTTAACTAAAAAAGTTCAAACGAGGCATTGGATTGATGGAACTAGGTTGAAGACTTGAAGGTTGAAGCTTGAAGGGGAGTGTTGAAAATCAAGCTCCAGTCGAAGGAGCTCATGAACCTTCTAGATGGTTGACACTTGGAGGAATATGAAGAAAGACATCAAGCACAAGAACTTGTACTCAAATTTGAATTTTAAATCCCCTTCATAATAATCAATTATCCTCTGTCACACTTAGGTGCGATAAAGCCTACAATATAGAAAAAAAACACCCTATCATTTAGGGAATCTTTTCAAATAGAGGTATGTGTGAGCATACGTATGAGGCCATCTATGCTTCAAAGCTCCAAAGGGAAGGTGTACATTTTCCCATCAAAGGAGACATTAGTTCGCTCAAAAGATGTGGTTGAAAATTTTCTACCTCTTTTTCCAGGTGGGGCAAATGAGGCAATCTCAACCTTTACAAGTTCCAAATGATGATGCAGATCATTCCATTTTTTATGATGCGTAAATGGTTGGCTCAATCATTGAGATGTAGCAAATTCGATGCATATTTAACAAATTTTACTTGTTTCGGATATCATAGTGCTTCCTTTGCAATAGATTGCTATGCAATGGCTATCTCTAGTCCTTCTGATGAGAATGAGACTATTTCTTTTGATGAAGCACATAATTTAGAAAATTGGATGGTTGCTATCCAATTAGAATATGATGCTACTATGAAGAAGTGGTACTTGGTCTTTATATGATTTGCCTAAAGGAAAAAAGGCCATTGAGACTAAATGGGCATACAAGTTGAAACCTAAGCTTGATGGAACAATTCAAAGGTATAAGGCTAGGCTTATTGACAAATGTTTTGCTTAAGCGAGACATTGATTTTGATGAGACCTTTGCTCCCACATGTGGAATGAACATTGTTTGTAGCATTTTTGCACTTGCAGCTCATCATGGTTGGAATGTACATCAATCAAACATTAAAACTACATTTTTGAATGGTGATTTATATAAAGAAGTGTATGTATTTCAACTATGTGGTTTTGTGTAGAAAGGGCATGAAAACAAACTGTGTAGGTTGAAAAAGGCATTATATGGTTTTAAGCAAGCACCACTTGCTTGGTATGAGAAAATACATGACTACTTGCTAGAACATGGTTTTGAGATCAATCCAACTGAGAGCACCTTATATGTTAAGCTTTGTGGAGATGATCACAATCGGGGTGGATCAGGTCTGGTTGCAGCACATGCAAGGTGTATAATAATTGCTAATGATGTTAAAAGGTTGATGTGATATGAATGTGAAAGTGATGTATGTATGCAAAAGTTGGGTATGGGGACGAGAGATGTGATGATTTAAATGTGAGAATGGGAATGTATGAAGGCAAGATCAATAAATGCACATGAATCAATATTAAAAAGAAGAATGATCCATAAGGAGCTTTTTACACACTTTCAAGATCCATACATGTAGATGGATGATGATAAAAATAAAAAACATACACATGAATCAATCTTAAAAGGAAGAATGGTCCATAAGGAGCTCCTTAGACACTTTCAAGATCAATATGTATGCATGGATGCTTGTGGATGGTATGTATGCATGTGGGTCATGAATTATGAATGTAAAGAGGAGTATTCTTACAACTCAATAGAAAATCCTCACTAATTCGATGCAAAGTTGTGAAGCCTTCTCACATATAGAAATATTCAAGAGGAAACATGTAAAACAGCTTAGGAAACGAGATATGGAGGCAAGGTGAATTGAATTAAAATAGATTTTAATGAAATACATGTACATGAGCATCATGGAATGTCACGCTAGACATTCTAATGGTCAAAGGAAATCCGCATAACCCTCCATTATGACAATTCAACTGAATGCCATAGGTGAGAGGATAGGAACCATTTCAATGATCGTATATCTATCTGGGAATGCAACATTTATCTAAGATGGATAAAAATAACTATAACCCACTCACACACTCCATTGAGGGTGAGAAAATAGAGAGAAACCACTGAGTTTATAAGTCCATCCTAACTTGGAAGTCTAACTAAATTTGAATCTAGGAACTATGGCTCTTGCTAGCCCACCTTGGATCCTCACATGCTCAACTGAGGATGATGGTCACAAAAAACAATGTGCTAGCAAGGACCTTTAGATGCCTAACAATGATCATCCACAATTTTGGAGCAGGTTTTCATAGTTTTGTGAATGAGTTTGGGCCCTTGAATCATGGAGAAATCAACTCTCAACCCTAGGATCAACTACTTTTGATTGCAACCATTTGATTCATCAAATGGATGACTAGGATTGCTTCTTCATATCAAATCGAGGGCAAAGGAGGAGTAAGAAGGTGCCTTCATTCTCCACACTTGGATCTAGGAAGATTTGGATCGTTAAATCAATGCCAACATGGATTTGGATAACATTAGGAGCTATTTTTGGAAGAACTTTACATCATTGCTCTTGGCCATAAAATTAAGCTTATCCAAGAGAAAAAAAATTGTGGATCCTTCTTTCTTTTAGCTTTGGTGCATCTCCACGTGTGAGCTCATCCTAACCATACAACATGGACCAATCATCTTTTGCCACATGGTAACCCTTCAAGCTTCTAATTTGCTTAATCTAGAAAATAATGGTGACCTCGAAAACTAGTTTTCGTGCTCTTTGGCACTCCAAATATTCTTTAATGAAGATGAAACTTTTTAGGGCTATGTTTTAGAAATATACAACAAAAAATCCTAACATCATTTGGAAGTTTTCAAGGTGACATTAAGGTGTGTAGGAAGTTGCGATAAACTTGAAAATTTGTACAAATGTGTAGCGTCATCTAATCTTTATAGATGCTACACCATATGGTGAGAAAATATCCTATATAATATTTTGTAGGGTCTAAGTGGGAAAAATATATTTTTAAAAAATGCATGTGGGCATATCCATTGGCTAGAAACTCCATTTTCAAGTGAATTTCAGGCTATAGATTGCCTTTGATAGTCTTTACAAGTGTATGATTTTTCTTGTGATTTGGTGACATTGAAATTTTTGTGCAAATTTCCAAAAATTTGACCAACTTTGACTACTACCATGGACTTTCTTTATTTCTTCCAAAGTTTGCATGTAAACTCCTATTGACACCCTTGATGCATCTTGGACTTCTTGGGGAATTTTGACTACCTTCACAAAACGTGTCTTCTGTAGGGATTCACAAGTGAGATTTGAGAGTAGATCTCAATGACATATAACCCTACTAAACCTATGATTCCTCTAGAAGTACCACTCTAGTGTCTCTTAAAAAAACAAGTACCAAGCATCAAATTCTTTTATAGGCAATATAAGCAACATGGAATGAAAAATTGATCATATGCATGAATGAGTAAGCAACATGACATCAAAAAACATATGCATGAAAGGAAAAAAATTAAAACAAGAAACATGAATATGCACGAACAAATAGGCAACATGAATATGCATGAACAAATAGGAAAACATGTCTATGAATGAACATGCAACATTGGCAACATGTTAAGAAAAGAAAATAAACATTATGTGAAATCATGAATATGAAATGGAAGTGAATGTATTGGGTCATTTTAAGCATGAGTTATAAGAAAAAATTTGTAACTTTTTCATAAGGCATCTAGCTTGAATACGAATATAAACAAAGATTTAGGATTTTCAAGAGACATTTTTCATCTTAAGCTTATTTTAGATCAACTTCTTTCTTACATAAATATGAATATGCTCTTTCTCTAATTGCATGCAAGGAAATCCAACTAAACTCCACTAATGCATAAATCTGCCTATATAGCCCATGCTTTATTCTTCTATGCCTCCTTAGCTTCATTTGATTTGCTTTCTTTTTGTTTCTTCTTCATGGTTCAACGACTTTATGTCTACATTAGCTTTTTTGGGGTGGAATAAAGTGTAAAATTCATCACTTTTTTAGGGTGGAAGAAAGTGTAAACATCTCAGTAACAGATGGTAGCTTATCTTTTTTGATATCAAGGAAAGATAAAACCCTGATACAAGGTACAACCATTTTTTATGTCAGAGAACAACCAACTCCGATACAAGTGTTGTGAGGTGGACTAAGGATTTAGAAACATGTAACAACAAGAGCTAGCACTTCAACAAGTAAGCTTTTGATAGAGGATACATATGCATGTTTATATATGAAAATCATGTTACCAAAATAAACCTCTAAATCTAGATGCTCTATCTTTCCATAATCATAGATTATAGCCACTTTCTTAGTAGATACATTATTACTTAAGATACAATTTTACATAGCAAGTAGCCCTTTGGACTCAAGTGAAATGGATATGCAATGCAATGCAACTATTAAAAAGAAGCATGCATGAATTGAAATTGGCATAAAGCAAGAATTCAAAAAAAAATTAGAATGAACAAAGCAACATGAAGTTCAAAAAGAAAAATATACTCATATGTATATTTTTATTATTTATTTTATTTTTAATTATTTATTCATTTTTTTCATGGATACACCTATTTATCAATTGAATTTGTTATTGTGATCTTTTTCAATGTCCAATGTCCTTATTTAAAATGTACCCATCATTATCACATTTCTTAAACAACTTTATCCTCTTACTTGCAATCAAAGTTTTTAATGCAACACCATTTAATTCACAAAGAGCATATGTACCATTGTTGTTGAATTTTGATACAATATATGGCCCAATTCATTGTTAAGTGAGTTTTTTGCATGCATCATATTGGGAGTCAAATGTACTATCATACATGAGCACCCAATCTCCTACTTCAATTGTCTTAGGATGCAATCGATGAGCTTTATCGAGATAAAGCTTGTTCTTCATTCTATTTATTAATTTACCTTTTTCTAACTGTTTAATGCACAAACTAAAAGTTCCCTTAGTAGACATGTTTTCATATCAAGGAAAATTTTACAATGCAAAAATATGAGATTGAATTGGAAACAACAATTTTTTATGGTACATGAGTTCAGGAGGCATATACCTTGTGGTACATGTGCATGTCATTCTATCTGCCCAAAGTATAAAAGGTGAGTATCTAGGCCATTGTTTAATGTCACTATTACATGTTTAGAGATGGATTTTACAATAGGTGGATGCTCTCTCTCTATTTTACCATTGGCCTCTGGATTATATATAGTGGTGAGAGACAAACAAATATCGTGATGTTCAAAGAACTCTTTAGCTTCTTGTACATCTAACTCTCCATGATTGGCAACTACTTTCTCTATGTAACCAAAGAGACTTATGAAGTCTTCAAGCAAGAATTTGCAAACATTGTGAGTGGTCTTAGATCCTAGTGTACCTCCCTTTACATGATTCGTGAATTCCTCTCTTGCAAGTACGATGTAACACATTTGGTCAATATCTTTAGGCATATTCACATGATCTACTACCAACTTGTAGTGAATACAAGGTGGATAGGTAGGATGCAATGGATCTCTATGTTTTATTGATGAATGAAGTTGACAAGTAGAACATTTAGAAACAAATTTATTAACATCAACATACATCCTAGGCCAATAATAGGTATCTCTAATTTTTTTCATATGCTCCAAAAAATCCTTTATGACTTGCCCTTAATGTCTCATGCAGGTCTTTCATTACTTGCAATTGAAGATCTCATTTTCCTAAGCTCATTGTGGATTTTTAACCTTACCCTTAGCATGTCTTCAAAGATAACCATTACATAGGAAAACGTTGTAAGCTCATTTGGTAATGTTACAGAATCTACTCATAGTCCAGGTAGGTAATGGTTGCAATTTACTCAAATACTTTCCTATGTCATGCCATTCATTTTCGTACTCAGACTCATGAAATTTCTCATACTCATATACATATGGAACATAGTCAACTAAGGTCACATTCTTTATTAGATCACTTTCAAGATCATCATCAAATCTAGCTCTCGATAAATATCAACAACTGGATTTGACTTACCTGAAATATGAACTACCTCAGGATTTATGAACTTAATATAGGAGATCCATCTAAGCATTGCTATATCAAAAGATGAACAATTGGATATCATTCCAATGAGAGGCAAACAATCACTCTCAACTTTGACATTCATACTCATGAAATATTATTTTTCTATTTCAAAGTTATTACCATAACCTATAGTTCTCATTTGATTTGTGGATAATTTTCATTGTGTTTCATGTAAAATTTTATCCCCAAATATAATTGCATATCTATTCCCCTCTTTATCATCTTGACTTATGACCCAACCTATACCAATAAGACTAGTATCAAAAGTCAATATGACAAGTTTGTTAACAAAACAATCTACACAGTTAAGGATGGGAGCTTCAAGCAACAATCTCTTCAATTTACACCCAATTTTGTTTTTTCCTCAACAAGTCATAGAGAATATCAGCCACATGAGCAAAGTGGGATCTAAATAATGTATAAGATACAATCACTAAGAAATCTACATACCTCACTCACATTATTACAAGTTTTGAAAAATGGAATCAACTTCTAATGGGTATGGGTTTCAACCATAGTGACCACATAAATCTCCAACAATAAGAACCTCATTGACACCAAAAAGAGATTTTTGTATGGAAAATTATTGTGTGTGTGTGTGTGTGTAGAAGTGCAAGAGACACGTGAGAAGCACACACAAGGAGCACAAATGTAGGAAGAGACACAAAGAAGATGGATGGATGGAATAGCTTACTCTATTGATGATGAACTAAACTGAAGTAAGAGTTCCCAAATTATTGTGTGTGTAGAAGTGTGAGGGACACATGAGAAGCACACACAAGGAGCCAAACACAGCAAGACATAGAGAGAAGATGAATGGTTAGAATAGCTCACTATTGATGAAGAACTGAACTGAAGTAAGAGTTGAATAATATCCTTAAGTACAAAGTACCACCACATATGAGTGAATCATGTATGTGGTAACATGGGGAGAAAACCTCTAGCTAGCACTAGAGTAAAAAGTGCCCATGTATAGGGAAAAGGCTCACATCAAAGATACTTGAGGAACACATAAGTGTAACAAACCCACCTAGAGAAAATGATGTATACACATATAGGGAGCGACATAACAGTCTCCACTAGGCAATAATCCTAAAGCTTTGTGAAAAGCTTCAAACTTTTCTCATGGAAAAGCTTTGGTGAACATTTCTACCACATGATCTTGTGTAGGCACATATACCAAATCAATATCTCCTTCATGAAGGCACTCTCTCACATAGTGATAATGCACCTCAAGATGTTTCTTCCATGCATGAAACATTGGCTTTTGTGCAACAACAGATGTACTCTAACTATCAATGAAAATATGCATGTCAACATCAATCTCCATGCAAAGATCCATCAATAGGCATCTCAACCATACAAAATATAATGTGGATATGAAAACTACCCTATACTCAACTTCACAACTTGATGTCACCACTGTAGGTTGCTATTTACTCAACCAAGATATGCATGAGTCCCCAAAGAAAAAGAAATTACCACTAGTGGATTCATGAGTATTATAACAACCAACCCAATCACTATTTATAGAAGCATGCAAGCATGGTTGAATATCTCTTCCATAAAAGAGATGTAAGCTAAAAGTTCCTTTGAGATATCTAAACACATGTTTCATAGCTTCCCAATGCTTAGTGCTAGGGCTATGCATGAATTGACTCAACTGGGAAACTACATACTATATATCTGGTCTTGTGTTGCATGCATTGATATGACATCCCACAACTTGCTAATAAAGAGAAGTGTCAAATGCATCACTGGAACCCTCAATTAAGAACCTAAATCGTATTTCAAGGTGTAGAAACTCTCTTGCAATCCTCAAAGTCAAAATGCTGAAGCACTTTTTCAGTATACTTTGCTTGATGCAACAATTCCCCCCCTCAAGGGATACAAACTGGATGCCAAGTTACTAGTTCAAAAGACTAAGATAAGTGACATCAAAAGTAGTGTGTAAAAACAGATGCAAGAAAATCTTGAGCCATGTTGGCTTCATCATTCTTTGCATTTGAAGAATTTTCAGCAATAGACATGCCAAATTCCTTCTTCTTTTCATTGCACTTAGCAAGCTTTCTACAATCATCAATAGTATGAACTGTTAGAGTATGATCAATGTCTACCCCTCATGATTGTATGCACATTTTGTAAGGCCCCCTTTATGAGGAGAAGCCAAGCGTGCATTACCCAATTGATGGGAATCCCAACTTGAATGTTGGATGAAGGTCATATTGGACCATGTAAGATATTATAAGGAAAGGGAGTTACCAGGGTCCCCAATTGTGGGGTCCGGGGCAGCGGTGAGCAGCCCCGGCTGGGGGGTCCAAGGGGGCCAGCGGGCCCCCTGGTGGGGGTCCGGGGGCAGCGCCCCCGGCGCGACGGTAAAGGGAATATTCCATGGAATATTCCCTGTCGGAGTCAGAAATCATTTATATTTGTTAGGTCGGTTCAACCAGTCTAAGCCGTGTATGGCAATTACGCGGGCGGTGGCCGCCCACGCTCTACCGTCCATGTATAGCCGTCCATGGCAGGCCACCCATGATCCTATATATACATGACTTCTGCACTACCTAAGACACTGAGTTGAGCCAGCATACCTCTACCTTGTATCTCCCTATCTAGAGTTGTCTAGATCACCATTTAAGCTCTACCTTGAGAGCGCACGGGTGGACAACGCCATCATCTTTGTACTTGCTGCTAGTAGAAAATTGTTGAGATTCTCCTATATCTGTTATCTTCTCTGTTATTGCTCCTGTGTTATATTGCGTAACTATTGTCTTACATGGTATCAGAGCCAGGTTCGAATAGCTTGAGAAGTATCATTATTTTAGCCTACTAGCAGACTAGAATATCAGTAGATTATTCGAGTGATTACATGATGGCTTCATCATCGAACAGTAGTCTTGGTGCTTCAGCTAATGTTAATGCTGCACCTATTCGAATTCGTCCACCTGCATTCACTGAAGGGAAGCTGGATGGAACCAACTATACACTCTGGAAGTTCAAAATTTCTGCAATTTTGGACTCCTATGAATTACTTGACACTGTCATGGGACCGATGGGATTGGATCCAGAGCCTATACCAGTTGAAGATCCAACAAATTCAAGATTGATGATTCAGCCAGATCCAGATCTTCTACGAGCTTGGAAGAGGCGGAATGCTGATGCATTATGTGCGATTGTCACTAGTGTAAGTGATTCTGTGCTTACTTTAGTTCAACATACTACTAAAGCACATGAGGCTTGGGGCATATTGGCTCGACAATATGAGACCAAGAACCACACTAGGATACAGAATTTAGAAAATCAGTTGGCAAATGAAAAACATTCTGATTCTGAAAAGGCTGAAGATTTTATCAAACGGATAAAGCATCTTCAAGATCAATTGGCTGCAGTTGGTGTTGTTATAACACCAGAAGAGCTGGCTCGAAGATCTGTACGTGTTCTTCCAGCAAAGTATGATGGATTAGTAACAGCCCTTAACACTCAGGTAAGGCCAACTCCTCTTACATTTGAAGAGTTTTGTGCCATGCTTTTAGAAGAAGAGATGCGGCTGAAGAATCGGCAAAGTACAACTGATGCTGCATTCTCAGCAAATGCAAAAGGTAAAGGCTCTTCAGAGGGATCAAAGAAGAAGCCAAAGAAGAAAAAGTTCACAGGAAGTTGCTTCTATTGTGAAAAGAAAGGCCATGCCATCAAGGATTGCAGAAAGAAGCAAGCTGATGAACGGAATGGGACTGTAAAATCATCATGGAAGAACAAAGAGTCTGCAAACAACACAGAGCTGGAACTTTGGGTAGCTATTGAAGAGGTATGTTCATCTGCTCAAGCTCGTGTTGATGAGCCATGGATTTTAGATAGTGGAGCTTCTCGCCATATGACTAGTAAAAAGGATTGGTATAGTTCCCTAGTGCCTCTGCGGGAATCTATCAATGTAGTGGTGGGAAATGACTCCAAGTGTCCAGCTGAAGGAACTGGAACCATCTCTTTTATCACTTCTCCAGGTGTTGAGAAAAATTTATCCGATGTTCTCTATGTACCTACACTCAAAAGAAATTTGTTGTCAGTTTCTGCAATAACAGATCGTGGACTCGAAGTTCACTTCAATAAGAGTGGTGCGGAAATCATGGATTCATCAGGTAATGTTGTAGGTAAAGGCATACGACGGGATAACTTGTATGAGTTAAGTGCTTTAACTGCTACAGAAGATAAAGATGTAAGCAGGTTATGGCACCGACGATTTGGGCATCTCGGATTTGCAGTTTTGAAGGAGATGCAACGAACAGGGATGGTTGCTCATATGCCTGCATTTTCAGAGTTGCAGGAACCTTGTGAAGCTTGTATGATGGGCAAGCAACAACGAAAGGCATTTCCAAGAGAGACCAGCAATCGATCTCAAGCTCCTCTAGAGTTGGTACATGCTGATCTCTGCGGTAAAATGTCTACACCTGCTTTAGGAGGATCTTTCTACTTCTTGCTGTTAGTCGACGATTATAGTAGAAAGATGTGGGTTTATTTCATTCGAGAGAAGGCTGATGCTTTTGAAAAATTTAAAACGTGGCATAAGTATGTAGAAAATGAATCAGGAAGGAAATTGAAGAAATTTAGAACAGATAGAGGAGGTGAATTCTTGTCAACAGAATTCAACAATTACTGTAAGGAGCATGGTGTGAAAAGGCAACTTACCACAGCTCATACACCCCAACAAAATGGCGTTGTTGAGCGCAAGAACAGGACAGTAGTTGAAATGGCTCGTTGTATGTTGAAGGCTCAAGACATGCCTGATTCATTCTGGGCAGAAGCAGTCAATACAGCAGTCTACATCCTCAATCGAAGCTACACAAAAGCACTGAAGGGGATGACTCCTCAAGAAGCATATTCTGGTAAAAAGCCTTCAGTTTTGCATTTCAGAATTTTTGGTTGTTTCTGTTATGCACATATTCCTGATTCAACAAGATCAAAGTTGGATTCAAAAAGCAAAAAGTGTGTCTTCCTAGGATATAGTGAAGAGTCTAAAGCATACAGGTTATGGGATCCTGAGGCAAGGAAGATTTTTGTCAGCCGAGATGTGGTGTTTGATGAACGACCACACTTAGTAGAAGATAAAGGTAAATCTACTATCTCATCAAGCGGAGAAATATCTCACCTTGTGCCTATCAAAAGACAGGTTAAAGTTGAGGAGGAGGAAACATCTGATGGAGAAATTTCCTCAATGAAAAGCCAACCAGTTGTAGCTGCACAGCGTAAGCCACTACCGAAGTGGGCACAACAGCTCTTTGATGATCTTAATCCACATGTAGATGTACCAGAATCATCATCGGATGGATTACGAAGATCAAAGAGAATAGAGGAGCAAAGAAGAGCCTCAGAACACATTGTTAACATGGCTCTAATGGCAGATATCATGGGTTCGATAAAGGAACCTACCACCATTGAAGAAGCCATTGATGATCCAGATTGGAGAGCGGCAATGCAGTCTGAGTATGATAGTATACTCAAAAATGATACATGGGATCTAGTCGACTTGCCGCCAAAGAAGAAGGTAATAGGTACTAAATGGATTTGGAAAGCTAAGTATAAAGCTGATGGAACATTAGAAAAGTATAAGGCACGATTAGTTGCACAGGGTTTTTCACAGATTGAAGGATTTGATGTTCAAGAAACTTTTGCACCAACAGCACGCATGACAACTATTCGGACGGTACTTGCAGTAGCTGCAGAAAAGTCTTGGCCTATTTTCCAGATGGATGTCAAATCTGCATTTTTGAATGGTCACCTCAAGGAGGAGGTATATGTATCTCAACCACCAGGTTTTGAGGTGCCCAATTCAGAAAATAAAGTTTGCAGGTTGAAGAAAGCTTTGTATGGACTTAAGCAAGCTCCATGGGCTTGGTACCAACGAATTGATCATTTTTTCAAAAATATGGGTTTTGAAAGAAGTACTTCTGATGCTAACTTGTATGTAACGAAAAGGGATAGCAAGCTAGTTGTTGTCATTGTATATGTAGATGATTTGATCATTACAGGAGATCATCAAGAACTCATCAATCAAACTCGGATCAGCTTGGGAACTGAGTTTGAAATGACAGACTTAGGTCTACTCCATTTTTGTCTGGGAATTGAAGTATGGCAAAGGAAGGATGGCATTTTCATCTCACAACAAAAATATTCCAAAGAAATTCTCAAGGCATTTGGAATGATGGACTGCAAACCAACTAACACACCTATGGAGGTAAATCATAAGCTATCTATGGATGATAACATGCCTGATGTAGATGCTAAGAAGTATAGGAAGCTCGTTGGAAGTCTTATTTTTCTGTGCAACACTAGACCAGACATTTGCTATGCTGTTGGAGTGTTAAGCAGGTTTTCCAACAAACCTAAGGAGAGTCACTGGAATGCTGGAATGCGAATTCTAAGGTACATTGCAGGAACCTTGGATTTTGGTATTTTGTATACCACAGGTGATACACTCCAAGGATATTGTGATTCAGATTGGGCTGGAGATTGTGATTCTAGAAAATCAGTTTCTGGATATTGTTTCTCACTTGGTTCAGGAATATTTTCTTGGGTAAGTAGGAAGCAACCAACTCTCGCACTCTCCTCCACTGAAGCAGAGTACAAAGCAGCTTGTTTTGCTTCTTGTGAGGCAGTCTGGTTAAGGAGAATTCTTGCAGATATAGGCTTTCCATCAAATATGCCAATTGTACTCAAGTGTGATAATCAAAGTTGTATGGCTATTGCAAAGAACCCAGTATTTCATGCTCGCACCAAGCACATAGAAGTACAGTACCATTACATTCGTGAGCTAATTGAAGATGAAATTGTGGAGCTAGAATATTGCCCAACAGAGGCAAATTGTGCTGACATATTCACTAAAGCACTTGGAAGAGAGCAGCTCAACAAGCATCTTCAACAGATGGGCATAGGACCGAGACCTACTTGATTTATCATCGGTAAACATTGAGGGGGGGTGTTAGAGTATGATCAATGTCTACCCCTCATGATTGTATGCACATTTTGTAAGGCCCCCTTTATGAGGAGAAGCCAAGCGTGCATTACCCAATTGATGGGAATCCCAACTTGAATGTTGGATGAAGGTCATATTGGACCATGTAAGATATTATAAGGAAAGGGAGTTACCAGGGTCCCCAATTGTGGGGTCCGGGGCAGCGGTGAGCAGCCCCGGCTGGGGGGTCCAAGGGGGCCAGCGGGCCCCCTGGTGGGGGTCCGGGGGCAGCGCCCCCGGCGCGACGGTAAAGGGAATATTCCATGGAATATTCCCTGTCGGAGTCAGAAATCATTTATATTTGTTAGGTCGGTTCAACCAGTCTAAGCCGTGTATGGCAATTACGCGGGCGGTGGCCGCCCACGCTCTACCGTCCATGTATAGCCGTCCATGGCAGGCCACCCATGATCCTATATATACATGACTTCTGCACTACCTAAGACACTGAGTTGAGCCAGCATACCTCTACCTTGTATCTCCCTATCTAGAGTTGTCTAGATCACCATTTAAGCTCTACCTTGAGAGCGCACGGGTGGACAACGCCATCATCTTTGTACTTGCTGCTAGTAGAAAATTGTTGAGATTCTCCTATATCTGTTATCTTCTCTGTTATTGCTCCTGTGTTATATTGCGTAACTATTGTCTTACATGAACAACCTTCCAACCTATGAGTTTTAGGATCAAGAAGTTTAAGAAAATTGATCACAAGATCAACTTCCAAAGCTAACTTATCCTCATTAGGAATATGTTCATAGCATCTAATATACTCATTTTGTAAGTGAGTGATACAGCTACTAGGCTTTGAGGAATTAACCTACCTTAAGAATCCTTCCCAATTATGTTGGCAATAGTCCTCAAGATAGAATTCTTTGAGCATCTCCTCTTTGAAATCACTCCCAAAAATACTATCATATGGTTTATGATAGAGCTATCAACAATTCATTCAAAGAATGTTATCAAAAGATCTTCAGGAAGACAAAAGATTATTGCTTGCTCTTCAAACAAATATAAGTAGCTTGTAATGTTGATGTCATTGAATTTTCCCTTCTCTCTCAACATAAAATAGACTATTCTTTGACCTTGTTTCGATGTGCATTTTATTGTGAGAAATCTAATGCAAGAGTCATGAATGATGATGATGATGATGAAAAATATGCAACAAAGGATATGGATCACAAACTCCCAACTCGATCAGAAGCAAACACTATGAAGAATTTCATGTCGCATTCAAATGTGGAGGTGATTGCAATCTAGGTGGATCCAGTCTGATCCCGATATCAGAGGGAAGGGGTTTGCAATAGTGGAATAAGCATAGGGTTGGATCTAGCCCTTGGGGTTGCATCATCCCTATTTAGCAAGTGTCATTTGCACACTAGGCATCTTTCCTAGGGATATTCCATCAAGCCATGTCTCTACCTCCGGGGTAGCAGAGAAGCAGGTGGAAGAGGAAGTAGGATCTCACAGATGAAATTTAGAGGGGTAGAAGCGAAAGTAGGTCTAGGCAAGAGTAATTTGGAAACAAAAGATGCCATACCACTGACTGTCAGACTCGATGCAAAAGATAAACTGGAAATCTCAAAGATCATTTTTTCATCAATAGTGTTGCCATCCATGGGCATATACAATGTAAAGAGGTAGAGCCTAATACAAGCTAAATGGAAATTAAAGGATCCTCAAAATAATTAAGGATCGTAAAAAAGCTCCGCTACAGTGCAGATCAAAATCAGTAATAATTCCACTATAGTATGGATTAGAATAAGTAGTCTTTGCTTTGTTCTTCTCAGTTACAAGGCCAAAAAGCACCTTCCTTCACTTTGCTTTTTTGCTTTACTTCCAAACTTTGGGTTTTTTTGGAAATGAACATGGGAAAAATCAAAAGTTCATTTAGGTCTTCTTTTATAGAGTCCAAAGATCCCACTCCTTTATTGGAAGCTTTGCTCTTTTTTAGACACATGGTGCTTCTAGGACTTTCATTGATTTCTTAGAATTTTCCCAAGTTTCCATTCTAATTTAAAAAATCTTATTTTTCTTCTTTTCCACTTTTGGAAAACCCAATCTTTCTTTTTTATTTTGGTTTTCTTCACTTCTATTTTTTTCTCTTTTCTATTTTTGAATTTAATTTTTGTTTTAATTTTTTTCCTTTTTATTTTTCTTTTTCTATTTTTATTTTTCATTTTATTTATTCACTTTTTTCTTTTCTTTATATTTTTAAGATTAAGGTTCCTAGATTATTGTATCAAATTCCAATTAAATTAAAGGTTATGGTTTGAAAAAATTGATTCCTAGAATTTGCAACTAGGGTTTTTCATTAGCATTTGAAGGATTTCCTGTGCCTAGGGGTTTGAGCATCCAATCCATGGTCAAATATACACACTAAAGTTTTAATACCTTGGGTTTCTAAGGGTTCAAAGTAGGTTTTCAAGGGTTAAATGTTGGTTTTCAAGGATTAAATTTTAGGGCTTCTAGCGTTATGACTTAGCTTTGAAGGGTGATTTCTAATGTTTTTAATGGGTTTCAACTAGCAATTGATTAGGATACTAAAGGGTAAAGATATCTAGGGTTTCTCACTTGATTAGGGTTACATATACATGGGTATCTAGGCTCCTTTTTAATATACACATGCGGTTTTTGAAGGTTAAAAGGATTAAAAGAATGGGATGTTTATAGAAGTTATTGCTACATTTTCCTAGGGTTTTTCTTGGTCAAAAATCACTCAAATGTAAAGTTGAAATTTTTTTCATCATGCAATTAGTTAATTTTATCAAACACTTGAACAAATGCACTCTTTTCTTCTTCTTGCACGCAAAACATCACATCATAGTTGATAAAAGCAAAGAAATAAAATTTTGAGAAAAATGTTGGTACATAATCCCCGAGGGATTTCAACTGGACATTTACCCCCACTAAGCCTGCACATCATCCCGATGGGCCAGCTTGCAAAGTCAAATAGAAGTGTATCAAGATTCTTTTGAAATTGTTTTACTTTTTATGTTTTTATTTTTGAACTTGAAACATGATTTGTATATGCAAATGCAGGCTCTAAGCAAAATAAAGAGGATTTTAAAGTACATAAGTCATGATTGAAAACTTGTTTGGTCAGCATACCACCTTCAAAAATAAGTCACACTCCACTAATAAAAGTTACTTAGACTTTCCGGTATCAATCTCTTCTATCGAATCGTTTCAAATTCAGTTGTTATTTTATATAAATGTTCTCATGTTCCGCTCCTACACACCTATCAAATATACAACTAGCTCCACTATTGCATAGATCCACCTCGTGTAGCCCACGTAATAAACCTCAGAAGTGGTTTTGAGACCGCAACTAAGTCATGAAAACTATTTTTATCTTTTTCTTTTTCTTTATTTTTCTTTATTTTTCTTTTTCTTTTTCTTTTTGCAACAACCATCAATGTACTTTTTTTTTTTATTCATTCTTTTTACTTCATAACATTTTGGTTAAAGTTGAGTCCCAACCCCTAATCAGAGTAGAGGATCTAGAGATATGCACTAGAAGGAGTAAGTATTTCACTTCCTAAGTCTTTTTAGAACTTCATACAGCCTATCCATATAAAATAAGTCCATCTTTCTACTAAGAGCTTCAAGTAAGAGTGTCCTATCTAGGTCTTCATAATGGCTATGGGGTATCTGATCCAACTCTCTCAAGTGCACACATCCCTACTAGCATTTCTAACCACTTCTTATTGTAATTTAAAACCTTTTTCTATTTTCTCAAAACATCATGAAATGCAAAGCATGATATGCATGAAATCAATATATATATACATGAAAATAACTTAAAATGTAAAAAAATAATAAAATACATTCACCTAATTTAATGTTCTTCAACAACTCAGCATCATCATCATCTTCTAGTACTTCTTGATCAATCTCATGTTTCTCTTCTCGATAATTTTACTCTCTTCCCTACAATCAAAGATCTTAAAGGAGTACCATCAAACTCACAAAGCTCATACATTCCATTATTGAATATTGACATCACTACAAACAACCCAAACCATATCTTTATCAGTTTCTTTCGTGCATCATATTGAGTATCCAACATACAATCATACAACAATACACAATCGTCAATTTCGATCTTACATGGCCTAGATTGATGAGTTTTGTCAAAGTAAATTTTATTTTTTAACCTTGAATCCTTTATCTTTTGTACCACTTCTTTTAACTTCTCATTTCCTTGTTCTAAGTGTTTCATTCCTAGTGATAATAGTTCTTATCTTGTCATTTCATTATTCCATGGGAGTGTCATCCATGTCAATATCTAAGTCTCGATAGGGAAAACTTGCTTTTGATAATACATCAGTTAAGTAGGTATAAATCTTGTAGATCAAGTGTACATCATCCTATCTGCCTATAACACTAATGGAAGATAGCTAAGCCATTGCTTTATGTCACCATTGTCGGCCTTAGAGATTTCCTTCATGATAGAAGGGTGACCTCTCTCAATCTTTCCATTAGCCTTAGGGTTATAGGTAGTAGTGAGAGACAAAAGAATTCCATGATGGACAAAGAACTCCTTTGCCTCTCTTGCATCTAATTCTCCCCAATCTGCCACCACTTTCTCAATGTATAAAAATCTTGAAACTACTTCTTCTAAAATAAATTTGCATACATTATAAGCAATCTTCATGCAAAGAGCTCGGCTTTCTGCATGGTTGGTCAAGTCCTCTCTAGCAAGTATAATATATCCCATTTTATACATTCCTTTGGGCATGGTAACAAGGTCAACCATCCACTTGTAATGAATACAAGGAGGGTAATTCGAATGTAACATATTTCTATGCCTAACTGAAGAATGCACTTGACATGTGACACAAGTGCTCACAAAATCTCACATGCTCACATATATGCCTGGCCACCAATAGGCTTCCCTAATATTTTCATATGTCGCATAAAATCCTTTGTGACCTACCCATAAGGTCTCACGCATCTCTCTCATGACCATGCTTTGAGGACTCATACTACTCAGTACATGCTCTACAATCTTCACCTTGCCTTTAACATGTTGCCAAATAAGTCCATTCTTCAGGAAGAAGTTGTAAGAATTTTTCTTGATGGATCAATACTCATTTGTGGACTAACCTAAGGAAGGTTTCAGTGAATTCTGATAATTTTCTATGTCTTTCCATTCTCCATCATAATTATTCTCACATAATTGCTCATAAACATAGACTACTGGATCATATCTCATCATATTTATGTCTCTCTTGCATCGCCAACCAAAGCTATAGCTTCTCCATATGCTTGCGCGCAAACCTTGACTACACAGAGTGAGTTCTCCTCCCAGCCATCGTTTGAACCGTCCTCTTCACTTTTTGAATGATCAGAGGGCTTTCTAATTCATGCCTCTACCAAACATGTGGAGTCCATCCAAAATGATGCCATCTCGCATACTCTTCAAGACCCCCATACTATATATCATGTAACATTTCCTTCCCCTTGAAAGCATTTTCGTCCTCGAAAATGTAGATGAAATGTCCGGAATGGTAGAAGAAAGTGTTCGGACTCCCCTGAACCCCATGTACTCTATCTACATGGTCATCTCTGTGTGTTGTTTCCCCATATCCTTCCCCTTAAGAAGTCTGATATACAAGATCATCTCAAAGGTGGGAAACCGTCTGAGTGGTGCCTACTATCTCCTATGTACATTGCACCTCCAAACTATCACTCCCGTAACATATAACATCATCTGAATGACCTAAGTCCATATGATGTATCCTCGTTGGAGCAATGGTATGAGAAGCAAGTGTAAAGTGCCAAACTTATAAGTTTTATCGTACCATAATGGAGATAATAAACCATATAATCCTCTAAAATATAGAACAATGTTCCATAACAAGTGACTCCAAACCCATCTAAGACTAAATGATAGATTGCCCTCGTAACACAAGGTAGTTTCCTCTAAACTACCTTGTGACTATGCAATTCCATCATTTAGCTCATATATAAGAATTTCTTGGTACTGGAATGAAATCTCTACATTCCACCGACCAAAAAGTATGTGGTTTGTCATCCTTTACCATTAGATTAAGTTCTATTGGAAAAGTATCTATTGGCACTAGTGCAAACTCCAATATTTCTCTTCCCTGTAGTTTGCCATATGAATGCAAAAAGCATTCCCTTTGAGATTCAGATAATCCTTAAGTACCCCTCCTCCTAACTGATGTTTACTCATCATACTCATGATGTAACACCAACTAAGAGTTTGGTACCCTAATAGGTTAGATATATCTCTATCTCCCATAAAACCTAAAGAGAAGAGTCATATCTCTACTCCCAGTCTTACTAATGTCAATAACTAGATCATCTCATCTAGTCAAGGAGCATCAATGGAAGTAAAAATAACTACTTCTCTCAAGTGTCTCCATGTGAGAATCAATCCAACCATCGTGAGATTAACTGATCTAAGAAGAGTGCCACTCCTATCTAGATAACCAAAATGAGAAAGTAAAACTCTCTCTCTCTGTCTCTCTCTGTAATCTCCTCTAAGGAAAAAAGCTCTGGTAGTGGAATCTATTCCACTTTCCCTTTCCCTGTGAAAAAGATTCCTTTGAATCCACTTGCTCTACTCATCCATAATTTAGAACATGCATATACGTTCTCCATGTCTTTTTCCTTCCAAAATAGTGGAGAAAGAAACTCCCATGTGAAGGAAAATTATACTGAAAAGTAGGGTAAATGAATTCTTTTTCCTTCTTTCTCTCTCAAA
>CM035422.1:134129786-134147286 GCA_020310875.1 Ceratopteris richardii | reverse complement strand
TTCGAAGTAACTGTCTGTGTGTCGCCGACTTCTGTCAATCGCGACCGACAGAAAAAAACGCTCAAATCACCAAACAAAGTGCAAAACCATGATCTACAGGCCTAGAGCTTCCCAAAAATGTGTTTAGTTTCTTGAAATTCCTCAGATTTCTGTCAATCGTGATCGCTCTGTCAATCGCGACCGACAAACCACGACGGACAGATCTGTCAATCACGATCGACACGTCAATCGCGATCGACAGCCCACGACGGCTCTCTCAATCGCGACCGACAGAGTCAACGACCGATTGACCACGACCGACGGACCATACGCGTGACACGTGTCAATCGCGATCGAGTCATCAATCGCGATCAACTCATCAATCGCAACCGACACAGTCAACGATTGTTTGACCACGATTGACAGCCCACGATGGCTCTGTCAATCGCGACCGACAGAGTCAACAACCGATTGACCACGACCGACGGACCATACGCGTGACACGTGTCAATCGCGATCGAGTCATCAATCGCGATCGACTCATCAATCGCGACCGACACAGTCAACGACTGTTTGACCACGATCGACAGCCCACGACGGCTCTGTCAATCGCGACAGACACAGTCAATGATTGTTTGACCACGATGGACAGACCCTCGCGACTGACCTGTCAATCGCGATCGACCCATCAATCGCGACCGATAGAGTCAACGACCCTTTGACCATGACTGATTGACTTTTCGTAACCCCTGTCAATCGCGACTGACCCGTCAATCGCGACTGATAGCCACGACGGACCTGTCAATCGCGATCGACACGTCGATCGCGACTGACCTGTCAATCGCGACCGACAGACTTTGCGAACACGTTAGAAGAGCAAATTAGGTCAAAATTTTTAAGGCAAAAATAGTGATTTAAATTTTGGCCAAGTGTGGGACAAACACAAGGGTGTAGTATTGCATTACGAGGGCACGCCCCAAGTAACTCGCGAATTCCTGTTTGCTTGTTAACCTAGTTTTAATCCTGTTTTAGCCCAAAACCCTGAACCGGCATAACTTTCTCATACGAAATCCGTTTGCCGTGATTCTTGTTTTGTTGGAAAGCTCGCGGGGAGTACAACAAAAACATTGACTGGTTACGGTTAAATTAAGATCAGGAATATTAGATAGGGTCTTTTGAAGGTGACCATACCCAGGGGGAACAAAAATTCAGGGATCTCTAGAGTTGTGTCCAAAAAGTCATAGTGCAAATTGGTGAAGTGTTACATGAATGAAAGTGATTGGTTCAGTCTTTTGAATTTAAGTCTTGAGCTAACGGTGAGCCTTTTACAGGTCCTTTGAGAGCAGCGAAGGGTACGCAGGGCAAGAGTAAGTGCAGGCTTGGGAACGCGCGTCCTGGGCACACCAGGGCAACAACACAAGGAAAGGAACTCAAGGTTGGAAAACCCGCAACACCCTCTGTCAATTCTTAGTTTAGGCTACGTGCGAGTAGTGTTAGAAGTAATTCCAGGCAACGATAGGCACGAGATAAATCAAAGACTGTCTAAGAAATCAAGTTCAAGTCAAGAGATAACCTGTGTGTGTGTGAATGACAACTTTACAGGAAAAGAACCTAACGTGAAACGACCAAACTAAAGTGCAAAATTAAACTCAAGTATTCCTAACGACGTGATATCAGACAAGAGTATAAACATGATAATCAACATAAAAAGGGAATTAAGCAATTGATACAAGGACTCAGAAACGTGGTTGTACCTGGGAAAAATTGGGTTAATCAGTTAGGCATATGAACCTTAGATCAGGACGACACCTAGTACGAGAGAGACAAAGCCTTAGGTCTTCAGAGGCTAGTGTCAATCATACTGCAAGGTCTTGGGCCCAGCAGTTGAGTCACCACTCGCATTACCCTAGCTCTGATACCAGTGAATCAGAGATGTCTCAAGGCATGGACAGACCTACGGGAAGTTCAGGTGTGCCATACTTGCACAGGGTGGAAGGCCCGTACAAAATGCAATTGGAATACCTTAGGACCAACCGATTAGGTGCCAGCATCTATGAGGACGGCCTAGGAAGATCCATGGTCCAGATTAAAAACCCTGACCAATCCATAGGACTAGAGCACCCAGCTGTCAAGTTTGAAAGCGGAGCATACATGGACAAAGAAGGAACCATCTACGTAGTCACCAGTCACCCAGATAGGATAGATGAATTTGGGAATGTAATCTCAGAAGCAGACTTAGGTGACTTGGAACAAGGAAACATGGGTGTAGAACCTAGAACCCCCCGAGGCAAATCTGTTCTCACTAGGATTATCACACCTGAGTGGGTGCCCCAAGACAACAAGAGCATAGATCTGCTTCTGAACCGAGAGACTGACGAAGCCTTTTGGAGGTATAAATCTGATCAGCCAACTGATATAGGAACAATCATGATCTATGAGTTTAAGGATCCTGATAGCCCAGGCAGAGTGACCTACTTAGATCACGCTTCGGAGAGGATCTTTGTGGTGACAGAAAATGATAGGCATGCTTACACTTGGAAGGGCAAATTTGTTTTTCCCCAACCAAGATCAAACATATCCTATGGTCACCCTGGAGCTGGAACATCCCATGCTCATGGAATGCAAAGAGACAGAAGTAGAGATAGACCAGAAGTAAGCTTTGCCAACCCAGTGGGCAGAGAAAGAACGAGGACGGAAACAAATAGAGTAGAACCTGAGGTACTTAGAGCTCACAGGAATCAGAGAAATGCGGATGAGTTCCCTCTACCACGACCTAGAGAACACACAAGGACGTTGAGACCGACTCAGCTAGTTAAGTCCATGAAGAACTACTTCGATGGCACGGGAGATCCATACGATCATGTGGCTGAGTTTAGACAAGTCCTGAGAGCTGAACAAGTGGAGGATCTATTCACGCAGTACAATGCCTTTGGTCTGACCCTTAGAAATACTGCCCTGACATGGTTTCAGCCACTAAATGAGAGGCAGTTCAGGAGCATAGACCAACTCCTAGAGGCTTTCATTATTGAATTCTCTAAGAGTGGCATAAGACATAATACCTCCTCGCTGATTCACAGCTTCAAGCAAACCCCTCAAGAAACCATGAGACTTGCAGGAAGAAGATTTAGGCAATACTTAGAAAGGTGCCCTGTTTCGTGAAGGGGTTTGGAGTGCAGAAGAAGAGGAGGAAGGAGGAGATGGAGGGAGAGAGAAGAGAGGAGAGACGTGCAGACATGCGTGGGAGCCTCGAAACCCACATAATGATCTCTCTTGAGGCAATGCTCTATATATGATGTATATATATGAATATGGGGGTAAGGTCACATGACCCTTACATCCCCAACAATCTCCCACTTAAGGGTCAATGTGACCACAAGTGGAAAAATATACAAAGAATGATGTAGGACTATACAATAATGTACAGGAAGAGTCTGGATCTCTACCCATACCAGATCAGCCTACACCAACTGCCTCGAACAAGGTGTATCCATGCACCTCAAACTGCTCTAGACTCATATCGATAAGAGTCGAGCTCACATATGCCTGATGCAAGAACTGATGAAGTTCCTGCAAAGCTCCCACTCGCTCCATGCCTATGTCAATCATCGAACGACTGACAACTCCAAGTGCAAATGCTCCAATAGCAACTGCAATGTCTGGTCTCGAGCATAATAACTCATACATCAGACTCCCGAACGCTGACGAAACATGTGCTATACTAGCTAACCTAAGTATGCCAGCCATGCCTGTATCCAAGGCATCCAAAGCACTATCATCAAGACCAACATGTCCTGACATATCTGTGTCAACATCTGGCATGAGCGAATCTAAGAATGACTGCATAATAACTGACTCCTCAGCATCTAAATCAGTCATCCTATCAACCAAGGATGTGTCTAGGTGTGCATCCTGAGAGCTAATATGCTCTACCATACACTGTGTATCATGAGAGCTATCGTGCTCTACCACACCAAGTGTATCATCATGCTCCACATGAGCTGACTGCACAACATCAACACCAAGATCCATCTGATGATCTAACTCTAAGTGAGTATCATCACAATGCTCTACATGAGCATCCACATCATGCTCTAAAGCATCCAACTGATCATCCAAAGTATGCTCTATGTGAGCATCCATATGATCAACAAAATCATGCTCTATATAAGCATCATGAGCATCCAAAACATGCTCTATATATGCATCCGTCTGAGCATCTGAATCCTGCCATACATGTCCATCATGAATGTCAATAGACCTATCTGTAGGTAGACAAAATGAGACATGACGAGTCTCACATCGCACATAAGGCTGAACTCCCACTGAGACGAGATTGTCTCTCACATGAAGTACCTGCAGTGGATACATGTGCCCAACCCTGGCACCTCTGAAAAGCGTAAGCTGTCCCAACTGCAACTGAAAATGATGCTCGCCAAAGAATGCATAACATCTGCTCTCATGTAACTGGCTAACTGAAATCAAGCTCATAGGGAAAGAAGGCACATAACGTACATGTCTGAGCATAAGTGATGCTCCACTAGGTAGCATAAGGCATACATCTCCTGCACCCTCAATGTCATATGACGTACCATCAGGCAAGTGCACACATCCACGACTCTCACCTGAGAATCGATAAAACCACTCACGATGTGGAGTAACATGAAAAGTAGCTAATGCATCAAGCAACCAAGCCATATGCGTGCTATCTAATGAGCAAGAGGAATCATGAGATGAACCATAGGAGAAAGTGATATCACCATCACTGGCATAATCAACTATCATAGACTCTCCTGAAATCACTACCTGACCTGAATCACGTGCATATCTCTGACGTTGTCGTCGCATTCGCCTGAAGCAACATCGTCGAATATGGCCCTCATGACCACAGTGCCAACATCGAAGTCGTCGATGTGATCTATGTCTCACATGAGTCAATGGACTCGCATACATATTATGTAGTCTCTGCCATAATGCACTACTCGTCTCCTCATACGTAACAGACTCATATATAGAATCCACAAGCTGTAATCGGATAGTGGAGCTGGCCAATGCATCCATATCCATCCATAAATGGTCGGGCATATCACGAGGCCTTTGTGCATCTCTATGCACATACATGTGTAACCCTGCACGAACCAATGTATGCCACATCTGAGCTTTCCATCTCGGAAAGTCAGTACCATCGAATCGAGAAGACACCATGCTGGCAATCCAAGACTAGCAATGTAATAAGAGACTAGAAACAATACTCTATCCTAAATAGGATCACACCTGCATATCCATATGCATAACTCACATCACATATGTCTCACTGGAGAAGAAACCATGTGAACCACCTGTCACATAACCATGCATCTACCATGCATATAAAACCATGAGCATAAGCCTGCTCACCAAGTCTCCAAAGTGACCAAATAGATGTGAAAGAATCCTGGGAAAAATTCGACAGAGTATCCCCTGTAAACTGAGCAATCAAACAAGATAACCAATCACCAAAGAACAATGAATAATCTTTCAGCACCTGTCACTGATATAAATCAAGAAGATAATGGAAACTACATGTGCCAAAAAACTAATGGCAATACACGCCAATACAATGGCAATACAACTCCCACTCAAGAATAAATCCTGCAAGATGGTCCAATCTATCACAAATAACCTGTGACCAAGTCCAAATGAATGGAGATAAACAATGATCCAAAGCTATCGCACAAGCTTCAAGATCAACTAGAGTTCTCTTCTAGCATAAAAGCTGTCGAAATTTCGGCAGCATCTCCTTTGTAAAATGGACTCTAGAACCAAAATAACCATGTGGGAATCACCATCCACATATGCTAAGAATCACACTGGCAAATATATATCAATCAATGACCAAATGCTAATAACGGTGATAAATAAACATGTAACTGAGGCTCCAATCTGGATCATGTACCTGCAAAGAAAACAAAAGATACAAGTACCAAACAAGATCCAAAATCAACTCTCATAAAAGTATGTGCAATCGGCAAGTAAATCCATAACCAAGTGGCATAAGCAAGATGTAGACCACAATGCCACTATACATCCATGATCAAACTCATGATGACATAAACCTCAAAAAGAGTATACCACAATGTCATCTTACATGCCAAACAAGTGACAAGATCATGCTCTACTCTCATATGGAGGAGCTAACACAATGATCATACATGTACAATGTCTTGAAGCTCTGAAAATAAGAGCTTGCACACCATAAATTCTCTCTCGAAGAAGTTCCAAAGCAAATTCAACCTCCAAGTGGAATTAGGGTTGTTTGGGCAAAACTGTACTGCTCTGTGTTTTGCTGTTTCAGAGGTGATAACCTCTGAATCTGAACTTTTGGTCTTCAGCAAACTTCAAGATCTAACTCTTGGCTACGTAACGACATAAAGAACACCTCAATCGGAGGTGTGTAGCTCAAGATATTCTCAAAACAAGCACATGCTGTCAATTTCACTTTCACTTGCAACAGTACTGCTCTGTATTCTGCAATTTCGGCAACCTAAAACTCAGAATCTGGATCTGAGTTCTTCTACAAAGTTGTAGCTATCTTTCCAAGCTACGAGCAACAAGTTGAATCATTGCATTCCGAGCTGTAGAACTCAAGTTATGACAAAAAAACCGACCTGCTCTTCTACTCAATGTAGATTCGCCTTCTACAATTCTTTGCGTTTTTTGAATTTTCGGCACTTAAGAAGTCCGAACCAGATTCTGCGCCCTTCTGTGAAATTGTAGCTCTCTGTGTTAGCTACGCACAGAACTTTAAAACGCGTCAATCCGAGCTTCTTAGCTTGAGTTATGATCGAAATACTGAACAGCTATCAAGAGATGCCGACTTGCACTTCTACCTCTTCTCACCTAAGCTTCCATTGAAGCTTCTTGCACACCAGCCTTCAGCATGCTCTGATACCAATGAAGGGGTTTGGAGTGCAGAAGAAGAGGAGGAAGGAGGAGATGGAGGGAGAGACAAGAGAGAAGAGACGCGCGGACATGCGTGGGAGCCTCGAAACCCACATAATGATCTCTCTTGAGGCAATGCTCTATATATGATGTATATATATGAATATGGGGGTAAGGTCACATGACCCTTACATCCCCAACATTTCGGAGTTACCCACACCAGCCAAGCAAGTGGCTTTATTCTTGGATGGATTGCTAAGTACCAAATTAAGATCATATGTGTACTTGAAGGACCCTAGGACCATAGAAGAGTGTGTACGCATGTGTATTGACATTGAGGATAACTTAGGGGAGGAGTTAGAGCTTGCTAAGATATACAAAGATTCGGATAGTGCCTCTAGCCTCTCTTCCATGCAATCCACATCAATCGAGGAACTTGCAGAGAAAGTAGCTCAGAAATTAGGTGTAACTAGCAAACAAATCCCGAGGTTTGCCCCTGTGAAAAGATGATATACCTGTGGTGGCGACCACATGGCGAACGTATGTCCCATTATGGCTCAGCCCCAAGTAAATCCTAGTAACCAGTACTGCACCATAGAACGGAGATACACCAATCACACCGCGCAAGATTGCCCATACAACAAGCAGGCAGTCAGGCAACCCTACCCCCAGCCATACCCTCAACAAGGCAGATACCAGAACCAGTACCCGCCTCAGCCGTATGCTAGGCCTCAACAAACCTACCAACCCTATCAAAACCAACAAAGGCCTCAGCTTGTGTTAGCTCAACAACCCCCTGCCCCAGCTAATGTGATTCCGGTAAAGTATGCTGTTGTAGAAGAAAACCTGAATAGAGCTATAGTCCCTGTAACACCCTTGCTTTCTGAAAGTGACCCGAGTGACCATAGCTTTGATTCTACACATGTTGATAGTCCCCAGGCGTACTACATGCAGTCTCCAGAACATGGTGAGTCCTATTACAGCGAAGAGCCAAATGAACCTAGTTGGGAGTCAGATTACACAAACGTCATGTACGCAAACCCCAATCTTAGACCTCAACCTAGGCAAGTAAGACCTCCATTCCCAAGAGGACCGTGCTACAGATGCCAAGGAGATCACCTCATTCATGATTGCCCCTTACCTCCACCTACACAAACTCAGTCAGTGACGATCCAAGGCTTTTGCCAAGATTATGGAAAAGAGCATCTCTTACGAGATTGCCCAAAGAACCCCAATAATATGCCAAAAATCACTCCTATCAACGTTATTGGGTTAGTGGTAGATTCCACAGGAAGTGTCACTTCCACTGCTCCTGTACAGGTAGTCACTAGAGCTCAGGCATTGCAGCAGAACCAAGGAGTAAACCAGGATAAGAACCCAGAGGCTAGTGAAACCAAGAGCATAACAAAGAAAAGGACTAGAGCGTCGAAAGATAGTCGGGAAAGAATGAAAAGACAATGGGCTAAAAAGATGAGTGAAGTCGAGGAAAGCATAAGAGAAACCAAAGCTAGGATAACTGAAATCACCTCTCAAACCCCCTCTCACACTCTCCCACCACCACCATTCCCATCGCCATCCGACCCGCCACCTTCCAACCCACCTCACATGATTCCACCACCCCCTAGAGTAGGATCCGTATTAGCTGATCCCACTCCTGAAGATATAGACATGATGCTTAAAGCATATCAGGCCAGAATCCAAGAAGGGCCAAATGTCACGGATCATGACAAGTGTTACCCTAGAGCTGACCTAGAGATAGAAAGAACCAAGCTTTGCGCGAAAATGGTCGCATTGGCTCAGACTATGTTTGAAGCCAGTCGCCTTTTCAATTACTCGGGCTCAGCCAAGACGCAATTACACTTCGATGGACTTTTGGAGAAGTTAGAGGGCATAATTGCAAGATCTGCCAAGGAAGAAGAAAATCAAGAAAGAGGTAACGCAAGCAAAAATATGACCCATCCCCCACCGAAAGTTTATGTGCCAATTTCCATTGAACCAGACAATTCCCCCTCCCTAGAAAGAATAGAGAATCTAATGGCACAATCACAAAAGGAACCTGCCTGTCAAAACAAGGGCAAGGCAAGTGGAAGAGTAAGCATTCCTGCGCAAGAAGCCTATGTGCCTAACTCTACGGAGCCGGACACATCATCTTCTATGAATCGATTCACACCAGAATTCCTACGAGAGATTCAAGAAGACAAATGGGCTAAGGAAAGTGAAGTCCCTCCTCCCATTGAACTTGTGGATGATGCGCATGACCAATTCCCACAAGACATCCCATCCATTTATGGAGAGCAGGAGAGTATCCAATCTCAAGAAAGATTAGACTTCGAGTCTAATTCTTTACAAGAACTACCCCATTTCACAGGCCCATGGGAAGCAAGGTCTACCTGCATGAGAGCACCTACAGTCATGGTAAGAAACGAAGATTCAATCATACCTAGGAACACAGAGGTAGTGAAGAACACTAACGTGCAGTGCAATCTCAAGTTAAAAGAGCTACTCAAGGTTAGACCTGAATTATGGAAACATGTAGCCAATCAAGTGCCAGAAATAACCAAACCTCGTTCCCAGGTAGGATCCCATAGGACAGTGCCAGAAATTCCCTTGGATAAGATAGGAGATATGTGTGAAGGTGAAGAAGGGAACACCTATCTTCCCATCACCTACCAGGAGTACACCACCAAGGCAATTTTGGACTCAGGTGCAGGAGTGGCAATTGCCACTACTTCCCTATGGAAGCGTTGGGGCAAGCCAGCACTCAGGCCAACGAGAATGAAATTGCAGATGGCCGATGGTCACATAGAGAGACCCCTAGGATTGTTAGAAGGAATAACTCTCACCACTTGTGGTGTTGAGTTTGAGCATACATTTGCTATATGTGACTTCAGCAAAAATCATGCCTATGAGATCATTTTGGGAAGACCATTTATGCGACAGTTGCAAGTGGTACAGGACTGGGGAACCAACTCCTTGTATCTGCAGCACTTAGGTGTTACAACCAAAGTAAATCTCAAAGATTACTCTCATCGAGATGTCCCTCCCATCCAATGGAATCCCATCCATAGAGCCAAAGATGATACTGAATCGGTGCATTCCATAGGGTCTGGATCCTCGTGGATGCATGAAGACACTCACTTATGGATGTGCAAAGTAGCAATAGAAGAAGAGAAGAGAGAGAAAGCCAGAGAGATAGGTGCGAAAGAAACACATAGATCAATTCAAGACCCAGCCTATGCACCTGTAGTTTTTCCTGATGAGGAATTTGAACCCCATGGCTGGGCAGAAATCTTAGCAACAATGGACGTAGCCATCAACGAAGAACAATGGACACCTCACTGTGATGAGGATGGCTATGACATTTCAGTTTTCTCCATAGAGCCAATCATGGGAGAGGCAGTCCTAGAAGAATGCGAACCTAGCCCTGATGCATTTGAGGATGCAAGTGACTCCGATCTAGAGTCAATCATTATGGACCCACCATTTGCATCAGATGAAGAATACTTCCATGAAGTAGAATTTCAACCCCAGAGACATGGAGAGCTTACATATGATGTAAGATTAGCAACACATGTGACCCCGAAGGAAGAAGGGAAGAAACGAAAGAAGAAAGAAGTCTTACCAGAAGAGGAAGAATCTTTGTTTGAGGTCCCAGAAAATTTTAAGAAGTATGAGATAGATGACAGGAGAGTCATGATAAGAATGCCTAAACGAGAGGCACAATCAGGAGAGGCCTATGATAACAAAGAAACCACCAAGAAAATAGTAGTGGCCCTAGAAGAAGGAGAGGAGAGATGCACGTACATAGGCCATGACCTAACAGAGGAAGAAGAGCATGCGTTAATTGCCTTGCTAAGAGAATACAGAGATGTATTCTCTTGGAGTTACAAGGATTTGAAAGGTGTTGACCCGGACATATGCTCACACACTATCCCCATGACCTCAGATGCTAAACCCTCTAAGCAAAAGCCCTATACATATAACGATAATTACGTTGCTAAGATCAAAGAAGAGATAGATAGACTGGTTGAACCTGGATTTATCTATGAAATTGAGCACACTGAGTGGGTATCCCCCATCGTAGTGGTGCCCAAGAAAAATGGAAAGCTGCATGTGTGCATTAATTTGAAGAAGGTTAATGACTTTTGCCACAGAATGGGGCATTTTTGATTTTAGAGTAATGCCATTTGGGCTTACCAATGCACCAGCCACCTTCCAGAGACTAATGTGCCATGTGTTTAAGGAGTTTTTGCGGAAGAATTTAGAGGTCTATGTTGATGATCTTTGCGCTCATTCCAACATTAGACAAACCCATATCCCTGAACTCAAACAAATCTTTGACAAATGTAGAGAATATCAAGTCTGCCTAAACCCCGAAAAATGCGTTTTTATGGTCAGGCAAGGCAAGATTCTAGGACACATAGTGTCAAAGAATGGCATATCCACTGATGAAGAGAAAGTGAGAGCTATAGCAGAGTTACCTAGGCCAAAGAATGTCAAGGAAGTACAAGCTTTCATGGGGCATTGTGGTTATTACCGATGATTTATACACATGTATGCTGTCATTGCAAAGCCCATGTACGGACTTCTGGCTAACTTTGAGTGGACGGATGAATGTGAGAATTCCTTCCAAGAGCTTAAACGAAGATTATGTTCAGCACCAATCTTGACCACACCAGATTGGAACAAGCCATTCCATGTTCACGTGGATGCATCCAATTATGCCATTGGATGTGTACTCGCACAACCTACCGGTGAAGGTAATATGGATCTTCCAATTGCCTATGCCAGTAGACAATTGAATGTGGCTGAACAGAATTACACCACTACGGAGAGAGAAGGTTTAGGCATGGTATATGCAGTTAAGAAATTTAGACACTATTTGCTTGCAAATAAGCTTAAATTTTTTACTGACCATCAGGCATTGCTATACCTCATAAACAAGTCATGCAATACAGGAAGATTAGTAAGATGGTTCCTCTTGCTCATGGAATATGACTTTGAGGTTGTGATAAGGAAAGGAAGGACTCATTTGAGAGCAGATCACCTCTCTAGGCTCACATCGGGAGAAGCCCCACAAGGAGTGTCAGATGACCTTCCTGATGCTTACTTGTTTAATTTGGAAGTGGTGCCGCAATGGGCTAAGCCATTAGTACCAGTATTGACATACGGGCCTAATCATCCAATAGTAAGCACACAGAATAGAGAGGTTGTGAAAGCTCAAAAGTACCACATCATGGCAGGAAGCATGTACAAGCACACAGATCAAGGGATCTTGGCTTGTTGCGTAGAAGAGGACGAGTACAATAAATGGTTGCATTTAGCACATGTAGGTGCATTAGAGCAACACTACTCAAAGCAACGAACCTTACAGACGCTAAGGAGACTCGGAGTGCATTGGCCGACTATGGAAGCGGATGTCCAAAAGTTGTGCAAGGAATGCCCAATTTGTTGCACTAAACCACCTGTGGATCATGCCACTCTTTATCAAGTGTCCATAGTGCCAGATTGGAGTGAACCTCTAGTATCCTTCCTGAGGACAAAAACGTTCCCTCCAGACATGACTCTAGCTAGGAAAAGGAGTTTAGAACAAGAAGCCCAGGATTACTCATTGGTGATAATCTATACAAGCGTGGTAAAGATGGTTACCTGAGACTATGTGTCCATGAAAGTGAATATCTTAAGATCTTGGAAACTGCTCACCAAGGTGTAGCAGGAGGACACTTTGGACCAGATCGAGTGATCAAGGCAATACTATTTGCGGGCTTCTGGTGGCCTACCCTTCACATGGATGCACATACCTATGTGAAACGTTGTGATGTATGTCAGAGAACCCAATATCCTATACGTAAAGATGAGATGCCACTGAAACCTATGATGGGCGGACGTGCATTCTCTAAGTGGGGAATAGACTTCGTAGGTCCTATTAATCCCCCAGCTAAGGGTTCCCATGCAGAATATATCATTGTTACAACAGACTATCTAACTAAGTGGGTAGAGGTAAAAGCCACAACGAAGAACGATGCACAAACAACTGCTAAGTTCCTGTTTGAAAATGTATTCACAAGGTATGGGCTACCTATAGAGCTTGTAAGTGATAGAGGCACTCACTTCTTGAACGAAGTAATTGAAAATCTACTCCAAGAATTCTTGGTAATACATAAGAAGTATGCCCCCTATCACCCTCAAGCTAATGGACAAGCTGAGAGCACTAATAAGATCTTATGCAATGTACTGACGAAATTAGTGAACACTAAACGCTCTGATTGGGACAAACAGCTACACCATGCTGTTTGGGCATATCGAGTTGCCTACAAAACGGTACTCCAAGCCACCCCCTTTCAGATGGTATTTGGCCAAAACGCGGTGCTACCTTTAGACTTCCTAATACCTACGTTGAAAGTAGCACAAGAACACGAATGGACAGGTCATGAACTCTCCTCTAGACTTTTTGACCTTGAACGATTAGGAGAAACAAGACTGAGAGCAGCTGCAGGAATATATGCAGCTAAGAAGAGACAGAAGGCATACTTTGATGCCCATGTGAAGGATAAGGGCTTGAAAGTAGGAGATCTAGTTTTAGTCTATACACTGAAACAACACGCAAGGAAGCTAGAAAAGAGAGGCTACGGACCCATGATCATTAATAGGATCTCCACAAGTGGAGCTGTGCAATTAGCCACGTTAGAGGGTGATGTTCTCCCAAACTATATTAGCGGTTGCAGAGTCAAGTTGTATCAGGAACCCCTCACGGAGGAAATGCTTAGCCGACTCAACACTGCTAAGAAACGCAAAGAGGAAGAAAAGCGAATTCGAGAAGAAGCTCAAGCAGAAGCTTTAGAACGCATCAGAAGGATGAAGTTACGAAGGCAAGGTAGAGATCAGCCTAGAACAAATGACTATGCAGATCAAGGATATCATATGGCAATGTGTGAAGTCGCAGGAACAAGCTCGCATAGGATAATTGATCGACGTCCTTTCATAACCCTAGATATAGGACAAGGAAAGAGTGCAAGGACCGTAAGAGCCTTGATTGACTCAGGTGCAGCCACTAGTGCTGTTAAATTGTCTTATTGTCAAGAGTTGCAATTAACTGTCAATCTTGTGGAAGCATATCTCATAGGATTGGGAGGCGTGGAAACCCCTTGCATGGGCGAGGTGGAACTTCCCCTCTACATTCATGATGAGGCAATGACAGTTAAAGTACTAGTGTCTCAAGATGAGGACCTCACGGAACCCCTTGTCTTGGGTCAAGACTGGATCTATGACCAAGCAGTCAACTTAAACCTAAGAAGTGGACTTCTGCAGGCATGGGTCAATCATAGTCGAATTACAGTAGAGTTAGATAATGGAGCACTCAAGGAACTAGGAAAGGCACAGACTCCTGGTCCCTCCAGGGGTGCACATGAAGTTGACCATGCTGTTCTTGTCCAAAACTATGTGTTGCAGAGGAATGATATTCTCAAAAAAGGAGTCAGGGATGCAACGGAACTCCCTTCTTTTCCAAAGGCCAGAAGGAGGCAGCAACCAAAGGTGGATCAAAGGCAGAAGAAGCAGAGTACTACCTATGACGGAGATCAAAAGTACCTGCGCAGCAAAATGTCTCAGCAAGTGAACCAAGTGTGGGTGCGGAAAGGCGAACACCCGGTTGCACTCAAGCCAACCACACGGGCAAAGTCTCTTATTAGTAACCAACAACACAACACTAATAAGAAGTCTTTCATAAATTCTTCTACTAACGTGAAATCTATTTGGGTGCCCAAGAAGTCGATGAAGGCTAGCCCACAATCAAGACAAATTTGGGTGCCTAAGGCTTGTTTGCGGGCGCAAATAGCTACGCCAAGGCCACAACCTATACAGCGTAACCCATTCACTCGCACAGCCAGCATTCACTCGTTTTCAACACTCAAGAAACCACCAAGGCCCATGAGCACGAACATAATCGCTTGTAAATGGGTCCCTAAAAGGCCTCATTTTCAAGCCGATACACCTATAAAGCTCTCTAGACTCTCTACCAAACCAAGAACAAAACCCATCCACTGCATTTGGCAGCCTAAGACCTGTAATAAACCCCCCGACCCCAATTTGTAAATTCATCCCCACTTACTAACTGCATTAGTTTCCTAGGACTACCCAAGCATTAACTACACACACTGTCTTCGTGCACTTACTAACCACTAACTCATCATCTACCTCATGTTAATGTTGTAACGGGGACAACAACGGATTTATTCTGTCCATTACGATGGTAACACGTGGTTCTATATTCTCACAGAACCAACCAGCAAGCAGGGCCATGGCAGAAGCAGGAGGTGCCAGTTCTCAAGCCGGATCCGGTGCACAGATTGTGGACATAGAAACACTCCTCCTCGAGCCACATCTCACCGCAAGGCCGCAAGAACTTCAAGCCGTGCATGTGCTCCCCATTCAGGATCCTCCTCAAGGGCACACTTCTCAAGTAGGTAAACACGCCCATTGGTTCAGTGATGTCGCTGGACCATTGGGCGATAGAACCTATTTCTGGGAAGCTGAATTGGAATTTAATGGTAAATGGGGACGTTACCACTTTTTCACGCGCGAGTTTGAAAGCTATCAAAACGCCGAAGTCATGCGATCAGTTTGGACCAAAGCCGGTGTGGACAGTTATTTCAGGGCCCACTTACCAAAGCCGGATTTCTTACGATGTTCATATCTTATCAGTACCATCACGCCAAGCAGGGCCAAGGGAGGCGACAGCACCTTTGTGTTACCCTCACTGCTGCCGGGTCATGAGCTTAAAAGATTCAAGCTGACCCTTAATCTGGTACGAGAAGCGTTGGGCATGTATGGCATGCACATCCCCACTGAAAAGGAAACCATGGTTCCAGGACGAATGAAACACAAAGATCTTAATAAGCTGAAGGATATGGTAGCGATGACACCTACCATTGCGCTTCACCTGCGGACCGTCATGCAACATTTTGCTTTCCCCGCCCAGGAAAGATTCACAATGCCCCCAAAGAAAATATGGTTCAGCTTGTATCTGGCAGAGACGGAAGGCCTTCCCATCAATGTGCCACATTGGATCATAGATCAGATCCACCTAGCCCATCAAAGGTGGAACAAGAAGCAGAAAAATGTGCTTCATGGATGTTGCGCTCTAACAAAGATAATCTACCGATGTCTGGCCTATGACGTGCCTATTCAGCGGGCACTCATATGGCCCCGCGCCCAGGAATTCCAGAGAAGACTATCAGCAGCAGGTCCCCCATCAAAGAAGATGAGGGGGGGAGTACAATTACCCTGTGCTCAACCAAGGGGAGCCACCAGTACACCAGAAATTACCCCTCCCCAGACACGACACGTTAGGCCATTCACAATCCGGCTACCAAGACCAAGCACAGATGGACCTAATCTGGTATTTCCACCCGTCCCATCAGATCTAGAATTCCCATAGGGTTTTACTCTAAATGATCTCACGGATGAAGAAGTAGCCCGACTGATCTATGATTCTAATCTCGAGACGGAAACAGAACGTGCTCAGGAACCACAACCCCAGACAACAGCAGCAGCCCCCACCCGACCAGAAGTGGTAGAAGTCGACGTCGAGGAACAAGAGACAGAACAAGAAGAAGAAGCCTACGAGGAACAAGAATATGACGAGCTTTCAGAGCTGGCAAGTGCCCCTGCGTATTCGGCACAAATCAAAAGACTATATCGAACCATGCAACTAGTTCAAGAACAGCATAAGATGTCACTAGAATCGGGAAAGAAACTCATGAACCAGTTGCTAGCTGAGGAAGGTGTGGACGATATGTTCATTGAGTCCATAAACCTTCATGCCGACGCAGTAGGATTGGATGAGGCCATCCATGAGGCAATGGCCTACATTCACAGATTTGAGAAGAGGGTTCCCGTTCGTCCCAGGAGGTCCGGGAAACAAATTCATATCAATGTATCAGCACCAGGAGAGACAACGCAAGCAGACGACCATCAGGAAGCACCACTGTCACCACCGTCCCCACCTCGCACTACACAATTCACTCCACCACATGACACTAGCACCACCACGTCCACTACCACCACCATTGTCATGGGAATCCCACTCTCTCCGGGAATCCAATTCGGGGGAGTCACCATGCCCACTTTCACCACTCTTTTCACTGACGTCACATCCACTCCACCCACGATCCCCATCTACACTGTCACTCAAACAATTGACACTATGGAAACATCTCCAGCCACAACACCGCTCCCTCCCCCCATGCCACCTTCATCTCCCATACCCCCTCCACCCACATCTTCACTTGTATCCACATCATTCACAACTCCCATTCCCGCCCCCAGTCCCCCTGCATCTTCACCCCTCCCAGCATCATTTAATGTAAATAGCATATTTTTAGCATTAAATCAATGTGTATATCAGCTTCAGAATGAGTACAGAGCACTGGACGGCCGGTATCAACAACTGACAACACACCATCAGAACTTACAAAGGCAATTTCACATTCTACAAGAGGAAAATGCAGAAGTGAATCAACGCTATACAACGCTTGAGCAGGCTCACCAAACACTATTGGAGGCACCCCAACCATCGACAGAATCAGGTGTCAAACAACTAGAA
>CM035422.1:134082286-134099786 GCA_020310875.1 Ceratopteris richardii | reverse complement strand
TAGAAAACACATGTTCATGTGGAAGTTTGCACGCATTCTTCGTATGTGAAGAAACCTGAGTATTTTCGTGTTACGGTATAAAATTTGTTAACAGTTACAGTTCCTTCAGTAAACGTGTTTCCAGGTATTGTCTCTGTAAACGTATTTTTCGGTCAGTTACAATTTTTCTCTGTAAACATGTTTTCCGGTAGAACAACGAAGTATATCTCGCAGAATAAATTAAAGTTTTGTATGAGAGATAGTGTATCTTATAGCTACACATCTCTACTATCAATTGGTCAAAGATTTTGGTAGAATGAATATGTACACACAGTACAAAGTCTAATCGGAAAGAGACATTATGAAGTGGTGAAGTTTTTCCTTAAACTTCAGAAAGGGTTCATTCAGTGAAGGAAGTTCACACATTACTTCCTTACTTCACGTATATTCGCTTGAAGTAATTACAAACAAAATAGGAGTTGATTCCGATAAGATTCCGGTATAATTACGCTGATAGTCTGGTGACAGTCCCGGTGAAGTTCCGGTTGAATTTCAGTGAATTCAAAATACAGTCTTATATGTTTGAGTGGCAGTAACCTTGCTAAGCTACTGTTGATTATGGAGGTGTTCTAATATCGCTCTAGCTTAGCATCTTTTCGGTGATGCGGCGAATTCCGCAGGCTTGACAAGGTTCGGGCCTTTGTCGTGTCATCAGCAACAAGTGGTTTCAGAGCGAAGGAACCACCATCAGTGGTATCAGAGCCGTGAGATCTAAGAAGAGGGTTCAAAGCCGGTTAACCACAACAAGTGGAACCAGAACAGAAAAGATTCTGAAGAACAGAAAAAGTTTCTCAAAAGAAGGAACGGAAAGAGAATCAACAACAAACGGCGTCAAGAAACGTTCCGAAGTTATTCTCAAGGGTAAAGGTTTACAAAAGGTAAAACCCTTTAACATTACACTCACCGGAAGTAACAGAAACAAGAAGATCATGGCAGATCATGTCCAAATTGATAAATTGGATAGAGATAATTACCCCGCGTGGGTAATGCGCATGGAAGCCTTACTTATGAGTAAGGACTTAATGATGTATGTGACCGAGAAGAAAAGAAGTTGACTTTCGAAGATGATAGTCAACCAGAAAAAGAAGAATTAGAAGCCTTGAAGCTGTGGTAGAAGAAAGATGCAACGGCAAGAGCTTACATTTATAATACCGTTACAGATCATCTACTACCGCACATTAGAGGTCTGGAGAAAGCGGAGGACATATGGAGTGTGTTGGAAGATCATTTCCAAAATACTAGGAAAGCTAGGAAGGCTAGCTTATGGTCAGAATTCACAACGTTCAAAAAGAAGTCGAATCAAAGCATTAGTGACTATGTTACTAAGATGAAGGATCTAGCAGATAGTCTTGGATCCCTAAATGAAGATGTCAAAGACCACAGATTGATAGCGCAACTGCTAACAGGTTTGAGAGGAGATGAAAGGTGGAAACCTTTCGTACTCTCAACTGAACTTTCCTTAAATCATTTTGTACCAGATTTAAATCAGTTGCTTGGTTTGATGCTCACATATGAGCAAGACCTGAAAGGAGATGCAGATAAAGGACAAAGTTCTACAATGTACATGAAGAACAAGAAGAAAGCAGACAAAGGTAAGTCAAAAGATGAAGAAGAGTCGAGTTCTCAGGCTTATTATGCAAGAGGTAAAGGCACCGGCAGAGGAAGAGCAAGAGGTTTTGGAAAAGGAAGAGGTAGTCAGACTAACAACTAGAAGGCTTGTTGGATTTGTGGATTAAGTAATCATCTGGCTCATGATTGTTGGCACAATCAACAAGGATCAAATCAAAATCAGAACAGTAATAGCAGAGGCAGAAGCGGAAGATATCAGAGTAATTTTCAAAGAGGAAGACAGAATCAAAGAGGAGGCTATGGTAGAGGTGGAGCAAGAAGTTGGGGACAGAATCAATCCTACAACACCACCTACAACAACTACGCAAATGACACACAGAATGAAAGTCATACATCATTGATGATGAACTCAATCGGCACATCAGATAACGAAGACCTAAAGGTATTTTACATTGATTTTGGATGTTCTAATCACTTGTCAGGAAATATAGAACTGATGTCAGAATTGGAAAAAGGTAGTTCCAGTCATACTATTCAAACAGGTGACAATACGAGACATAGTGTACATTCAATTGGAAAGGTGAAATGTAAGAGTGGAGCAGATTTGCTAACCAATGTTTTGTATGTTTCGACAATACCAAAAAGTTTAATTAGTGTAGGACAGATAGTTGAGACAGGTTTTCAGGTCAGATTTACAAATGAAGGAGTATTTGTAGAAGATCTCGAGAATGGATATAATCAGATTGTCTCTGGTAAGAAAGAAGGCAGACTCTTTACTTTAAGATTACAAGGGAACATCGGCCAAGCGTTGCTCACACATGGTGAAAAGGTGATTACAGAACTTGATCTTTGGCATAAGAGATTAGGTCATTTCAATGAAAAAGGAATTAAAGCCATGATTTCAAATCAGTCAGTACTGGGATTACCAAATGTACAGAACCAACACATGATTCACAAGTGCGAAGCATGTCAGATGGGAAAAGCCCACAAGTTACCTTTTCAAAAGAAAGGATTCAAACATGATGAAGTACTCAAACTCATTCATACAGATGTATGGGGTCCAACAAAAGAAGGATCAATCACCGGATCGAGGTATTATGTTCTTTTCATTGATGATGCAACAAGATGGCTAACTCTTTATGTTTTGAAAGAGAAATCAGAAGTGTTTGGAGCTTTTAGGCACTTTCATGCATATGCTGAAAGACTCACAGGTCGAAAGCTTAAGAGACTGAGTTCTGATGGAGGGGGAGAATACTTCTCCCGAGGATTCAATGATTATCTTTGGAATGTAGGTATTAAGAGAGAAATAACCTGCAGGTATACACCACAACAAAATGGTGTAGCAGAAAGAAGGAACCAAACTCTAGTTGAGTTTGCACGAGCTATGCTAAAGGAAAAGGATTGTCCAAATTATCTTTGGGCTGAAGCTGTAAATACAACTACATACTTGGTAAACAGATTACCATGTACAGCTTTAGATGGAATGACCCCTTATGAAGCTTGGTGGGGAAAGAAACCAACACTTGATCATTGCAAGGTGTTTGGATCAGTAGCTTATGCTTATGTACAGCTCGAACCAAAAGCACAGAAATATGTGTTTGTCGAATATGATGAAAAGCAGATGGGCTACAGGTTATGGAGTCCTCTAACAAAACAGTTTACTATTTCTAGAGATGTTACATTTGATGAACAGAAGAGCTGGTATACAGATCAAAGTCACACAACGGAAGAATTTGAAGAAGAGGTAAGAAGAAAAGAAAAAGGAAAATCAATTGTGCAGGTGAATAGAGATGAAGACTATATGCAGGCAAGTACGTCCAAGATCGGATCAGGTATGAGAAATGAAGATGAACAGGGATTTGATGAAGAAGTGTATTTAGATACACATGAAGAGTTTGAACCAAGAAGGTCAAACAGGGTAAGGAAACAACCAGAAAGGTATTCCTATGATACTTCGTATATAACTCAGAAAAAATTATGCATATATGGTCAAAGATGATGAAGAACCTCAAAACTATGATGAAGCTAAAGGCAAGAAGCAATGGGAAGAAGCAATGGGAAGAAGCAATGGGAAGAAGCAATGGAAGAAGAGTTCAGCGCACTCGAGGAGAACAATACATGGGAACTTGTTCCGAAACCAAATGGTAAGAAAGTAATCGGAAATAAATGGGTTTTCAAAGTTAAGAAACTTGCAGATGGAAGCATAGCCAGATACAAAGCTAGACTGGTCGTCAAGGGCTATGCTCAGACGCATGGCATAGATTACGATGAGACGTTTAGTCCAGTGGAAAAGATGTCAACCATAAGGACAGTGATTGCTATAGCAGCATCAAAAGGATGGAAGCTAAGTCAGCTCAATATCAAGAATGTGTTTTTGAATGGATATATATCAGATGAAGTCTACATGGAACAACCGGAAGGGTTTGTAAGTTCCAGATACCCAAATTTTGTTTGCAGATTAAGAAAAGCACTTTATGGACTGAAGCAAGCTCCAAGAGCTTGGAATTACAGACTTGTGAAATATCTCAATGAACTTGGATACCAAAGTTCAAAGGCAGATGCAAGTCTACTCATTAAGAGAACAGAAGAAGGTATGATCTACATTTGTATTTATGTAGATGACATTATAATCACAGGAACACCAGATGAAGGAATTAAAGAAGTAAAGAGATTACTTGAAAAGGAGTTTAAGTTCAGTGATCTAGGAAAGTTATCATACTTTCTTGGAATGGAATTCACATACACAGATCATGGTTGTTGGAAGCAGCCAGAGGCACAGACGACACGGAAGCATGTAACGACAGAGCAGGGAGCCAGTCGGATCAATTTCTCAAACAAATATGTTTTTTATCACTTTTCAAAACATTCAACAGTGATTTTTATCACTAATTGTAACATATGTAATATAGAAAACCCCATTTTGTAATCCATAGCTCCATTTTGTGCAAGCCGAGGAGTCATCGAGCTTGAGGAGCTTAGGTAGAACAAGCGTATCAATTTTCGTTATTTTTAGACATCATTTACCCTTCCAAATAGCATCTAGGACCTAATTTTTAACTATGCCGGTCACTAGATGTGAAACCGGTCAAAACTAGTCTAGAAACTATAAAAAGAGCTAGAGAGCTCATTTTTGAGGTTAGCTTGTTTGAGGTTAGAGTTCTTTTGAGCTTGTAATAGTGTTCCTGAGTAATAGAGCTAAGTTCTCACCTTCCATTGTGTCTTGCTTGTCTCTTCGTAGTGTGTGTGTATGTGTGTGTGCATTTCTATGCTTCTCACCTTCACTCTCACTTCATCTCACATTCACGATCTTCATATCACTCCTATCTCTTCCGCGGATTGACATTAAGGAGGTGGAGCTTCTTAACGTGGTTCTCACCATCGTGCTAGAGCAACACCAAATTTGGCGCCGTTGCTGGGGATCGAGTCTAGGACGAATGTGTGATGGTAAGAGTATAGCAAGAAGTGGCGTTGGAAGGTAAAAATTTCAGTTTTTGTTGTTGTTTTTACTTAGTTTTTAGTGTTTTTCACCTCCCCCACACTCCATCTTCATCACCGCATCATCATCTTCATCTCCAAAAAAATCAAAAAATTCACCATATCCACCCATTCTCCTCATTTCCCCTCATTTGTGCATGCGAGAGAGTGAGAGAGAGCTTTTGTGCTTGTGTGTGCTTTTGCTTTCTTGAGTTTTCTTGCAGGAACAGTACTCCAGTGCATCAGGAAGGCTGCAAAAAGGTAAGAAAATCACCTTCTGTCAAAAATTTCCGAGTGTGTCAGACCATCGCGATGGTCTGCAACCTTCGGTATTTTTGGTAGCCGACCACACCACGAGGTAGGCGACCCTTGCGCTTGCACGAATCCACAGGTGCATCTCAAAAATTCATAGTTTGGTGGACCATCGCGACGGTCTCAGACCATCGCGATTGTGTCACACCATCGCGATTGGCTCACGCCATCGCGACGGCTCGGTCGGACCATCGCGACGGTCTCACGCCATCGCGACGGTTCATTTGGACCATCGCGACGGTTCGCGGACCATCGCGACTGTTCGGTTGACCCCACACCATCGCGATTGGCTCACGCCATCGCGCTGACGATGCCACGTGGCAAGCTAGACCATCGCGACGGTTCATTTTTTGGACCATCGCGACGACACCCTCACACCATCGCGACACTTCAAAAATTCGGACCATCGCAATTGGCTCACGCCATCGCGCCTAGACCATCGCGATTGGCTCAAGCCATCGCATCTGTGACCATCGCGACGGTTCACTTTGGACCATCGCGATTGTTCACGTTGATCGTTGACTGACGCCATCGCGATTGTCCGCCTGATCGAGCCATCGCGATTGTCCACTTTCACGCCATCGCGATTGTCCACTTTCACGCCATCGCGATTGTCCACTTTCACGCCATCGCGACGGTTCACCCTCACGCCATCGCGACGGTTCCAGACCATCGCGATTGTCTCACACCATCGCGATTGTGCACCCCCATCGCAAATTTTAGGGTTTCATTTTTTGGTCAATTTTGGGGCTATTTTTGGGAAATTTTTGGGTGATTAGACTCATAGGAGACCCCTTAGCTCATATTTGGAGAAACATCGGTTTGTCAGTTTTTACCCCCCAGGGCCTGAACGGTCATAACTTTTTCATCCGAAGTCCGTTTTTTGAGCTTAATAGCTCGTTAGAAAGCTCTTTACGAGTACTACGTGACCTCAACTGTTTTTTTCTTAAAGGATACGTCTATTTTTAGATAAGCTATTTTGAGGTTGACCTAGTTTGGGATTAGAAAGCTAGGGGGCAAACATTGAAAAGTTGGGCAAAAGGGAAGGGACTTAAAAGGTGCATATACTCAAGTGCTTGATCATCCAACTGTGAATTGGTCTAATATTGGATTTTTCCAGGTCTAGCAAGGGCAATCAAAGGCAACCAAGGCAAGGCAGTGAAGGGCATAAAGCTTGGGAAGCGCGGCTTCTTGGGCATCAGAGCAACCAGAAAAGCTGACTCGAGGTTGGAAGATTACTCAACCCCCTCAGTCAATTCTTAGCTTAGGAAAAACGTTAGCATTGTGGATTAAAGACGATAGGAACGCCTCAAGTTCAAGATATTTAATTCTTTCAAGTCTAAGACTACAGATAAAGGTGTGTGACACGAAAACCTAAAGGAAAGAACATAAGTCTGACGGAACGAGAACGCAAAGTACCACGGAAAGTCGAATTCCTGACGCATACATTAAGACAAGAATCTAAAGAAATTTAAAAAGAATCAAGAAAGTAATAACAAAGAATCATTGACGATCTGAGCATGTACTGAGTGTGCAAGGAAGAAAATTAATGAACCTTAGATCGGGCAAACATATAGGTAAGTCAGACTGACAAAGCCTTAGATCGTCAGAGGCAAGCGTAAGAACTACTGCACGATCGTGGGCTCAACAATTGAACACTAGTTATCCCTACGAGAGCTCAGATACCAACGAATCAGAAATGGCATTTAGCACAGAAAGACCAGAAGAAGGGTCGAATGTAGCCTATTTAGAAAAACCAGAAGGACCCTATAGAACACAACTAGAGTTTCTCCGAACCAACCGATTAGGTGCTCGCATCTATGAGGATGGTTTGCGAAGGCAAGTGGTGCAAATGCACAACCCCGATCAACCCATTGGATTGGAACGTCCAGTGGTGAAGTTCGAGAGAGACACGTACATAGACAAAGAAGGAACGATGTACATATTAAGTACGCAGCCAAACAATACCAACGAGTTTGGCGTGATTCAACCAGAGACGGAAGCAAAATCTCAAGGAAAAGAACCATTAGAAGAGCCTAGAACACCTAGAGGGAAATCTGTACTGACACGAGTACTAATCCCGGATTGGATCCCTCAGGACAACAGAAGCATAGAGTTGTTTGTAAATAAAGAAACTGATGAAGCCTTTTGGAGATACAAGACCGAAATACTTAGTGAGGTAGGTATCATCACGATATACGAGTTCAAGGACCCGGATACACCTGGAAAGGTTGTATACCTGGATGAGACTTCAGAAAGAGTCTTTGTGGTACCTGACCGCACTAAAAACACATACACATGGAGAGGTGAATTGGTATTCCCTCCATCTAGGACGAACATGAATACAAGTCAACAAGGGGCAGGAACATCCTCAGCCCATGGAAATCAAAGAGAGGGAAATAAAGAGAGACCGGAAGTAAGCTTTAATCATCCCATGGGGAGAGATAGAACAACCACGGACACTAATAGAGCGGATAGACAAAGAGATCATGGAATACCAGGTGGTAGAGATGATTTTCCTCTACCTAGACCACGTGAACACGCAAGAATATTGAGACCCACTCAGTTAGTGAAATCCATGAAGAATTACTTTGATGGGACAAGGGATCCCTATGACCACGTCGCAGAATTCAAGCAAGTGCTAAGAGCCGAACAAGTTGAAGACATGTTCACGCAATATAATGCATTTGGACTAACGTTAAAGAATACCGCTTTAACTTGGTTCCAACCTTTGCACCAAAGGCAATTTAGAGACATCCATCACTTTTTAGAGTCATTCATCACTGAATTCTCTAAAAGTGGGATTAGACATGACACGTCTTCGTTGATTCATAGCTTTAAACAGACCCCTCAGGAAACAGTCAGACTTGCAGGACGTAGGTTTAGACAATATATTGAACGATGTCCAATGCAAGAGCTACCCTCACAAGCCAAGCAAGTGTCATTGTTTATAGATGGCTTGTTGAGCTCTAAACTACGCTCCTACGTGTACCTAAAAGAACCTAGAACGCTAGAGCAATGTGTGAGAATATGCATAGACATTGAGGACAACTTAGGAGACGAGTTGGAACTCTCAAAGGTCTATAAGGACTCAGACTGTTCATCTCTAGCATCCACAAAATTGTCTAGCTCAATAGAAGACCTAGCAGAAAAAGTGGCCCAGAAATTAGGAGTTTCTAGTAAACCTAGGGTGCTAATGAACAAGCGTTGTTACACCTGTGGTGGTGACCATATGGCAAATGTGTGCCCCAATGCACCACAACCACAAGCCAACCCTAGTGGCCAATACTGTACAATTGAGAGAAGATACACGAATCATACGGCTCAGGACTGCCCATACAACAAACAAACCGTGAGACAGAACTACCCGCAAGCATATCCGCAGCCAGGTAGGTATCAAGGCCAATACAATGCTCAGCCTTATTACTATAGGCCTCCTCAGAACTACCCATACCAGGCTCAACAGAGACCTCAACCTGTCTTAGCTCAGCATCCACCCCCACCAGCGAATGTCATCTCAGTCAAATACGCTGCTGAAGAAGAGAACCTAAGTAGAGCTATAGTGCCTTCTTCACCTTTGATCACAGAGGGTGACCCGAATTCGAACAGTTTTGACTCCACTCATGTAGATAGTCCACCCGCATATTACACAGAGTCACCAGAACACGTGGAAACATATCATTATGATAGTCCACCAGTGGAACCTAGTTGGGAGCCCGACTACGCTCATGTGATGTACACAAACCCAAATCCACGACCCCAATTGAGACAACAAAGACCACAGGGCCCTAGAGGACCATGCTTTAGGTGCCAAGGAGATCATTTCATAAAGGATTGTCCACATCCTCCAATAGCAGGGCAATCACAGTACTATAACATACAAGGTTTTTGTGCCGATTGTGGCAAAGAGCACATAATCAAAGATTGTCCAAAAAATCTAGTTAACGCTTCGAATGTGACACCGATCAATGTGATAGGTATTGTAAGTAACGCAGATGGATCCAACCCTACATACGTGCCTATCCAAGCTATAACAAGAGCCCACGCGCTCTTACAAAACCAAAAGCTTAATCAAGAGAAAGTAGCCGGAACTAGTGAAGTTGCAGAATCTAGCAGTAAAAAGATAAAATCTTGGAAAGATTCTAGAGAAAGAATTAAGAGAAAATGGAGTAAAAAGATAACTGAGTTGGAAGGAAGTTTGAAGGAATCTAGAGCCAAAATCCAAGAATTGACTTCGCAGGACTTGAATCAAGAGAATCCAGCTCAGAAATCAGGATCAATTTTAGCGGAACCCATACCAGAAAATCTAGACATGATGTTTCGTGCATATCAGGCTAGATTAAAAGAGGGACCTCAAGTAGCTGAAATGAGCAAAAACTACCCTCGAGCTGATCTAGAAATTGAGAGAACTAACCTGTGCATGAAGATGGTAGAACTAGCACAAGCTTTGTTCGAAGCCTCTATATATCTTAATTGGAATAACATGGCAAAACCGGAATTACATTTTCAAGGACTAATGGAGAGGCTAGAATACTTGATAGAGAGCAAAGAGAAAAAAAATCAGCCTAGGAGCCCTATTGTCCCAGAGACACAGGAAAGGAATGCACCATCCCTGTCTCAGGTACCAATACAGAAAGTCAAGACAACCTGTCTTCCATACATAGGTACTCACATGAATTTTTGAGAGAGATCCAAGAAGAGAAATGGAGAAAGGAACAAGGAACCCATCCTCCTATTCAAGAAATAGACGACTTGCAAGAACAATTTCCCCAAGACATTCCCTCTATATACGATGGTGTAGAGGAAGAACAACTGAGTGAAAACACCATATTTGAATCTAATTCGTTACAAGAATTACCTCAGTTCACAGGACCTTGGGAGGCAAAGTCTATTAGTATGAGAGCACCCACTATAATAGTGAGGAATGAAGAATCAGTAATCCCTAGAAACACGGAAGTGATCAAGAATACTAAAGTACAATGTAACTTCACTCTAGAGGAGTTGCTGAAGATAAAACCAGAATTGTGGAAACATGTAGCAAATCAATTCCCCGAGCTTGCTACTACTCCCTCACAAATAGGATCACAAAATAAGGTACCAGAAATACCCGTAGAAAAGATTGGAGATGTAAGCGAAGGAGAGGAAGGTAACACTTATCTTCCGATAACCCATCAGGGCTACACCACAAAAGCCATCTTAGATTCAGGAGCCGGAGTAGCCATAGTTACCACCGCTTTATGGAAACGTTGGGGTAAGCCAGCATTAAGACCCACCAGGATGAAGCTACAAATGGCTGACGGACACGTAGAAAAACCATTAGGCTTACTAGAAGGCATATCTCTCACCACTTGTGGTGTAGAATTTGAGCATACCTTTGCCATTTGTGACTTTGCAAAAAATCATGCTTATGAGATGATATTGGGACGACCATTCATGCGTCAGTTGCAAATTGTACAAGATTGGGGAACTAATTCTTTGTACTTGCAACATTTAGGAGTGACTACCAAAGTCAATCTTAAAGACTATTCACATCGAGATGTACCCCAATACAATGGAATACCATCCATAAGACACCAGTAGAGACGGAATCCGTGCACTCATTAGAATCAGATCCTTCTTGGTTGCATGAGGATACTCATTTATGGATGTGTAAAGTAGCAAAACAAGAGGAAGAAAGGTTAGAAGCCAGGACCTTAGGTGCAGAACAACATCCACGAACTCTTCAAGACCCAGCTTACGCACCTGTAGTATTCCCAGACGAAGAGTTTGAACCCCATGGTTGGGCAGAAATCCTAGCAACCATGGATGTAGCCATCAATGAAGAACAATGGACACCCCACTGTGACGAGGATGGTTATGACATATCAGTTTTCACGATAGAGCCAATCATGTGCGATGCAATTTTAGAAGAGTGTGAACCTAACACTGATGCATTTGAGGATGCAAGCGATTTTGATTTAGAATCAATTATCATGGACCCACCCTTTGCATCAGAGGAACAATATTTTTTCGAGGTAGAGACTCACACTCAGAGACACGAGGAAATTATGAATGAGGTGAGGTTAGCCACAGAAGTGACTACTAAGAGTAAAGCAAAGAAAAGAAAGAAGAAAGAAACCATGTCAGAAAAAGAAGAATCTTTGTTTGAGGTACCTGAGAATTTCAAGAAATATGAAGTCGAAGATAGAAGAATCATGGTACGAATGCCTAATAGAAAGGCGAATGACAGACAAGTATATGATAACCGAGAGAAAACCAAGAAAATAATCGTAGCCATAGAAGGAGAAGAAGAAAAATGTACATACATAGGGCATGATTTGACAACTGAAGAAGAAGAAGAGCTAGTTGCCCTATTGCGCGAATATAGAGATGTTTTTGCTTGGAGTTACAAAGATTTGAAAGGAGTAGATCCAGATATATGTTCTCATAGAACCCCTATGACTCCAGATGCAAAACCGACGAAACAAAAACCGTACACGTACAATGATAACTACGCTGCGAAGATTAAAGAGGAGATAGATTGCTTGATAGAGGCAGGATTCATTTACGAAATTGAGCATACCGAATGGGTATCCCCCATTGTGGTTGTGCCCAAGAAGAATGGAAAATTGCGTGTGTGTATTAACCTTAAAAAAGTTAATGCCGCCACGATTAGAGACAGTTATCCTCTTCCTATCACAGAACATCTATTGGAAAGAGTTGCGGGCAAGGAAGTTTACAGCTTTCTTGATGGATTTTCAGGCTATAATCAAGTAGCCATTGCTCCAGAAGATCAACACAAGACGGCATTTGCCACTGAATGGGGCATATTTGCATTTCGTGTGATGCCATTTGGCTTAACAAATGCACCCGCCACTTTCCAGCGACTCATGTGTCATGTCTTCAAGGAATTCTTACGCAAGAGTTTGGAAGTTTATGTCGATGACATATGTGCTCATTCTAATATTAGGCAGATGCATATCCCAGAGTTAAGACAAATATTTGACAAATGTCGAGAATATCAGGTTTGTTTGAACCCAGAAAAATGTGTTTTCATGGTCAGACAAGGCAAAATTCTAGGACACATTGTGTCAAGAAATGGAATCTCTACGGATGAAGAAAAGGTGAAAGTAATTGCAGAATTACCTAGACCAACTAATGTGAAAGAGGTACAAGCATTTATGGGCCATTGCGGTTATTATAGGAGATTCATACACATGTATGCAATCATAGCCAAGCCTTTGTACTCTCTTTTAACCAATTTTGAATGGACAGATGAATGTGAAAAGTCATTCAATGAACTCAAACGACGTTTGTGCTCAGCACCTATATTGACTACCCTAGATTCGAGTAAGCCATTCCATGTACATGTGGATGCATCCAATTATGCCATAGGATGCGTGTTAGCACAACCCACGAATGAAGGTAACATAGATCTCCCCATAGCTTACGCGAGCAGACAATTGAACGCAGCAGAAAGAAATTACACCACGACGGAACGAGAAGGATTAGGGATGATCTACGCAGTAAAGAAGTTTAGGCACTACTTGTTGGCCAACAAGTTCAAGTTCTTTACAGATCATCAAGCCCTATTGTACTTAGTCAACAAACCATGTAACACAGGACGACTAATACGTTGGTTTCTATTACTCATGGAGTATGATTTTGAAGTCGTAGTCAGGAAAGGAAAGACACATCTTAGAGCTGACCACCTTTCAAGATTAACCTCAGGAGAAGCTCCTCAAGGAGTAGCGGATGATCTACCAGATGCATACTTGTTTAATCTTGAGATAGCACCAGAATGGGCTAAACCAATCGTCCCTATTCTCACATATGGACCCAAGAATCCTAGGATAAAGATCAAAGAAGGAGAGATTACCAAGTCTCAGAGATATCAAATCATAGCAGGAAGCATATATAAACAGGATAATCAAAAGATTCTTGCTTGTTGTGTAGATGAATCAGAACATGCAAATTGGTTGCAATTAGCACACATAGGTGCACTAAAGCAACATCATTCAAAACATCGTACATTACAAACTCTGCATAGACTAGGAGTATATTGGCCTTCGATGGAAGCAGATGTCTACAGGTTGTGTAAGGAATGCAATGTTTGTTGTGAAAGACCACCAGTAGAGCATGCTACATTATATCACGTGTCTCTCACACCAGACTGGAGTGAACAATTAGTGACATACTTGAGGACGAACACATTCCCTCAAGGAATGACCTTAGCTTGACAACGCAGTCTAGAGCAGGAAGCTCACGACTTATCACTTATTGACGATAATCTATACAAAAGAGGACGAGATGGATATCTAAGACAATGTGTTCATGAGAGCGATTATCTGAGCATACTAGAGATTGCACACCAAGGTGTTGCAGGAGGTCATTTTGGACCCGATAGGATAATCAAAGCCATCCTCTTTGCAGGATTATGGTGGCCCACTCTTCACATGGATGCTCATACCTATGTAAACAGATGTGATGTGTGCCAAAGAACTCAGTTTCCTACTCGCAGAGATGAAATGCCATTGAAACCCATGATGGGCGGACGTGCATTTTCTAAGTGGGGTATAGACTTTGTAGGACCCATTAACCCCCCTGCAAAAGGTACACATGCTGAATACATTATTGTTGCCACAGATTATCTTACGAAATGGGTAGAGGCAAAAGCCACAAAAAAGAATGATGCACACACAACTGCAAAATTCTTATTTGAAAATGTCTTTACAAGATATGGATTGCCTATAGAGCTAGTGAGCGATCACGGAACTCACTTTCTAAACCAAGTCATTGAATATTTGTTACAGTATTTTATGGTGATTCACAAGAAATCCGCACCATATCATCCTCAGGCCAATGGTCAGGCTGAAAGCACTAATAAGATCCTTTGTAACGTACTGACGAAACTCGTGAACAACAAACGTTCAGATTGGGACAAACAGTTACACCACGCTGTTTGGGCATATCGAGTGGCCTACAAGACCGTACTCAATGCAACTCCCTTTCATATGGTTTTTGGTCAGAATGCAATGCTTCCTTTGGACTTCTTGATACCGACCCTTAAGGTTGCACAAGAACATCAGTGGACCAGCCATGAATTATCAGCAAGAATAATGGACTTGGAACGATTAGGAGAAACGAGGCTAAAGGCAGCAGCAGGAATATATGCAGCGAAGAAGCGACAGAAAGCATATTTTGATGCGCATGTGAAAGATAAAGGCCTAAAAGAAGGAGATTTAGTTCTAGTATATACGCTAAAGCAACACGCACGTAAGTTAGAAAAGCGAGGTTATGGACCTATGATCATTAACAGACTCTCAACTAGTGGAGCAGTACAGTTAGCCACTTTAGAAGGAGATATAATGCCTAATTACATTAGTGGCTGTAGAGTCAAGCTATATCAGGAACCTCTTACTGAGGATATGCTTAGACGACTCACGTTGGCAAAGAAGCGTAAGGAGGAAGAAAATAGAATACGAGCGGAAGCTCAGGCAGAAGCAATAGAACGCATTAAACGCATGAAGTTAAGAAGACAAGGACTAGGGAGAGAACATTATAACCATCTGGAAACTACACCCAGATATCCCATGGCCATGTGTCAAGTAAAGTCAACCACTCATCCTAGTATAGTGGACAGGCGACCATTCATTACAGTCAGGCTAGAGCACGACAACCCTTGCCAAGAGCTCAGGGCTTTAATTGACTCAGGTGCTGCGACTAGTGCTATTAGATGGTACCACTATAAGGATTCAGGAATAGAAATGCGGCCAATTGAGGCATACCTCATAGGCCTAGGAGGCATGGAAACCCCTTGCATGGGTGAGGTGGACCTTCCTATCCTCATTAAGGATGTGACCATGACAGCGAAGCTACTAGTGTGCCATGATGACGACCTGATAGAACCCCTAATCCTTGGCCAAGATTGGCTATACGATCACTCAGTGAACCTAAATCTTAGACAAGGCTCCTTACAGATTGGAACCTTAGAACAGAAGCAAGTGATACCGCTTGACTTCCCTAATTGCATTCCGATTGAGGTCTGTAACCCTAGACCCTATGAAACGCATGCGACGGAAGACCGGAAGATCTTGGGTCAGACCAATCACGTTAGGTCTACACCAACCCACTCGGGCTTGGCTATGGACAATTGTCAATCAGAAGAACGACAAGAGATCTCCCCTAGGGCTTCCTGCAAACTAGAAGGGGCAGCTACCCAACCGCTAGGGTAGATAGACACAATCAGCGGTCAGGTGGGTTGCATCAGCGGCCAAATGAGCACAACACCCTGCGGTGCTCATCCTTCCAAACTTGTTGCGGACTGGCCTAGATTAAAGATAAATAACGAATCACTTCCTAATGGGCAGGTCACGCAAGTGTTGGATCTCCCTTCTTTTCCAAAGCAGAGCGTTCAATGAACCTCTCAAACCCAACCACGAACGAGTCAACCACAATAGAGGAACCCAGACCGACGACACCACCAGACAAGGCAAAGAAAGCAGCAGTATCAACATCACAGAACAAGTGGCACGAAACAAATATGGGTGCCAAAAGGACAGCAACCACAGGCTATTGGCAACACTGCAGACGAGAACAGGACAAAGTTTCAACAGAAGCAGAGTCAGCATCCAAAGTCCCCTCGATCTTCTTCCCCAAGTACAAATACTCGGCAGATTTGGATCGCCAAGAAGTATCTTATCAATCGACCCACACCCATGCAGATTTGGGTACCCAAACAATGTATTATAGCCCAACCCTCAAGCCATGTAATGTATACCCCTCAGAAATCTTTCCATCCCTCAATACCACCAAAACCGATACCACTTTTTGTCCCTCAGCAGAAACACACCACCCACTCAAAGACTCTTAGGAAATGGATACCGAAACGTATCCAGACGTCTTCTTGTACCCCCTTATCTAACAATTCTCCCACCCCGTTTAAACTCCACCCTTGTAATAATTCACCCTCAACCAAACCTTGTATAAATTCATACACCCAAACCCCACATCATGCATAATAAAAGCTCATCAAGAAATGTATGCATAATCTGAACCATGTAGGCGTCTAGAGACCTGCATGAGCTCTACAAACAATCATTGCATCAATCACTTCACGACACTTGGCTACACGGGTTACACATCGGTTATGGAAAGGGATTGCGGTCTCACCTTAATGGGATCATAATTAATTTCCATGCTAATGTGTTAATCTTTTGTAGCAGATCTTTTCCATTAGCTCATCAGTCATCATGCAAACCAAAGCAGGACCATCAGAAGCTGGCCCAGTGCACCGATGGCCACTATTGGAGAATTACTAGCGGAATCTTATCCGACGATGCAACCACCAGAGTTTCAAGGTTTTCCAGGACCCATGCCAATCGATGATCCTCCTAGAGGATATACTGAGAAGATTCATCGTAATTCTCACTGGTTTCAAGGCCTAGCAGGACCCTTAGCAGACGCTGATTTCATATTTGAGGCCAATTTGGCATTTGATCTTCGCACATGGACCAAGTACCAGTTCTTGTCAAGAGAATTTGAAGGACTGCAGAATACACAAGATTTAACGCACGTTTGGGCACGAGCGGGATTTACAGAGTATTTTAGCGACCCTCTGCCTAAACCCGATTTTTACAGATGCTTTTACCTAGTAACCACCTTGACAGCTTCAGAGAACAAGGATCTACCTGGCACATTCATGTTACCATCCTTGGTAAATGATCCTCCATTCAGAAGGTTTTATTTGTCTAAAGATTTAATTCGCGCAACTCTGAAAATACATGGAACACACACTCCGACGGAGAGGGAACGGCTAGTCCCAGAGCAGATGAAACGTGGTGACGTAACTAAGTGGGAGGATATTTCAGCCATAACCCCTGAGCTCTCTAAGCCATTACGGATATGCATGCAGCACTTTGCTTTCCCAGCTCAGGATCGTTTTACCATGCCCCACAAAAGAATCTGGTTTGGATTGTACTTAGCATGTACTGGACCGCAAACGGTTGATCTAGCCAGCTGGATAATTGATCAGCTCTATTTGGCACAACATAGGTGGGAGCGAAAGAAGGTAATCAATGGATGCTGCGCCCTCACCAGGATCATATATATGTGCTTGGCGTATGAC